>JAQJVK010000014.1:4675326-5175326 GCA_035578135.1 Flexamia atlantica | reverse complement strand
TCGTTTATAGGGTACGGAAGACAAACGTTCAATGTAACCTACAAGGAAACAAACCCTCTTAAAACACACAGTCCTATTTTTTGCTTGTTAATTGTTGTACCAAAATACTTTTTTGCTGATATTTCTTTAAAATATTAACATTTTTAAATGTATATCTTTCATACAACGTTATATAAATTATTTTGAACAATTATACATAAAGTTTCGTTGTTTCAACGGAAACTTCAAATTAGTCTGGCCAGATCTGCGGTTTTAACGCTGATTAGTAGTGATTCAAGGAGAATTATGATTAAAATAACTCAACCACTTGCAATTAAAATAACTCAGTCACTTATTACTTTAATTGTTTTACAGCCCTGATGTGCCCTGTTTTATCGAGTGCCTTGATGAGTTTAAGTTGAGGGAAATTTAAAGAACTTAAAGCAGTACCTACGTCATTTGAATGCATTTAACGTCAGGGCTTTTTTTTCTTCTTAAAAATTATTTGTTGAATAAGGATTAAAATAAATATGACTCAAAAACATATCTTGAAATCGTGCATGACCAATGAGCAAAGGTATTTCGAAAAAATTAACTAGCTTTGGAAGTATAATAAAAACTATGTCGTCAATTTCTTTTACAAATCTTAAACTAACCCCCTTTTTTCCATACGAGGGCCACGCTCAGAAGTTTCCATGGACATGCACTGCAGCTTAATTAGCTTACTGTGCACCCTCAAGGTTGCGGTATTATCACATACCAAATTGCCATTAGTGATAGGTGTGATTCGAACCCGAGACCCTGGGAACCGAAGTCCCAGATATTTAAATGGATAATCATGAATAAAGATGATATAGTTATTGTTTTGCACAACTCAAAGTGATCCCCATACTGTAATTATTTTGCATGTAACTATGAAAATGGATACCTAGGATAAAAAGGGTACGTAACTACCCAATATTTAATCATAAATTAGTAATGACTTTGCTCTTGATAAGTCAACAGGAAAGAGTCAAATTTAAGAAAGAAAATCACGCATTGACAGAGTAAAAAAAATAATTGTTGGATTTTATAGTTTGTGTACAACGATTAACAAAGAAAGAAGTATAAACTGTAATTGAAGTACAATTTTGTATAGGTATGTAACACCACTCTAACCACATGGGGAGGAGGGGGGGGGAATGCGACCCCTTCACAACGCCAAACACTCCGCAATAGGCTCCTTCCCACACACCCTGTAACCATTAGTTATCGACGAAACTCCTAACTAGAAAATGTGCTTGAGACTAAAATTTTGCCAGGTTCTAAAAAATGGCGGTCTAGAATACCTAAAGAGAAATAGAGGGACACTAGACCTTGCATCTGTCCCAAAGACCATATTCCGGCTTGATACCAGACATTTTTCTTTGTTCTCCATTAACCTTTACAACTTTTGGTTTGCAAGCCAAACACTTGAAAGGTTTATAATTCGAAGGGAGGGGGGAAATTATCTTTGCATCTTGAGTATCAGAGAAAACTAGATTTTTAACAATTTGTTCTCAGTCACAGTGTACATTTTTCCACACAATAGTAATGAGGTTTCTTTTAAATTTAATATTCTATGCAGCTATGAAAGTTTCATCAAAATATCTAGTCAACTTTGTAGTCCAGTGGTCAAACTGTTCAATAGATACACTGAAAGCAGAAAAACATATTTTCAATATAGGAGAACCATTGAGTTTAGGACCTGTGCTGGACATTTTTTCTCGTTTCGACTCAGAGAAGCCTATCGCGAACTTTGTCAGGGTTATCGTGAAAACCTCTACATAACACCACCGAACAAATTGTCCACTCAACGTAAATGGATTTTTTTCGACAATTAATGTTATTGTATTATTACAATTTTTATCACCAGTTATCCTGCACCCTATAATTTCTATTGGCAAATTTTGATATTTTGTTATGTTATGTGAATACGATATTTAAAAAAAATGCTTTAAAATACTTTTTATTTTTTTATCTATCACTGAATTGAGAAAGAATAAAAATACATTCCTGGGAAAGATAAACTATTGAGAAATTTATTTAAGATTAATTATTAAAACACATTTTAATTCAATCTTATCGCTTCAAGGTTAAAATCACTTTAGTACGCTTATATGTACATTGTGAACTCTTTGAAAATATAAATCCGCTTAGCTTCAATGCGTTTCATATCTTCCCTTCTTAGTTACCTTCTTTGCACTCTCCTCCCCTCAGTAAATTCACATCTAAGTTCTGATAATTTCAATGTTTGTGAGATATTATATAGGCCAAAAGTGTGTTGATTAATAACTTAAGTCGCAATAAAAGTGATAATACTCGTTCACATCAAAGTTTTAATGTTTAATAATTTTTTCATTAGACATAGCTAACATTATTTTTTTCTAACTAAGCCCTTTTTTAATTTCCTTTTTTTCCACTCACAAGTTCTTAGGTTTCTACATCACTTGGCTTCCCTTTTCTTTTTTTTTATATTTTTTTACTCAAATCTTGAGCGGCATTCCTTCCTTTTTTGTTCCACACTTAATTTATTGATTTTCATTCTTACCACCTTCCTAACGGCTCCTTCTCTCTCCCCTTTCCTCCCACTAATCTTCCTATCCTGCTTACTTATCCCTTTCAGCAGGGGCTCCGTAGATGAAGATCTTCCTTAGCTGTGTATGTAGTCCTCAGTCCTTGGTCTTGCAGGAGAAATTGTAGTCCAAGAGTCTTAAGTTATTGTTGTTGTAGATAAAATTTCTGTAATTATTGTAATTCAATTCCATAGATTATGGTTTATTTTTCATGTAGGCCTATTCTGAATTATACAATTACTGAATTATGTATTCAACTAAGCAATAGTGAATTCAGTCCTAGAACTGGAAAACAATAAGTTATGTAAAGAGCGAGTAAATGTATTTCCCGCCAAAAGTTTCCTGCCGGCCGCCGCACTCTGCTTCTTTACCCGCCAAAACGGGCCGATAAATCACAACGCGCTGATATCGGTCCTAACTTGTTGGTCCAGATTGCCTTTTAATAGGCTTTTCAACTTGGACGATATATTTTCACTTAGAGTATTGGTACCGGGACAAATGGAGGGTTGTGAATCTCAAAGTTTCCTCGATACAATGTTACAATGTTAAAATTTTCAATACAGTATCAGGTGCGGCGTTTGGGTGTTTTTTCGAGCATCTGTTTTTCTAATTCATCTTTTTTCGATGCCAGTGTATTATAATAAACTTATATATATATATATATAACCTGCTATTTATTAGAATAGTTGATCTTTACTCTCAACGTTACTAAAACAGCAAATAAAATAAAACTGTATTCTTATTTATAGAGGTCCTTGAAACAATAAGATATTGCACAGCCTTCATACAATATGGCTTAGATAAAAATTGGCAAGCAAAGGGCTTGGTATAGGCTACTTTACATTTTATCATCTTAAAGTCTTACAATTCAATTTTGAACAAGCGCACAAGATAATGTTTAATGTTTTAATCAGTTTAATGATCATGTCGGAATGTTAAAGTCCTCTGTGGCAAATATCGGGCCTTCAATATCCAGGTAGAATCAGTTTACAATTTACAAAACCAACCATTCAAAAAAAGGTAGCCTTATTCCAGATTTAGATAATTTTTTTCTTTAAACGTGTTCAACAGTCTGTTGAATTTGTAGAGCACAATGAATTACGGAATCGTAGATCCAGAAACTTTTCAAATAATTTGAGTCCTGATAACATAAATATATCAATGCATCTGTGTTGTCGACAAAAGAAAAATTAATAGAAAATTAGTAAAACTGTAAAACAGAATCAAGACAGGACGAACGGTTAATGTGAGAAAACCTACAAGAAAACGTGAGAGGAGACGACGAGCAAATACAATAAGCGTTTTACCCTTGGCCTCAACTCGATTTGTGAGTAGCATTCGAAAGCTGCCCTGGGCTGCCAGGGTTGCTCAGTCGGGTCACGTCCTTCTTGGGGAGGGGGGGGGTGTAAAGGGGGGGAGGGGGGCTCACCCACTTACGGTAACATCCGTAACGGTAACTGTCAAGGTACCGTCTCAATTAGTCACTCATCTGTTAACAGGTGACTTGCACCGTTCTACTCACTCTGTTATCCTTCAAAGCAAGTTTAAATACAGTATATTCAATTCCACAATGATACATTTTTAAATATTAAATTTTCGCCGAAGTCTTTTTAAAAATAATTTTAGCTGATCAGCTTTGATTGGTTATTGTTTAAATAATGTCTGGGTTTAACATAATGATATGATGGACATTGAAGACACAGATTGTTGTTCCGAACGACTTCAAGATATTTCACTTCTTTTGTCATTGCTTTTGTTTTAAAACGTTTTAGATATATTAAATAGTTTGCATATAGTATATGATATTCATCGGAACAACATAAGTTAGTTCATCATTAAAAGTTGCAAACAAAGTTTTCAGTGAAAGTAAAATAAAAAATGATAAAAAACCGAACATCGAGACTCCTTCAGGATTTTAAATATCTTATTAAATATTTTGCGCACAAAATTGTGTGATAACAACAGAAAATAATATTTAATAAAAGTTAACTCCGCTAAGCTAATAAACAGCTATTTTGAACAGCTTTTAAATTTTGTACTATGCAAATCAACATTCAAAATAATATTCAGGTTATCATCTTAACAAAACAATAAATAAATATAAAATCACATTCATAAGATGTTAAAATAGTTAAAACATACAGGATTTCATAAAGAAACGGGGAAAATGTAATTTGGAGAAGCCCGAAGACATAAAAAGGAGGCTGCATATTTAGAAGAGCGTTTATATGATTTGCGGATTGTGTTTGAAAGTTGCCCCGAGCGGCAAGGGGTCTCAACAGGTCACGTTCACAACCTCGGGGGGGGGGGGGAGGTGCGAGTACTTCCCTTAGCAACTCTAAATAACACTAATATTATATAGGATTTATTTTTCTTCGAGTTAAAAAAATTATATCTCCCCCTTTTGGTAAAATTTTATAGTCTTCATTAGATTATCGTAGAAGCTAAGTATTTTTTATTATAAAATTTAATACATTTTGGGAGTCCATGTGTATGTTTATACAGAAGTATAATTTTATAGTGAGATGTCTGTGTTTTTTATTCGGATGTTATTCTTTTTTATTTTGATTTTCGGTACAATGCTATTCTAAAGGTCCAAATACGTATACGATACTTTGTCAACTTCCCGGTGGATTCGGTCTAAATACTGAATTGAAACCTTAAAAAGCAAAAATAAACAGTCAGGGCTTCAATAAACCTATAAATCATAAGCTATTACCAACCGTTAGGTCAGGATCTTTCGTACAAAAATGCCCTATTATTTTTTGTATTATATTTTGACATTTATACCTATGTGCTCTTTCAATATACATACCTATATATTAAAAGAATAAGAAATTTTTGTGTGGAAGATTTTGCCGTAATCATTGCGTTAATTTTTATTTTTATTGAAGCTATTAATGTTTTGGTGTTCATGATTCTTACTTTTATTCATTATTTTTAATTCTTGTATGTTTAACTTACTTTCTATAGATAAGTAGAATTACTCATTCATTGCTATATTCATTTTTAATCGTTATTTGTTTAGTAAATTAATACAACACTTACTTGTCTTCGTACCTGATATCACTACTGTTCATGAAGAAATGTATACGAAGAATCATTGTAAAATGGTTGTCCGTTGGAAAATAAATAAATAAGCGTAGGAATAATGAACCTTTGGAAAGGTTTCTTTGAATATATCCAAGACAATTTTCTCAACAATGAAACTATTAAAAACTCTAATCCTTTTAAGTTAACTTAAAATTGTTATCTTAATAAACTACTACTAAACTAACTACACTTGGAGGATGGTACAGTACCATAAATATATTTTGTAAACGTTTTAATTCCAGATTGATTTTACTTGTTTTACATACAGACGGTTTGATTTGCTTTTACTTGCATCACCGTTTCAGGTTGACTTGTATAACTGTAAAATCTTCTTCTGTGGTCGTAGATTGTATTTTAAATTACAATGAAGTTATATTATCAATTATTATTTACAAAACCAATTGTTCATTTTTAGTTTGTTGTTATTATATACTTAGTTTTTAATTTGAGTTAGATTCCTTTAAATTATAAAACGAAAGGAAAAGTTGTAACATCTTGGAATAGGATGGGGTATCATTTAATCACACCGAAAACAAGGCATATAGTATGACTGACACAACCTTTTCACAATATTACTTCTATTTCGCTTTACTTCTTAAAAAGTAATCTTTATAACACAGTTAATAAATGGTATCAGCATATTGACACATATTTTCTCCCCTAAAGCAAGAAAATCTACAGTAAAATAAAATAAATTTACAATATCCCACAAATACATACAGTATTAAATTTGATCGAAATTGGTTAGTAATTAACAGAGGTATCGGGTTTTGAATATTTACCATAGGAATAACATTAGACAGCGTACTGCGTTTACCGCTAAACAAATTTATCAATTATCTCCACAACCAGTAGACGTAAACTAATGTTTCAAGGTATTGGGTAACTTATTTTTTCAAGCCAAATTTAATAGTTACGAGTAAATTTTCCTTACAAGTTACAGATTTTGTAAAATTTGAAAAATAAGATTTTTTTACATTTAAATTCCCATAGATTCTAAGCCTGAATTTTTAAAGACATGCGATTGATATCGTTTTATTTGTCATTTTCAGCGCAAAAAATCAAGAAATTTTCATCATAATCGTTAGAGTCGTTTTTCAAAAATTTGGATTTGTATAGTTTTTTATGGGATTAATGCGGAAAAAAATAAAAAATCGCCTGGAGATATCATGGTGATATACCTACATGTCAAATGTAATGAAAATCGGACAACTGGTGTCTTATCTAGCTTTTTTTACATCCCTACAAACACACACATACACACACGGACAGACAGATAACACTCTGAAAACCGCTTCTTTGGATTTAGGGAGCTCTAAAACGAATACATCCACTAACAACTCAAATTCGAAAATTTTGACGAAAACAATACTTTCTCCATATATTACTGTGTGTAGGGGGGGAGAAAGTAAAAATGAAAGATTAATGTTGATATCAGGATACCTTCGCTGTATTATTTGTGCGAACAAACATCTCCGCGGCCTTTATAAAGATTGATGAGTTCACATACAAACGGAAATAAATGTTTTGACGAATCATTCTTTACGTGTCACTGATTTACTGCAAACTACAAGTCCCTACCATCAGTCATAATTAACACGGTTTTTGATGGATATGATGTGAACCTAGAGATAAACAAAAATAGTTTATTTTTAATTGCAGGTGAACATCCTTAAAATTATCATTTTTTTTATTGCCAGTGCATTGCAATCTCTAAGACAAGTTCCAAAACTACGGAATATACTTTTAATTTTTAATATATCCATATATAAAGCCCAAATTACCCATAACCTTTGAGAAAGCAATCTGGCACCCATCAACCCTATATTTAAATAAAGTCTCGGTGAGAAAATTCCAGGACACATTAATTGTGCGATAAAATTTTCGTGAATGGTTAAATAGCTGATACTTTTGTTTTTATTTACAAATATTTGTCTAATTTTTACCAGCAAAGCTGGACACCATTACAATAATCATTCCACTTACAATAGCACATCATCTCAAATTATCAAGAGTATAAAACCCAAGAGTTGTTATTCCCGAGAGGATACCTCTAGCGGATTTCCTATCTCATACTGTCACCGTGATAACGGGCAGTACGAACACGGGCAGTACGGGCAAAGGCACATTATACCTCTGCAGAAGCTGACTCATTGTATCAGTCTCTGTACTACCAACGTGCTATGAAAAGCACGTCATACCTCTATAGAAGCTGACGCATTATATCAGTCTCTGTACTACCAACGTGCTATGAAAGGCACGTCATACCTCTATAGAAGCTGACGCATTATATCAGTCTCTGTACTACCAACGTGCTATGAAAGGCACGTCATACCTCTATAGAAGCTGACGCATTATATCAGTCTCTGTACTACCAACGTGATATGAAAGGCACGTCATACCTCTATAGAAGCTGACGCATTATATCAGTCTCTGTACTACCAACGTGATATGAAAGGCACGTCATACCTCTATAGAAGCTGACGCATTATATCAGTCTCTGTACTACCAACGTGATATGAAAGGCACGTCATACCTCTATAGAAGCTGACGCATTATATCAGTCTCTGTACTACCAACGTGATATGAAAGGCACGTCATACCTCTATAGAAGCTGACGCATTATATCAGTCTCTGTACTACCAACGTGATATGAAAGGCACGTCATACCTCTATAGAAGCTGACGCATTATATCAGTCTCTGTACTACCAACGTGATATGAAAGGCACGTCATACCTCTATAGAAGCTGACGCATTATATCAGTCTCTGTACTACCAACGTGCTATGAAAGGCACGTCATACCTCTATAGAAGCTGGCGCATTATATCAGTCTCTGTACTACCATGTGCTATGAAAGGCACGTCATACCTCTATAGAAGCTGACGCATTATATCAGTCTCTGTACTACCATGTGCTATGAAAGGCACGTCATACCTCTATAGAAGCTGACGCATTATATCAGTCTCTGTACTACCAACGTGCTATGAAAAGCACGTCATACCTCTGTAGAAGCCAACATGTTTTATAATAGAGTCCTTAGACGACAGACCACTGGCCAAAACCTATTTCCCTTCTCTTCCCTTCTATTATTTGAATCAGCTATTGGTTACAAACACAAATTAAATGGAGTTGTTAGCAGAATGCAGAAAGTAGAAAACTAGGAATTTTGTACAGAGTGTTGTATCTTGGTAATATTTCTACTAGAAATGTTATTGATGGCTTATAATACTTGTTAGCAGAATGCAGAAAGTAGAAAACTAGGAATTTTGAACAGAGTGTTGTCTCTTGGTAATATTTCCACTAGAAATGTTATTGATGGCTTATAATGCTTGACTTGCTTTGTGCGTCCTTGATCTTTAAATACAAAATTATTACTCTCAGCTTTCGTATATGAATCATCATTTTATTGGTGGAATTTAAGGGATAGAATTGGATAGCAAAAACATCAAGATTGTTATTGCAATTAATCAAGAGACAGGTTAACATCTTATAATAAATCTGTCAGCTAAACCTCAGACTTGCCACAAAAGTAAAAAAGTTATATCTTGTACTCTGAGAGTTTTCCGTCTTTGATACCAAAAATAAAATTGAAACGGTAAGGAAATACTTTTTTTTGCATTGATAATACACTTTTGCTTACTTACAGGTTCAAAATATTAATTTTAAAGGCAGTGTTCGATCCTCGTTGATTCTTTATAACCTTTTAATTTACATTTTAGTTATTTGTAAGGTCGCTTATTCATTTTTAGGCTTCACACACATATCTAGGCATTAAAACAAACTATTAAAATTACGGTTTTGCTCACTTGTACGTTCATTTGTTTAACGTTGGACTAAGCATCTCTTGTACGTAATCTACATCAGGCCTATCTCCTTAACTTAGTAATCCGGTTGAGGCAGCCGAAAAAAGGTTTTACTTTTTTTAAATTTGACTTTACTCATCCCAAAGAATGAACTGTTCCAGATTTTTTCAGTGACAATCCACGACTGTGTAATTAAATTAAATCTCTTATCTTATATCAATAAACTAGTGCGCGCATGCCTGCATGGCAGTTAGGCTTACTCGTTTTTTACTCTGAATATCAATTTCAATTCAATTAAATTGTTTTGAATTAAATTAAGTCTCAGTGTCCCCCTGACCAGCTCACACAGCACTTTCCTCATTGCAGCAAGTTTCCTCGAACGGATGTAGGCTCGTACTAACCAATCAATAACTCATCTCGTTCAGATAATTTACATTCAGGTGACATTTTAAATTAGATTTTATGCTCTTTTCTTTATGCTCTTTATACTCCTTATTTTTTAAGGAAATTATTATTTTGAAATTTTCATCAATATTTTAACTGATGGAGACAAATCATTGTAGGATTTTTGTTAACTTATTAAGATTTATTATTTGGATTATGTCATTGTTGGTTATAATTTTTCAAATATCAGTTTTGGTATGTGATTTTTTTTGTGAGATAATTATTTTTATTACACTGTCATCTTATCAGATAGGAAAAGATAGCGATTGTGATTATTTCAGGTAGCAACTGTGAGTCTTTAATTTTCAAAGATGAATCCACAATCCATGGAGACTACAATGAGGAAAAGGATTGAAGATGGGATAAATAATACACGTTTTCATTGAACAATGTTTTTATATTTGCCACGGACACACGGCACCAACCGACTTTTTCTCATCATTACGTTTATATAGAATTAATTTGTATGTAATAGTAATAATAATAATAATAATAATTAATAATAATCATAATAATATGTACAATGGTACTATCTGTACACACAAACTCACATTTCAAGAACGTTATATTTATTATTAGCGTTGATGTAAAGCTTGCACATAAACCATGGAGTTCACACACTCTCGCACACAAGACCTCGCTCACACGCCCAGTCACAAACACACATTCTCACACTATAGTAGGTCCATAAAAAACTTGTAAAATGTGAAACACTGGTTCCACACTAGAATGCCTATTGACGACTCGACGAATGAGGGAAATTCCCGTAAGACAAAATATACCCCCCAAAAGCTTCTCCATTACAAATAGGGTTATTGCTTTCTTTTATTGCAATATGCAGCCATAAAATTTGTCTTTTAAGTGAAAAAATCGGCTGTTAGGCTTTTCATAAACAAAATATTCTGTTCTACTGCTAGCGTTTATTCTAGTTCGAGCTGTCTATTACATAAATATGTCCAAAGTAGAAGAAAATCTAATGGTAATTATAATAAAAAGGGTGGTTACCGTCCCACATTGTCGATACAGCAGAAACTAGCCAGAAACCTGAGGGACGACCGGGAGGGTGGAGTGGGCGGGGTGTATCTCATACAGTGAAATGTACAACGCGGCAATGTGCGACGGCACCACCGGAGTATTCACAAAATGTACAATAACAATAGTAACATTCAATAAACTAATCCATACTAAACTCAGAGAGTAATTCGAAATCAAACTACATTCGACACAACCTTAAAAAATAGTAGTTGGTGTTCCGAGGTTTACAAAAATCATCTAAACGAAAGTTAACATTCTCATAGTAGGGTATTTATAATACTGATTTAATAAAAATAGTTCAAAAAATATAGACAACAGTTCTTTTTTAGAAATATGATTTGCAAAACGAGGGGATCTCGCTACATGAGATGGGCGAGGCTAAGCTAGACATTCGTGGCTGTTCGTTCTGTAGCGGTCGATTCTACACATTATGTCAGTCGTAATTTGGAGATCAATGAAGTTCGCCCTCTGTCGGAGGTCCAGCCACAGCAAGCATCTACGGGTCTAACGGGCTACATATATATTATATATATAGTGCACATGTGACGAATATAAGCTTTCAGATGTATTTTACAATATTTCACATTCAGTTTACGTTGATTTCAGTAATATTTTTGTGTTTTCTTTTTATACAATTTACATTCATCTATATATTTAAGAACACCTAATATTAAATCCTCAAAAAAAGAAACATTTAAACAGATAGTAAGGCCAACGATTATTTTTTCATATAAATTACAAAAACAAATCGACCAACACAACAGTTTTTACATAGAATTTAGTTATCGATTAATATTGTCAGACGAATATGGTTCGAGACACCAGCAAGCGTAAAGTTCGGTGGGGGGGGGGGGGGAACTGAAGTCTGCGGTCCGGACGAACACAGCTTGGCAGCTTAATAAAATAGTCCGATTCCAAAAATATGACGGTATAAAGGAATTTAAATACAATGTTTAAGCTGAGAAATACACAGTATAAGCACAGCGATTGTACAACTGATCCTAATCGAGGTCGATGATTCGTATACAAGTTTTTAAGTGTTACTCCGAAAGTAGTTTTTTTAGAGTTATATGATTAGTCGAACGATTCACAAACTTCAAAACAGTTTATATCATTGATAGAAAAATATTCATAGTGATTATTGCTACGAAACATTTTGGTAAAATACATGAAATACTTACAAATTAGGTTTCCATGAGATTATTCAATGACATATCGCTTGAACTGGTTGAAGGTAAAGAAATAAAAACTTTATCTACCAACTTTGCTGTGTATTTCCCACCACGAGGGCATAAAATGGGTGATATGTTCGGTTCATCCTATATTCCAATAAAATATAAGATACGTGATCTACGTATATTGAAGGGTGTTAATTTGATCCAAATACATCAGCTAGATAAAGAAACTATATCTATAATGAAACAGGATAAACAAATCTAAATCTAAAATAACTGTAAAAATAGTTTCTTCTTTAAAGGGAGTTTATACAATCATTTGGCAAAACAAATATAACACAGAAAGATAAGCTAGCTAGTAACTTGTATCACATGTCACGAAACATTGTATTACAGTTTCTGGTTCTTTGATATGGACTAAATACATCCTGGAAAATAGTGAAACAATGTCTAGGAACCCAACACACTTTCCATTTGGTATTCTGATTCAGGAACTAAAATTCATTTAACTAATTTAACAATTTTGCCTACATCTCTAAACATCTTTACAATCCCATCTAACTGATGCAACTAAAATGCTATACTAAAAGGCTAAGTAAATTTATTTTGTTTCCTTTGGTACAATTGTTTCATAGGATTAAATATAAAACTTACAATGGGTTAAATTTTAGTAAATCAAACTGGTAGGCGAAATGCCTGTATTGAAAACAGCGAGACAGGTAGTACTGGTAGTACAGAAAACTCTACTAACTGACATTTCATTGTTCAGGTAAAAGCGATAATTAGAGATTTGTATTTGTTAAGAGCTAATATTGTTATGTGTGGTTGTAAAATTTAAGGAAAGTTTTACTATTGTATTTTACATTAGGTTATTGAATCTACCGGTGCCATGATTGTAAGTAATCAAAGATAAACGGTTTCTCTGCATTTATGTTAACAAACTTTTGACAAAAATACCTTTATTTTCCAGGGCTGAAAGACATATTACTTAAAAATAATATAGTCTATTAAAGACAACATTGTATATTAAAAATAACATTATAGTGAATTATTGGGTCTTCTAAGGGGATTCTCAGCAAACAAAAAGCAAATAGACATGAAAGCTAGCGGCTGGTCTGAAACTAAGAAGGACTATGGTACATCCAACGAGCAAAATAAATTACTAAATACATATTTATCTAGGTTAATACCGTACAGTCAGTTCATAGATAAAAATAACTTTTTGGTAGACAAAGTATACAAAGAAGGTTTTACATTTTTCTTTAAAAAAATGATGCGCTTTAAATATGTATGTACAATGTTACTATACGTTTTCTATTCGAGTCTGTCCCACCGCTCAAGTATGATGGTACTTAAGTAGTTTCATTTACTTAAGTATAAGAGTAGCTTAAGTAGTGCAATACAATGCCAGGCAATAACGACAGATATATATATGTACAACAGATATAAGCTTACGGTCTGTGTCAGCTGCGAACGGTCGTTAGAGTGTTGAGTCGCGCATGCCTACTTGTGGAAGACGACGTCAACTCATGAAAAGTGAGAGTCTAAGTCCAAGATTCAAAGTGGATATAAACAATTTTGGGTGTTGACAACCTTTAAATTGTTGTAAACCCGACAGCTTATTCTTGATTACTCTTTCGAGCTAAGGCAAATACAAAACTGCAAGAAGTGTAAGTCATCGAGTGAAGTGGGTTAAAAATAATACAATATCAAATTACTTCTTAAAAACATAAATTTTAAGAAATTTTTCTTAAAAATTAGAAATAATTTGCTGTTAATTATTTACTATACCATACAAAACTTGATAATAATAAAATACCATTTACATTCAGCTATCAGTAAATGATAACCATACTGATTCCATTAATGAAACCTTAATTTTCTTTATTGATATAAATAGTAATATGAACGAATAATTATTGATGGTAATTGGCTAAAGGAAAATGTAAGGACTTATAACACCATTTCTTAATATTCTATTTGGACTAAGACACTCACACCTAAGAAAACAAGTAGACAGCACATGGAGGTTTGTGAACGTAAATCACAATAATCTCAAGCGGAGCACAGCGAATTGTAACACTTAACACAACACCGAACGGCTTACCACAGTATCAAAATACATTTTCATCTAAAATCACTTCCGATAATTGATGTTAAAGCATTAAAATGAACTGCTTTGTAAAATCTATTTCTATGTTAACATAGTATTGCTTTGTATTCTTATATTACGTGGGCACGGGCTACGAAGGGGAGATCTGTACATTCGCATTCACTCCAGACTATTGCTCGTTATTGAGATATTATATCACGTCATTATAGTAATCCGTATAACGAATCCAGATAAATGTATATATTTATACGATAATAACAACACGATCTGTCACACACACAACTTAGTGCCAGGTCCACAGTAACGGGTGTCGGGGAAGTGAGCTTCATCTGACGAGATATACAGCTGTAATTCCGGAGACCACTAAAAGCTACATTTATACGTAATATTTTGGTTCGGGGTGAACAGTGGTTATGTACATTATAAAAAAGAATCAAACGAGTATTTAAGAGGCGCTCAGTGGAATCAAATGCCTGAATCTAAAAAAATCTATTGAAACCATGTCGAATCTTTATTTACAAATGGTAAATCAGCCGCACAAAATATCAGAGTCCGAGCACTAAGCCGGTAGTTTGAGGTGTCGCTACACTAGATATACTTACAAGCCTCAGACCAGCGACATCGCGCTCGAATTGCTCGATGATATTGATCTATTTCTTCCTCTAAATATTCTACCCTCTTACGCCAATGCGATTTACATATAAATTTATCATTAGGCCTTCTTATCGACTGCTGCCTAGGCTAAGACGGTCGATGCTTGTTTGCAAAGTGGAGTTCCCACTACAAAGGGCCCTTGAACCCACCACACTCCAGTCCACGTCACAATAGAGTCGACGGTATGAGGAGACTAAGTCTTGAAAAAATATTGTTAGCTCAACTTTATTTATTTTGCTGGAAAATAGGTTCCATTATAGCTAGTCTTGTAGTTTAAAATTAAATTTCAATGAACATAAACCCTTAAAAGGATCCTTTATATGACGAATTTTCTGAAACAGAATCTATATAAAAGAACTATATTTATAACAGTAAATAATTAGTGGATACTACCGTCTTGACTTACTCCATCCAAAAATGGGCTTTGGTAACTCCACTTATACAGCCAACATCATAAATTAAACTAATTTGTTGCTATCCGGTTGATAAACAATATTCTTAAAATATCTAATCGCAGATTAAAGTTGAATTTAAGATTTTCTTTAACCGCTTTGGTCCATTTAGTCGTTCGCTTGTCTCGAGAGTCATACTTATAGGATAACTTTATAATAAATCTCCTGTATGTCCACCGTAAATAGTATACCCTGTAAATATATAAAATATTGATTTGGTTACTCAAGCGATCAACAAAAATCCTTATTTAACAATAATGAAAAACAATGCGATATATTTTCATCTTTTATAGTAAGAAACAAAATATCTAGGCTGTCTGTGATAGAGTGCACAATTCCAACCATAAACCACTGCCTACAAGTTCGTCTGGCCACATCGACAGACTTAAAGAACATAATAACGAAAACAATAACATTCATTTAAGCTACAATGCTCGAGTCAAATGTTAACAATAGAAACACGTTTTTAACTTAAAATAATTTCATAACAACAACAATCATCTGTAAGTATTGTTTTAAATACAATTAATATTAATGTACGTATGTGTTTTATTGTACGGTTGCTTACAAACATTAAACACATCGATTCTCAGTGCTTCCTTACATTACATGTTAAAAAAGAAAACGTTTTCGGCTTCGTCAAACAACTTCTTGAGATGGGAAATTTTTAATTTCCCTCATGAAATTACCAATAACGAAAACAATTTAATGTTTGCAGCGAGTTTTAAAAAGTTTTTACACCTTACAAAGTAGTGGGTCACAGGTATGAGGTGTGTTGTTATACAGGGTGAAGGCTAGGTTATATTATCATATATACTGACATAGTGCAGTGTATACTTAAGATTAATTATGATTAGGTTAGCACAGGACTGGTGACTCGTCTTGGGCGAAGGTTGGGACGGCCATCAGAAGTCCACAGGGCCCAAGAGTCCACAAACCTGGCAACACATCCGCAGAATCATGTAGATCAATCTGAATCGCAAATTTACCAATTGAGAATTCATTTGATAGATTCTGACAAGATTTGATCAGTGAAAATAAAATAATAACCTAGAGAAAGCCAACATAAGTATTAATTTTGTTTAGACACGTGTTCCTCTGTTAAAGGAAACTAGATCCTAATAAACGTTAAGCCCGTATAACATTACTAATTAAAGCTAAATAATGAATTTACCGTCATTTTATGCAATGAAATAATATTTTGGAATTCAAAATCAAATAATCATATTGCGTACGTTAAATGATAAATTTACCATAATTTCATGCAGGAACAATAAAAGGTTTAGTTTAATTTTAACTTTTGAAATATTACAACTTTCAAACTACAAAACATTAAACTTAAAAATCAATTTCAATTTGATGTATCTTTTAATTTAATTAGCTAATCAATAAGATTTTTTTTTAATTTCAACAATTAAACTCAACCACCTATGTAAAACAATATACAAAAACGCACACATTACATAAACATATGTAACGCGTTTACACATTGTAATCAAGATGTAAAGATGTGTTTGATGAACGTTTTGGGCAACTGATAAAATTGTTCGTGCGCGCCATGCACACGGATTGCCCTGCTTTGACCAACAGTGCGGAAGAAGAGAATAGAGCGAAATAACAGGTGCATGAAAACCTAGATCAAAACCCTCTCAGCATCGCAGGACATCCTTTTTTGCTCACCTTTAAGTTATTGTTATTTCCTTGATTGTACCTGCAGATACGCGCAACAAAGAGTGCAGCTGAAAAGATGTTACTAAAGTGAAATCAAAGTTAAGCATTTGGTATGAGCGAGTTTATTAAACAATCAACTCACGGATTTACATTTTTTGCTTATTAATCTCGGTTGAAATAAAGTATTAAATATTGGTAATCAATAGGATGATCAATAAATATATACTAATTAGGTAGAAATTGATGGTAATTATGGTGGAAATAATGCTGTGGTGGTTCTCAATAAGTAGCAATTTACTTTTAAGGTCTTATTCAATTGGTTAAAATATAAACTTACAAAATAATAAATTTAAACATGCAACCTGCTCTATTTTTATTTTTAATTTCTTTCTTGCTTCCTTTTTTTTAGTTATCAGTTATTAGTTTTTAGTGAACAACGGTTTAGAAGCATTTTCAAGAAGCAAGGAAAAATGATTAACTAAAATTGAAACAAACTCTCAAGAAAAAAAGTTTATCATTGTTCATTTTTCATTTTACAAGCCTCTATACCGATTATAAATATTAATGGTTTCTGTTTAGTAAACCAACAATTGTAATTTTTTATTAACGGAAGCAAATATTGAATATTTTGGTAAAGTAGGGTAAGAGTGTAGGAAAGAGAGGCGATTTACCTGAGTCTCAATGGTATCCATTAGTGAAAGCTGCTGGTATCAACGATCCCTGAAACAAAAATATACCATTTTAATTAATTTGGGTATTCACGGAAAGTTCTCCATTTAAAACCATAGTAGAGTTTTTACTTACTCTTGACATTTATAGGACTTGTGTTTACTTAATTCTTACTCTTGAGACTTACAATTTACAATTGAGACTTGAGTTTATGTATATTATTTATAAATGCACATTTTTTACATCGGGTTTCATGATTGTTTTATCCGTAGTGTAATGTAAATAGGCTATAGTAAATATCACTGAAACTTTAAACAGATTAATCATCGACTCGATTAAATAGAAAGTAAGTTTTGGCACAAATTCAAGTCAAAATTGGCATGTAGGGTTCTATTAATTTCCCAACTATTAATTTCTTTTAAGCCCTCTGAAACCGCTGAAGCTATTCGTTGTATCAACACTGATTTAGAGAGTGTAAATAGATGATCGGACGATCATGGTTTTCTATTGAACTCTAGTAAATGTTCTGTCTTGATTGTAGATAGGTCATCTTCTGGTGCCCAATCAACGAATAGTTGTGTTGAACAGTGTATCTTTGTTGATGGCAAACCATTGACTTCAAGTAATATTCTTAAGATTCTTGGTGTCACTCTCGATTCCCAACTTGATTTTTCTCACCATGTCAAAGCTATTTGTAAAACAGTAGCAATACGTTTAAAAACCCTTCGCAGATTAAGCTCAATTTTGCCAGAACTTTCTAAGCTGGAAATCGTCCGTTCAACCATTTTTCCTGTGATTTACTATGCTCTTCCTGCTTTTGCCTGTTGTCTTACTCAGGAAAATTTTATGATCCTTACCCGGCTGCAGAACAGAGTTCTTAGATTCGTCTACAATCTGAAAAAATTTGATCACATCAGCGAGTACAGGTTGCGTTCCAATGTGTTGTCAATTATTGGCTCCTCCGACATGCAAACTGTCAATCTGATCCATAAAGTTCTTCAGACGGGAAAGCCTGAGTACCTTAGGAAAACGTTGGTGTTTAGACATGAAATCAATGAGCGCAGTACCCGACAGGACAGTCTGTTGCACTTGCCAAAGACTAAACTGGAAACGGGAAGAAGGGGTTTAGCTACTTTGGCCCAAAAAAGTACAATGCTTTGCCACCCACTTTAAAAGAGTACAATTGTAATAGGTTTAAGAAATGTGTAAGAGAAGTGTTTATCTGAACTGCTTATATATACTTTTTTTTGTTTTAATTTTATATTATTATACTGTTCATTTATTTATTTGACAAAAGTTGTCATAAAAACAGAGTGTGTACTTTGATGAACGCTGGCTACAGAAAGACCTTATTTATTTATTTATTTATTTATTAACATTTAACCTGAAATAAGTCATAACTGTACTAATAAAATACTTATGGCTATTAGCCAATCCTCCAAAGGTTGTGAGACAAAAATTCGTTGTCAAACATAGAATTTAAAATAGGTTTAGAATGCATTTATATCTTTATATTCATAAACAAGTTTATTAATGTATTTTATATATATTTAAGGTAGTTAGTAAATACTCAGTTCGCTGGGTATTTACATTAAATAACAGCTATTAATTCACAATAATCAGCAGACGATTTTCAAAAATCAAATCGAAGTTATCTTTATGAACACAATACACAAACTTTGGCCCTCAAAAGGATAGAGCCCTTTGGGAATTTCTGGAAATCTCATCTTACAGCAACCCTTACGTTGGAAGAGGAGTGACATGGTTTGGTAGAGGTGGAGACCACAATTTTGTAATAAAAATGCATACTTTTATCCAAAAAATTGTTGACAAAAATTATAGAGTAAAATGTACATCTCGCAAAAGCACAATTAGGCCCTAGAATCTTCTATAGTGAACAAGCACTGCTCAGCAGCTGTAAAGTAAACGAATTGTAGTTGTAAATAAAAAAAATCTCAGCCGTTCAATTTTTTTTAATTTGTACCTGTAAGGAAAAGTTCTAAGAAAATTTATAGTTTTCCTCGAATTTTCTGTTTGAGACCTTTCATTAAAGTGGGGGACTTACAGTTTTTTCAAAGTTCCGGGTAATTGGTAGTTTAAACAGAACTCGCCTCCAGCTCGCTGAGGGCTCCGCCCTTAGACCCCTTTTATGGGTTTCCGGGGGCGAGGGGTTCGGATATTGAGAAGTCACAGGACAAATTCTATTAATCTATTTATCAACTCTCGGAACAAGTATCTTTGGGAGTTTTCAGGGGAGTAGTCAAGGCCACGCTACACTACAGGCCGGAGTCCTTTTGTGGTCACGTCACATCATCAGACGGAATCGCAGACGCTTTTATAATGTTCTCTTATGGCGATTCACTGTCGTACTCTTGAAACTATCGTGCCCTAAGTAACTTGTTTAAGTTTTCGTTTAGAAACCAATATTTTTTCGAATCTGCATTCATCAATGAATAATTAAGTGCGGTCGAAAATAATTTTTCATCACTCTGTATACGAAAATTGCCCGTTACCGTACAGCTGAGATCTACGAAAACTCTCGATTTCCTTACGTCAAAACAAGTAATGAAAAGATGCTTTTTGGGTACCCAAACATTTCATTCCCGTACCCAATCAAACCATTCCCGTACCAAAACAAAATTTTGCCGTACCCAAACAAACGAATTCCTTAATTTGACAATTCAACCAGCAGACTTTATAAACTAAAATAAACAGTTGAGCCGTATTGTGTTTACTTATAAAAAAATGACTAAATTATGAAATGTTGGATCAATTTTTAAAAGTTTGGTCACTTATTTTCATCGTGATGAAAAGTACTTTTCACAACTCGTCACAAAAGTACCATTTCTGGGCTCGATAATGTTTTACTTGCTCGGCTTACGCCTCGCAAGTAAAACACTATCTTGCCCCGAAAAGGGCTACTTTCGTGACTAGTAGTGAAATATACTATTAAAGAAAACAAGACTTTATTTCATAAACTTAAAAACCGGTAAACATTACAGGCAAGTAATTTGTTTACTTTTCATCAGATGATTTATTGGAAACTTGACAGTTTTTTTTCTTATTGTTTTCATTTCGATATTCTAATGTCATAATTTTGGTAAATGTTTACGATTTCCATATGATTTTAGTTGCTATTTCCAACACAGCGCTAGGAGTTCGGCCGGTGTTGTGACGTGGCATCAGGGAGGAGGGGAGAAGACCCCGGCCTGCAGTGTAATGTGGCCTTGGAGTAGTTAATGTTTAAGGAGGGGTTGTTGGATGTGGCAGGAGGAAGGGGGGACAAAACAGAATGTACAGCAACTTACGGGGTTGTAGTTGATGGGGGCGCGGCTGACGGCGATGGCGGGGAAGCCGGGGGGCTGCGGACTGGGGGCCTGGACGTAGCCCGCGACGCTGTCGGCGCCGCTGGAGCTGTAGATGTCGAGGGCGGGGCCGGGGCCGGGGCTGTTGGCGGGGGGGTAGCCGGGCCGGGGCGTCACCGTGTGGGGGCTAGCGGGGGGGCCGTACCCCTGGGCCGCCGCCGCCGCCGCCGCCTGGTAGTTGTTCATCACTGCAACACGACAAGACGTTGTGTTAGAGCTGAACGGAAAGTGAGGACGCGAAGTAAGTAGGTTGAACCAAGGAGGTTAGAGTGTAGCTGGAGGTTTCGCGCGATACTATTTCTACGGCCGTATGATTTTACAGTAGAACCTCGATAAGAAGACCCTCGATAAAACAAAAAAACCTTGATAAAAAGTGCACTTTTCAAGTATTCTTTAAACTGTAATGACACCTAATGTCTTGTTAACACAAACCTCAATAGGAAGACTCCTTTGATAACGAGACTCTTTTCAGAATCCCATTGAGAGTCTTCTTACCAAGTTTTACTGTATTAGGCTAGAAATATAACGGGGGTATTTCGTTCTTTGCATTAGTAACGAAAAACCAATGAACTCAGTAAAGGGAGACATATAATTTCATTTATCGAACTAAAAATAGGTTTTAAAAGATTCTTAAAAAATCTTTAGATAGGTACATCTGTTAAATAGTGTACCCATACTACGCCACTTAAAGAAAATACACAAAAGGTTATCGAGATTAATGAATTCATCAGTATTTTTGGCATATTTTTAAGAACTGATTCGAATCTTTAATCATTATTCTAGAATTCGAATCGTTTTAAAATTGTGGTTTAAAGAATGGTATTTCATCACTAAATTACTAATTACTCCCCCTCATATTGCCAACCTGACAAAATGAAAAGTTCGCTTTTTCATTAATTAAAGCATTGTCGAGGTACCTCCAGGATAGACTCTAAACACCTTAGTTAAACCTATATACAGATATAAAAGTTATACAGCTACAAAAGTTATACAGCTTTAAAAGATATTATAAGTGATGTTATTTTTAAAGCCAAAAATACTGATCGGGACTTAGATGCCAGCTTAGGCTATGTATTAATAGAGCTTCCGATTTCTTAATTTCATTTTCACTCTTTGGCTCTTGGCTGCTTTATAGACATCTCTAAAGAAAATCCAACCAGAAGATATGCGACAAGTGGTTTTGCACCTATATTACATGCTCAATTTATGTTCAAGCCTGTGTTACATGCTACTACACATACGTTTGTGCTTTATCACATGGTGGTTAAAAGAGGTGTACATCGGGCTGCACTTCTATGTTAAAAAAAATTAACCTAATGAACTAAATCTCTTAAAATAAATTTTAGAACGATTTTCAGAGTGGAAGAAATAACTCAAAGAATTTTACATCTCAAGGTTACTAAACAATCTTTAATAAATAATAAAAGTTAAAATTTAGTTGCAAACTTAGTTGAGCAATTGAGTACTCTAAAATCGATGGGAATAAAATCTTTTCATAATAGTAATAATACGAATAAAATCAGAGAGTGAATTCAAGATTTTGTTTTTAACCTTGAGTTTGTTTTAGTTTTCTGGACAATTTATAAAGTTTAACGGTTGTAAATATGCTTAAAAGAGACACAGTTTTTAAAAGAAATTTACATTTTCATAACTTAAAGGGTTGTATTACAAAACGTGAAGAACATATAATAATAGTCAATAACGTAATTTGGAACAAAATTAAAGATGGGGGAAAATCTTACGAGTGAAGCAGTTTAGCATCTGTACGAAAAAGAAAATACTTTTCCTGAAAATCGCTACTATTAGGTATAAAATTCATAAGCTACATTGAGTTAAAAATGCTCGTATATAGCTGAACCAAATATACTTTCTTTATGCTAATAAAAATAAACAATCGAGCTCGATAAAGGCATGAAAAATCACCTAACTTTTTATTTTGAGTTTTTGTTTTGATGGAAAAAGTTTAAGGATCTATGGAATTGTCACTTAACAATTGTCACTCAACAATTTAACAGTTGTCAATTGTAAACATTTTAGCTGAATCTATATTATGTTCTAGAATATTTTACGCTCATTTCTCCCATTGATAAGCAAGCATTATTATTTGAAAACAATAATATTAATCTAAATAAAAACAGTGATATGCTTCAGTACCTGATAAAGCCTGGGTTAGCAACGGAGTGTTATTGTTGGGGGTTAGCTGTCCGTTCGTGAGGTCCACTGTGCAAAAACAAACACAATAATTAATGTTAGTAGCAAACAGCAAACAACAGCTGAAAGCGAAAATTAACCAGCCAGGTGCACAGTTGGTATTCTTTCGTTTTGAGTTAGTTCAAAAAAGGGTATTGTGAAAGTTATTGATGCTCAATAAAATATAAACAAAAGGTTTATTCCAGGATATTTGCGACAAGGTGAGGTAAAATCAGACAAAAGGCATGCAATAGCAAACAACTCTTCGGTCATATATAAAAAGCAAGCATAACTCCAGATGCTTTTTAAGCATACAGCCATAAAATGTGACACCATTGACTTTATACGAAGAAGGAGACCTCCCACTCTTAAGGCTTAGGTGAACATATTTTTGCGTTAGCCAGGTTTCAAAGGAGATATAATTTGGCTATACCACCTCCAGCGATATAGTGCTGCTATAAATGATTTATTTCATATATATATATATATATATATATATATATATATATATTTAAGTTTGCAAAACCTCATACGCTATAAAAAAAGAGTTCTTCGGCATAAGTTTGCTCCATGAATACCAAATTGCCTAAATAACACCTACTGAAAAAAATAATTACTAGTTGACAGCAGCAAACCCTGTTGGAGAATACTTTAACGTCATCCACTTTCGAAGTCCTGACTAACTAAAAATTTAGAACACTTTTTACCTTGACGTTGAAAAGTCTCCTTCTTTATTTATAGTTAATGATGGTGGTAAAATTCATGCTTATGTTAGTGGCTTCAATAACAAAACTGAGCAAAGATTGAGATACTTGACTGAGGCGGTTAAAATTAAAAAGGAGGGAAACGGGTTTACCGAACCTGAACGGTTATGTACCTGACAGACTTTTTAGGTTCTAATATAAACTGTAAAGCCCTATACAAGATCCTCTGTGTATTTAATAACTATTGGGCATCAACCCACCTCCATGTTCGTGGCGATTATTTCGTCCGTTGAGCGATGGTTTTTTAAAAAAAATCTTCCTCTCATATACTTAAAACACTAAACATAACACGAAACACGATACGACAAGAAACATAAAACGCCAAAATATCCACCCGGCTTTTTGGGAAACAATGAAAACGTTTCCCGTTATCTAGGAAGTCCTTGCGTATATTTTGATTCCCACAACCATACCGAACGTCTGATTATGACTTATTACTCAGTTATAATCAGGTGCTCGGCTCGGTTATGGGTATTCAATAATACTCAAGGGCTGCCTAAATAGCGGGAAACGACTTTACGGTTTCCCAAGCCGAATGGCTAGATATTTGGGTGTTTTATGTTGCGTGTCGTGTTTTGTGTGTTATGTTTAGTGTTTTAAGAGAAAAGAGGATTTTTTCAAAAACCCACGCTCAACGGATGGACTAATCGCCATGAACCTGGAGGTGGGTGGAAGCTCAATGGTTAGCAAATATAATGTAAACCCTACCAAATAGCATGCCATTTAAATACAGGAGACTCTCTGTGGCCCAGTCAAGGATAGTGTGTGTGGAGTGCTGGAACCATCATCCAGTGGCTAGCATATGTTAGGTTAGATTAGGTAAGATTAGGTAAGATTAGGTTAAGTTATGTTAGGTTATGTAATGTTATGTTGGGATTGGTTAGCGTGAACGGGTGTGGAGCGCGTGCTACTTGTGACGATGGTTAGATTAAGTTTGTTTATGTTAGGTAAGGCAGTGCTAGGTTAGGTTGGGTTATTTTAGGTTTCGTTAGGTTAGGTTATGTTAGGTTAGGTTAGCGTGTTAGTAGATGAGGAGCCTGAGTTGTATCTGTGACGTAGGACTCGGGTTAGGCTATGTTAGGTTTCGTTAGCTTGGGTTATGTTAGGTCTGGTTAGGGTGTTAGTAGGCGAGGAGCGCGAGCTATCTCTGACGTAGGACTCGGGTTAATCTATGTTAGGTTTCGTTACCTAGGTTATGTTAGGTCAGGTTAGTGTGCTAGTAGGTGAGGAGCGCGAGCTATCTGTGACGTAGGACTCGGGTTAGGCTATGTTAGGTTTCGTTACCTAGGTTATGTTAGGTCAGGTTAGTGTGCTAGTAGGTGAGGAGCGCGAGCTATCTGTGACGTAGGGCTCGGGTTAGGCTATGTTAGGTTTCGTTAGCTTAGGTTATGTTAGGTCAGGTTAGTGTGTTAGTGGGTGAGGAGCGCGAGCTATCTGTGACGTAGGACTCGGGTTAGGCTATGTTAGGTTTCGTTAGCCTAGGTTATGTTAGGTCAGGTTAGTGTTAGTGGGTGAGGAGCGCGAGCTACCTGTGACGTAGGGCTCGGGTTAGGCTATGTTAGGTTTCGTTACCTAGGTTATGTTAGGTCAGGTTAGTGTGCTAGTAGGTGAGGAGCGCGAGCTATCTGTGACGTAGGGCTCGGGTTAGGCTATGTTAGGTTTCGATAGCCTAGGTTATGTTAGGTCAGGTTAGTGTGTTAGTGGGTGAGGAGCGCGAGCTATCTGTGACGTAGGACTCGGGTTAGGCTATGTTAGGTTTCGTTAGCCTAGGTTATGTTAGGTCAGGTTAGTGTTAGTGGGTGAGGAGCGCGAGCTACCTGTGACGTAGGGCTCGGGTTAGGCTATGTTAGGTTTCGTTAGCCTAGGTTATGTTAGGTCAGGTTAGTGTGCTAGTAGGTGAGGAGCGCGAGCTATCTGTGACGTAGGACTCGGGTTAGGCTATGTTAGGTTTCGTTACCTAGGTTATGTTAGGTCAGGTTAGTGTGCTAGTAGGTGAGGAGCGCGAGCTATCTGTGACGTAGGGCTCGGGTTAGGCTATGTTAGGTTTCGTTAGCTTAGGTTATGTTAGGTCAGGTTAGCGTGTTAGTAGGTGAGGAGCGCGAGCTATCTGTGACGTAGGACTCGGGTTAGGCTATGTTAGGTTTCGTTAGCCTAGGTTATGTTAGGTCAGGTTAGTGTGTTAGTGGGTGAGGAGCGCGAGCTACCTGTGACGTAGGGCTCGGGTTAGGCTATGTTAGGTTTCGTTACCTAGGTTATGTTAGGTCAGGTTAGTGTGCTAGTAGGTGAGGAGCGCGAGCTATCTGTGACGTAGGACTCGGGTTAGGCTATGTTAGGTTTCGTTAGCTTAGGTTATGTTAGGTCAGGTTAGTGTGTTAGTGGGTGAGGAGCGCGAGCTACCTGTGACGTAGGGCTCGGGTTAGGCTATGTTAGGTTTCGTTAGCTTAGGTTATGTTAGGTCAGGTTAGCGTGTTAGTAGGTGAGGAGCGCGAGCTACCTGTGACGTAGGACTCGGGTTAGGCTATGTTAGGTTTCGTTAGCCTAGGTTATGTTAGGTCAGGTTAGCGTGTTAGTAGGTGAGGAGCGCGAGCTACCTGTGACGTAGGACTCGGGTTAGGCTATGTTAGGTTTCGTTAGCCTAGGTTATGTTAGGTCAGGTTAGCGTGTTAGTAGGTAAGGAGCGCGTGCTACCTGTGACGTAGGACTCGGGTTAGGCTATGTTAGGTTTCGTTAGCCTAGGTTATGTTAGGTCAGGTTAGCGTGTTAGTAGGTGAGGAGCGCGAGCTACCTGTGACGTAGGACTCGGGTTAGGCTATGTTAGGTTTCGTTAGCCTAGGTTATGTTAGGTCAGGTTAGTGTGTTAGTAGGTGAGGAGCGCGTGCTACCTGTGACGTAGGACTCGGGTTAGGCTATGTTAGGTTTCGTTAGCCTAGGTTATGTTAGGTCAGGTTAGTGTGTTAGTAGGTGAGGAGCGCGTGCTACCTGTGACGTAGGACTCGGGTTAGGCTATGTTAGGTTTCGTTAGCCTAGGTTATGTTAGGTCAGGTTAGTGTGTTAGTAGGTGAGGAGCGCGTGCTACCTGTGACGTAGGACTCGGGTTAGGCTATGTTAGGTTTCGTTAGCCTAGGTTATGTTAGGTCAGGTTAGCGTGTTAGTAGGTGAGGAGCGCGAGCTACCTGTGACGTAGAACTCGGGTTAGGCTATGTTAGGTTTCGTTAGCCTAGGTTATGTTAGGTCAGGTTAGCGTGTTAGTAGGTGAGGAGCGCGAGCTACCTGTGACGTAGAACTCGGGTTAGG
This sequence comes from Flexamia atlantica, assembly GCA_035578135.1. Lineage (NCBI taxonomy): Eukaryota > Metazoa > Arthropoda > Insecta > Hemiptera > Cicadellidae > Flexamia > Flexamia atlantica. The sequence continues at coordinate 5,148,029 of JAQJVK010000014.1, read as the reverse complement.
CTATGTTAGGTTTCGTTAGCCTAGGTTATGTTAGGTCAGGTTAGCGTGTTAGTAGGTGAGGAGCGCGAGCTACCTGTGACGTAGGGCTCGGGTTAGGCTATGTTAGGTTTCGTTAGCCTAGGTTATGTTAGGTCAGGTTAGGGTGTTAGTAGGTGAGGAGCGCGAGCTACCTGTGACGTAGGACTCGGGTTAGGCTATGTTAGGTTTCGTTAGCCTAGGTTATGTAAGGTCAGGTTAGGGTGTTAGTGGGTGAGGAGCGCGAGCTACCTGTGACGTAGGACTCGAGTTAGGCTATGTTAGGTTTCGTTAGCCTAGGTTATGTTAGGTCAGGTTAGTGTGTTAGTGGGTGAGGAGCGCGAGCTACCTGTGACGTAGGACTCGGGTTAGGCTATGTTAGGTTTCGTTAGCCTAGGTTATGTTAGGTCAGGTTAGTGTGTTAGTGGGTGAGGAGCGCGAGCTACCTGTGACGTAGGACTCGGGTTAGGCTATGTTAGGTTTCGTTAGCCTAGGTTATGTTAGGTCAGGTTAGTGTGTTAGTAGGTGAGGAGCGCGAGCTACCTGTGACGTAGGACTCGGGTTAGGCTATGTTAGGTTTCGTTAGCCTAGGTTAGGTTAGGTCAGGTTAGTGTGTTAGTAGGTGAGGAGCGTGTGCTACCTGTGACGTAGAACTCGGGTTTGGCTATGTTAGGTCTCGTTCGCCTAGGTTATGTTAGGTCAGGTTAGGGTGTTAGTGGGTGAGGAGCGCGAGCTACCTGTGACGTAGGACTCGGGTTAGGCTATGTTAGGTTTCGTTAGCCTAGGTTATGTTAGGTCAGGTTAAGGTGTTAGTGGGTGAGGAGCGCGAGCTACCTGTGACGTAGGACTCGGGTTAGGCTATGTTAGGTTTCGTTAGCTTGGGTTATGTTAGGTCTAGTTAGGGTGTTAGTAGGCGAGGAGCGCGAGCTATCTCTGACGTAGGACTCGGGTTAATCTATGTTAGGTTTCGTTAACCTAGGTTATGTTAGGTCAGGTTAGTGTGCTAGTAGGTGAGGAGCGCGAGCTACCTGTGACGTAGGACTCGGGTTAGGCTATGTTAGGTTTCGTTAGCCTAGGTTATGTTAGGTCAGGTTAGTGTGTTAGTGGGTGAGGAGCGCGAGCTACCTGTGACGTAGGACTCGGGTTAGGCTATGTTAGGTTTCGTTAGCCTAGGTTATGTTAGGTCAGGTTAGTGTGTTAGTAGGTGAGGAGCGCGAGCTACCTGTGACGTAGGACTCGGGTTAGGCTATGTTAGGTTTCGTTAGCCTAGGTTATGTTAGGTCAGGTTAGTGTGTTAGTGGGTGAGGAGCGCGAGCTACCTGTGACGTAGGACTCGGGTTAGGCTATGTTAGGTTTCGTTAGCCTAGGTTATGTTAGGTCAGGTTAGTGTGTTAGTGGGTGAGGAGCGCGAGCTACCTGTGACGTAGGACTCGGGTTAGGCTATGTTAGGTTTCGTTAGCCTAGGTTATGTTAGGTCAGGTTAGTGTGTTAGTAGGTGAGGAGCGCGAGCTACCTGTGACGTAGGACTCGGGTTAGGCTATGTTAGGTTTCGTTAGCCTAGGTTAGGTTAGGTCAGGTTAGGGTGTTAGTGGGTGAGGAGCGCGAGCTACCTGTGACGTAGGACTCGGGTTAGGCTATGTTAGGTTTCGTTAGCCTAGGTTATGTTAGGTCAGGTTAGTGTGTTAGTGGGTGAGGAGCGCGAGCTACCTGTGACGTAGGACTCGGGTTAGGCTATGTTAGGTTTCGTTAGCCTAGGTTAGGTTAGGTCAGGTTAGGGTGTTAGTGGGTGAGGAGCGCGAGCTACCTGTGACGTAGGACTCGGGTTTGCGCTGGCCGACGGACCCGGAGTCCAGGTACGAGGCGCTGTCCGGCTGGCTGGTTGGAGTGGAGGGAGTGGGGAAGAAGCTGTACCCGGGAAACCCTGCTAAAACCCAACTCAGACTTAATTCCATCAAAAAATAAAAATACATTAATCAGTATAACTATAATTCCGTTATGGGTTATAAGTATTTAAATTTAAAATTTTGTTTTATATATAAAAAGTCAATATTTTTGTGCGTGAAATACATGGAGTAAAACGTCTGAACCTCAGTGTTTCTTGTTGAATATTTTATGTTATTTTTTAAGTTGGAGGCGGAAACAACTTTCTAAAAAATTATGAACACATACAAGACTTATTCGTGATTGTCTGTTTGTTATTTTGCAAATAAGAGGAGAAAACAGCCTTCTTTTTAAACGAATTAACGTTTTGTTAGGTATTGTTAAATGAGGACCCCTTTGAAGTGGGAAGGACGGGGTAGGATGAAGGATAGGAATCCAGCCGCAGCACTATAAATAGATTTAATCTATAGTTCTGATACAGCCACAGCACTATAGAGAGAGTGTCTCTGTAGTCCTGATACAGCCTCAGCACTGAAGACATAATATCTCTATAGTTCTGATCCAGTAACAGCACTATAGAGAGAGTGTCTCACTGTAGTCCTATCCACTCAGAGGACTGTAGAGAGAAAGTCCTTACAATCCTGATACAGCAACAGAACTGTAGTCATATTGTCTCTATAGTCCTGATCCAGCCACAGCACTGCAGTGTCTGTATAACTCTCTATGTACTCCTAGTCCAGTTTTAGCACCAAAGAGAGATTATCTCTGTAGTCCTCATCCACTAAGAGCACTCTAAAGAGAGAGTCTTAATAGTCCTGATACAGCTACAGCACTAGAGATAGTCGCTCTCTCTGTAGTCCTGATCCACACAGCACTATAGAGCACTATAGAACAGCACTATAGAGTGCCTCCATAGTCCTGATCCAGTCCCAGAACTATAGAGAAGATGTCTCTCTGTAGTCCTGGTACATTTACAGCATTGAAGAGGTAGTGCCTCTGTAGACCTAATTCAGCCATAGCACTATAAAGAGAATGCATATACAGTCCTGATTCATTCACAGCACTACAGAGATATTCTCTAAAGTCCTGACGTAGCAGCACTATAGAGAGAGTGTTGCCGCTGCGCATGCGAGAAAAGAAGTAATTAAACAAGGTAGGCAGGTAGTTAGGACGGTTAACTAACCAACATGCATTTCTAGTCCGTCTAGACCCAGAGAGAGGGGCTACAGAGATAAGGGAAATGAAGAAAGCTGTTTTCATGCTTGAACTGAAGTTTAACTTAACAAAAAATATTCACTGATTTGGAATTTTATAAAATTACGTTGTAGAATGGTGTTTTGTTCAAAACTGATCTACAGTGAATAAAAAGGCGGATGAAAGTTACAAGGTATTGGAAAATAAAAAAAAACTACAAAACAATCAAAACTATGCAGTCCGGTAGTTGAACACCGACATAACAAAAGCAACTCAAACAAAAATACAAATATAACAAATATAGGTAAATTTATATCCCAAATCAACTTTGGTAAAATTTGGTTGAATTTATTATCTTAGTTAAATTTTATTTTATACGTATATACCTTTTTAACTGGAATGTTGGAAAGCTAATAAAAAACATAAATTTAAGTCTTTTTTAGCATGTACCTAAATACTATTCTACAAGCATAATTGTTAGAGCGTAACGTATAAGTAGAGAGATTAAGGAAATTCAACAGGACAGAATCATTTTTCACCAGTCTGTGCACCTAGCTTGATAATAAGCGTGAATAACGTTCTAAACAATCGAATAACTTGCTGGTAAGCCAAATAAATATTGGAGAAATGAGAGCTGATTTTTTTAAGACGATAAATTAATTTGAGGTCTTTGATAACATGACCTCAAAATATTAAATCCATGATTGGCAATAAGAAAGGATATCATGAAAATACACCGCTTTGGCTATCCAGCAGTTGGGTTTCTATATGCTACTATGATAAAATAACATTAATACGGGGTCAGACTTAGAAAACACACCTAAAATACAACAAACCCGACTATATTATAAGCTCTAACTGTAAAATCTTGGCTAACTCAATTACTATATGTGTTCTACTCTACATGACTATAAAGTTATATGAAGAACAGCTTGGGATAAGAATCAAATGAATTTAATTTTAGGAGGTGAAATGTATACTTATTTAAAGTAAACAGAACAAATTTCAAAATAAAAATTTAATTTTTGAAGGTATTTGAAGTAAAAAGAAAGGAATTGCAAAATTATTAAAAAAGGGTAAACTAATAGAACATATTTTACGCATTTAATATAAGTTTTATTCAAACGCAATTTACATTATATGTATAATCAAATATTACTGAAATTGTATATATATATATATATATATATATATATACAATTTCAGTAATATTTTTTTATATATATATATATATATACACAAACAACATATATGTATACATACATACATGTTTTGAATACCTCATTTGAGTTACAGATTTCATTTACTTTTGAGATTCACATCAATGTAATGTCCAAAAATATATTATAAAAACTTGTTTAGGTTCAAGATTACTCTGTTGATCAATATCAAATACAAATTTGTCATTCCCCAGAACCTTTCTTCATATAATATATTCTATTCTACACATATTAAAGTTAAATTAAAAGTTAACAATATGTTAGTACACATCAAACTATCTAACTAGAACTACATTAATCAAATGTTAGTTTTAAAACATATCTAAAACTGTTATCAGTCAATTAGTACACGAAATAAAACAATAAAAACTCTCGTAGTCACCTGAAATGATTAAACAATGGGAAAATAAACGTCAGGGCTGTTAACAAAGCTTTCGTAAAGGAGGAATAAAATAATCAATGACTAAATCTACACACTCGGTGGTTACACAGACACATGTTTCATTTCCTATTCTACTACACTCCTGACTAGCGGCGGCGCCGGTACAAACACACATCTATCATTGGTAGTCTTGCTACAATAGATACCCAAACTATATACGCAAGCGTAGAGTCGAACTAAAGTAAATACGGGAAAATTAAAATGTAATAACTCTAAGAAAAAGTATTTCATTAAAGTAGTTGGTTGTAAAAAGTGACAATATGAGGATAAAGGAAATGGAGAAGTTTCACCAAAAGGGTTGACTGATTATAATAATCCCTTGAAACAAATATGAATGTAAGCTACTGAGCGAACCAGCCACATCGTATAGAATTTGGGTTTCTATAACTATGAAAAATTGTTGCAATAAGTATTATTGAATGAACATAAACAAATTAAACTATTCTAGAAACTGGGATGAAATGAGCTAAAATTTCTCTTAAACACAGATCTAAATTTGCCAAATGCTAGTCCAATCAAAAAATAAACAACGCATTCTAACTTTGTTATCTGTGGAGGCCTTGTTCCTCTTCTTCTCTCTTCCTCCTGGTGCTAGCTCGATTTTCTCTAAGCTCGTCGTGTTCAGAAGGACCTCAACTCCCTGGCTGTTCTTACATTTGTAAAGTTTCTAACTCAAATAGACGGCTTGCATAGTAAACAGCTAAAGATGTCCATGTAAACTCCCAATTTTTTCTGGTTAAGTTAATCAGGCAAGATCAATTAAACATTCACATAATAGGTCATTGACTTTGGACTCGTGATAAACTATTTAAAAGAAGTGTTTCCAACAGTTAAATCGTATTCATCGTATATAGGTCTGGCCGATGTTGTGGTTTAATTATTAAAAAATATAAATAAGTTTTTCAAATCGTCTGCATACTTCTTCAGGCCATGAAGACGATGTCAGTTTCATTAGTATATCATCAATGAGAGATTTTTTACAAATGTTACAGTACATTTTCTTGATTCTCAATAGCAAAGGTTCTAGGATTTTAAAATATTTTCCAATTATTAATCAAACGCCAATTTACATATCAATGAAAATTCAAAATCACAATACTATTAAATAGATTTTTCACTTCCTTTAAGTTTGTCAACGCAGGACCGTTTACTATGCAAAGGTGTCTAGTCAGCACATGACTCGTTCATTTCAGATAGTTTAACGGTTTATGTCAAAATTTACTGCTGTTTGCCACTTGGTGCGATACAGCAATAATGCAAACTTTAATTAAACGAATGTGGCTACACTGTCGGTTGCCGTTCTAATAAATTTTAATTAAAACAAAACACAGTAAACTGCGATGTTTGCTTCTGATATTTCCGAACAAGCGAACAAGTGACCAATCCCGTTTGTAAGTGTTACAGTACAGCTGACAGATAATTGAATTTAAACATCTATTGGATCAGTAAAAAAGATTATTTTACGTGTTTTTTAATTCTGTTAAAACAAATATAACCCAAAAAACCTGTTCTTCATAACAATGATATTTTTTAGTCGGCTCAACAATTTTCAATGAGTTAAAAAAAAGATTTTTCTGTTTTTCAAATAAATCACAAAATACATAGAAACGAAAATTTATCTGTACTATAATAACGCTATACAATTCTTATTTAAAAGAAAACCTATTCTAACAAGAATATTCAAAAGAGTCTTTTCTAACATGATTTCTCATGCTGGACGTATCGGTATTGTTCTAAAATAGAAAAACATCGACCAAATTTCTAAATAAACTACACTATAACATATAATGTTATTTCTACTTCTATTATTGAGGAATATATACATTTGTGGATGAGCAATTCTGAATATGAAAAAAGTACATGAATAATTTATGGCATTATTTTCCACTATGATTTCTAAGACTTCCAATATAAACAGTTTTAATACTTTAAAATGCGAAGAAGTATTTGAGATCGAAGTAAAATCACAAACAAATTTGGTTTGTTCAGTGCTTGCAAAAAATAAAGCGATATAGGTAAACAATTTCTTCGAACTTCAAGATAAATACACACTTCAAACTAATTTACCCAAGCCACTAACCAAGTTCAGTATACTGTACTACCAACGTTATTTGCTTGTCCGACAGTAGTTTCAACATATAGTATTTACATGGGTTCGCAGGACTAGATGTGCTAGACAGGAGTCTATTTACAGACTAGTCTAGGGACTAAACAGCGAATCGAAGGCCTTACCAGTCATACACCTTGCAGTGGTCACCGATCTATTTTGGCACAGTTGCACCCCTACAAATACAAATGTATCAAAACCTAACCGCTGAATGCAGCAATACTAAATGGCATGGAGTTTTCTTGGACTTATTTGGGAATTTGAGGGATTGATTTGACTTCCCGGTGTTGTGAAATGAACGCCTATATCTATGGGTTGGAAATCATAAGATAATTATTTTTTTATGTTTGTTTACGTGGTATTTGAACATTGAATTACTGACTGTCAAACCCCAACTGGAAAACTAATAATAAGAAAAAACAAAATGGTAAAAAGTACATCATAATTTGAGTAATAGTCAATAAACTACCCAAAAAACCTGTAGATGTGAATACAAAAAACTGTTAAGTAAGATTACAGCCCATGGAACAGACTAACCATTTAGTACTTAAGTTATCCAATGAGTTATTGTTATGAATGGTTAATTCGTATATGTACGTTAGGATAAATAAGGCTTAAGTGAATTCCAAGCTATCAGAGATCACAGTGTAAGTATTTCATTTTTAATTGTTTGCTGAAAGCATTAAATAAACGTTTAAACATATTTCTTGGTCACTTTTGTTGAAGTATCAAAATATTATACACCCCTTAAAAGGAATAAACGAACAGATTTCAAGTGAGCTTTGTTTTAGTGACATTTAACATTATCTCGAGGCAACGGTTAGTTGAGGGTGTAAATGGTGAGGGGAGGTGCGTCATTGACGGCTGACAAGTGACGCTTACAGTGTGACCACTCCCCATCTCCCCTGACGTCTTCGTAAACAAGGCCGTGTTTCAAGATGATTCATTTGGAAAAATAAGCTAACGTTGGTAACAAGAGTAGAAAACTAAATATCTTTATTTAAATTAAATTGTCAATTTGAATATACGAATACAATTTTAAAAGTAAATCTGGAGACAACAGAAAAAGTATATTACCGTGATGAAATACAATTTATGTATTATTAATGTGCCTGTGCTTTTTGGAAAAGAATTAGATTATTTTTAAGGGACTTGGTTATTATTGGCCACCTCACATTAAGAGTCCAGCTTTAAGAGATATTTGAGGTAATAATTGTATCTCTGTCAAGAAACTTTATTTCTATACATTTATAGTTTTAAATGCCTTTTAAGTATGTTTTAAAATGAATTTTACAAAATTAAGACGATATCGAATTTGCATTGAACTTCCTTCAGTGAGATGTTCCAGCCTAAGTTGGAAAAATGTAAGAAGAGTTCATATAAAACCATTATGTGCTCAAACTTATATTTTTTCACATTTTTTAATTTATAGTTATTATTTTATGTATCTTTGTCGGTAACGAGACCCGAATAGTTTAAATCAGACCTAGAAGAACATCAATGGGACTTGGAAAACATAAATGTTGAGGGATGAAAACTGTCCCCTAGACAACAGCAGCCTAGAAATGAACGAGTCATGCATAGATTACAACTAGGAAAATATCCACTATTCTATTGTAGTTGTAGACACTGGGTTGACGAGACAACTTGTGGCTTGAGTCATGTTTATTTATAATACAATAACAATACAGGCAATATCCTCATACGAGGTACACAAGCATGAAGGTATACACTCAGATATGTACGGACATATAGCTTATACAATCTGTAAGAAAATGTAGAATTTATACAAAAATCAATATTCTTAAAAAGCGATGGCACGGCTTGGATAAGATCGGGTACGAAAATAATTGACTGGTAACAAAATACTCGAGTATCAGTATCACAATATGAAACGAATGTTTTCAACACAACAGTGTACGCCGGACGATTCTTAACGTTAAAGCTCGGTGTCAGTCCCATATAGAAGGCATCTCACACGCCTTACCCTAGCTCGGACCTCACTATCGGGGTGAACTGAAAAACTACGGGTGATAAAATGAAAAGTATAAAATAACTGGACTCTGCACCATGCACCTGTGAACAACTGACTGACCCTCTCACTTGCATCTCACTTACATATAACAATACGTATAATAATAGTACACAATGGAATTCCAGTCATAAATCAAATATGCCGACTAGTAACTGAAAATAAGTTCTATAACAATCTATGGCTAAACTGGCGGTGTCTAAATGAGCATGCTGAAACAGTTTTATGTAAAACAAAACCGAGTTTACATATTCCAAACTTCCAATTACCATGAGTTACGTAATTTATCTATGACTTTTCTGACTATGAGACTATGAGTAATTCGTTTTGTAACTTTAACACTACCGATACTTGATTTACAACCATAAAATAACAGAAAATAAGTAAGAAACAAACTAGTTGCTCGTAATAATATTCTGGCAACACATAACAATCACCATTCATATAATATCTGAAGTAGGCGAAATGTAACAGTATAATTTAATTATCACAGGATCACAAAAGGACAGATTTATTTACATAAATATATCAGCAGGTAATATAAAATTTCAAAATTTGTAAACCAAGTCTTTGGTGTTATCTTTTGTCACTCGTGTCTAACCGTTCGTTGGTTCTCAAAGTTCTTTCATGTTTGTCCAACAATGTTTGTATTAACGTAACATTCGCCCAAGAGGACTCGGGGATTGTCGGGAATTACTCCCACCATACCTAACAACAAAAAGATCACTGGTTTTTATTAAAAATAATTATTAATATATAGTTTTATTGAAAACATGTAAGTTAAGAAAAATCCTAAACAAACATTTATTTGGATTGACATTACATACATTAAATTTGTGTATCCGGTTTTATATCATGTTTGGAGTAAGGTATACAGTTAAAAAAAATTAAGCTCTCAAGCGATAATCATTTTTCGACCATATGAAGTAAAATAAATAATATGATAAATGAAGCAATAGCAGTTAACTGTTTTATATAAATTTACATTAGCAAACCTTTAAGCAGCTTTGAGCAGATGTTGAAAATTGTGCTTTGGAAGTAATAAAGAATAGGGAAAACAAATTACATACGCATATTATACTTAAACAGGCAAATATCAGTTGGTAATGTTGTACACAAAATCAATAAATGTTAAGAAATGTTAAAGGAGGATGTCAGTTGGAATGTTTTGTTAGTGGTAAGTACACACTGACAGTCTTCATTAGTCAGATATGTCAAATTCAAGTTATTCGATTACGAATTAATTACGGAAATATATTCACATTGCGTCGACAGGTTCTGCTGGACTGAAACGATATCTTAGCATTACACTTGGAATGTGATCAAGACCCGATACTTCAGAAATGATTTTCGATAATGACGATGAACAAAGGTACGAAAATTTCAATGACCTCTTCATCACCGATGGACGAGTTTTCAGGACTGCAAAATATTCTACAAAACTAATCGTCAATCTAAACCAACTCAAAGGTTTATTTGTCAAAGCTGCAATTCTAAATTGTTCCTCAGATAGTAATTTCCAACTCTACACTAGACCTAAGCTAACACTATGTCCATAGAAGCTAATAGATTGTAAGCTAACACTATTCTTACATGATCACGACAACTATAGGGGATATGTTTCACTTATTTCACATAATAGACACTAACTCTATAACTAGTTGATGACTTTTTATTGCAGGTTTGGCCTACTCCTATATCTTCAAGAATACTACTGGTTTACATTATTTGGATCTTTAAGTTTTAGATCATTTCAAACTTAATAACACGGACCTTTGTACGATAAATCATGACGTTTCATACAACAATCTCGAATTTTGTTACTCTCAATGAAATCATCATTCTAACCGTGAATATCACTTCGTTCATGTCGGTATTTTTACCCTTAAGCATCCCTTAAAAGAAAACAAACCTTCGATAACATCCTGGAATTTATTAAATTTATATAAAAATAGGTATATCGATGTTTTGTTTGCGTCTTTAAACACTTCCGATGCGAAACGATAAACGATATCCCTACTTTTTCCTTTTAGTTAGTGTTTGTGCTCTGACGCTTGTCTGATGTGTTGTTCACAGGGGCATGGCATGCAGATAGAGGGGATCGAGGGGGTAGGGGAGCAAAGCCAGGGGGTGGTGGGGGTGGTGGTTATTACCTGCTGGGTAAGGTAGTCCGAAACTAGGGTAGCCGGAATAACCACGACTGCCCGCGTAAGCCGCGTACAGCGCTGCGGGAAAACCTGCGGACAAACAGCAACTGTTAGGCGAACGAGCATCGCAAGAAAACAAAAATCTTGGCAAAAATCATCCTGGAGATATAAATCATCATCAGCATCGAGAGATGAGAACTCTCAAACACTCATTCATTGTGCAGAGCTGATCGCATTATCATTGAGCACATGACGATAGCCATCATTCATCGTGCAGAACTGATCGTATTATCATTAAGCACATGACGATAGCCATAATTCATCGTGCAGAACTGATCATATTATCATTGAACACATGACGTTAGCCATCATTCATCGTGCAGAACTGATCGTATTATCATTGAGCATATGAAGATAGCCATCGTGCAGTGCTGATCGTATTATCATTAAGCACATGACGATGGTTATCGTGCAGTATTGATAGTATTATCATTGAGCACATGACGATAGCCATCATTCATGCTGCAGAACTGATCGTATTATCATTGAGCTTATGACGATAGCCAAAACTCATCGTTCAATGCTGATAATACTATCATTGTGCACATTGCGATAGCCATCGTTCATTGTGCAGAACTGATCGTATTATCATTAAGCATATGACGATAGCAGTCTTGCAGTATTTATCGTATTATCATTAAGCATATGGCGATAGCTGTCGTGCAGTACTGATCGAAATTATCACTGAACACATGACGATAGCCATAGTTCATCGTGCTGTACTGATCGTACTACAGTTGAGCACATGACGATAGCCACTGAACTCTATCAAGTAGAAAAACAGTTTTTGGTGGATCTAGAATATATTAGACATTTTGTCAAGATGGGTTTTAATATTTTCGAAGTGAACATTTTTTACGGAAAATTATTGTTAAGTTGACAGCTTAGAGATATCATATAAATCTTGTCGACAATTATTTCGATTAACATTTCAGAAATTAACCAAAAGACAAAGTATTCTTTACTTGTGAAATTTTGTCAAGAAAAAAATAAAGTGTAGCATGGAGTAACAAAAATAATAAAAGGATATTTAAAATTTTATTGGCCTTAAACAAGTTCTTGCCGTAGCATTTTTAGTTTCACTTTATATACATTGTGGATATGTTTTAGAGAGTTCCGATTGATCACTGACTAAAGTAGGACTAATCAATAATAAATGTAATTTTTTGACCAAATAACCAGAGATAGGTGATATATTTACAAAATATGTAATAATTTATTAATGTATGCAGTTGATAGCTATTTTTGAAGCATTCAAAACTTCAGGAATCATTTCTTTTGATTTAATTAGTAGTGATGGTGAATTTATATTTGAATTGATTTTTCGTGGACGTCTTTAAGTTTCACATTTTCGGAACAACTAATTTTGTGTAGCATAAAAAACTCAGTACTTGAAAAAAATAGTGAAGACCGAAAGAGGATTGTGAAAGCAATGAATCAATTGAGTTTCTAAAAATAATTAACGTAAAAATATTAGAAACAATTCAACTGTTGGTAGCTAATTTAAAACATTTTGCTTTTCAATAACAAAAAAGTATATATGTTTTCTGATATTTGCAACAATGACAGGAAAATATTAGGTTGATTTAATTTTACAGGCTAATACTACTGACTAGAGCTAAGGGTAATGAAGAAATCTATAGGCCTTCCTTCGGAACTTACCATCATGCATTTGCCCCATAGACCAAATCCAATCTAAAATCAAAGAAAACAGTTAAATAACATCTTTATGTACAAAGACAATGAAGAGGGCTTTATGAACTTTTTAGTTTATGATTTAACTCGTAATTTACGTTAAGAACCGATGTGTAATGACCCTCCATGAAATTTCATAATTAATTGGAAGTGTGATCCAAAACACAGAAAATAAATGAAAATAATAAATATACAAACATAATAAAACTTCATGAAATAAAAATAAAGTTAATTTAGGTGATTGATAGAAAATTATTTTAAGGAATCTGTAGATTTAACAAACTGACCATACCAAATGAAGACTATTTGTTTAAACTGGCAGATATCCACAATAAGTCTACTTTTTCGCCATCTCGTTTAAATTATACTAAGTTAAGAAGTTTAAACTAAAAATTCCTTTGCTTCAACAATATCATACATATATAAATGACATAAAATCAATATTTTAGCAAAATATAAACGAAATGAAAATCACATTTAATGAAAAGAGAATTTAAATGAAAAGAAAATGTTGAAATAAAATGTAAATGAAGTATTTACAGAAGCTAGAAATGATAATTCAAGAAATAAACAAACGTACGTCTGTAAGGATTTTGAAATATATAACAAAAGTACGCAAGGCTGGAATAGATCGCTGGGTCAACCAAATCTCCTCTTTAACAATGTGACTTAAATATTGTATACTTTTCATTTATAATAAATTCATGAACAGTCTCCCAGACATATTAATTTTAAACAAAAAAAACTTTCAACAAATTATTCAAAATTCTTCTAATAATTTTTTTTTAACTATACGTAAATGCTAATACATCTCAACTTCTGTTTTGAATATTACACTTTAATAGTGACTCTCGATACCTATCTTGTCCTCCTTAGGTGTTGACCATGAAAAGTTTGATGATATTTTTAGTTCAATCCAACAATTGTAACCAGACAGAGACTTGAAGTGGTGTGATGCAACAAAAAAAACTTATAAATCGTAAATTTGTGTATTATATTACTTCCATGATTTAAAGCGTAGTTTGAGAATATAGAGTTTCATAACTTTACCCCAAGTAGGATAATTAAATATACAAGAACTCTCCAGTGTCATTTATTCAGTGCTGGGCGATGGCCTTGGGAGCAATATTAGCCTTTTCAGGCCCTTCAATTAATGTGCTGTCCAAACGTAAGTAACTCGAGCGCTACAAGCACCACACCTTCTAAGCTTGACACTTCACAAAAAGCAGTCTACAAACTGATGTTTCTTCAATCTCAAAGGCCAACTAATTACTTTAGGTTCAAAGTACTTTGTTATATATTCTCATAAAATGTAAAAAATAATAAAAACTCAGAATGAATCGAAAGTAAAGAAAAGAAAAGTGCATGAATCACACTTTTTAAATTTTGAACAATGAAACTGGCCGGCGTTGGTGAGGGAGGGAAGCCACTACTTCTATGGTATCTATTCTACTCTCTACCGACTACTTTAAGCGATGACATTTCAAAACAGCAAAACAATGATATTAAGAATATTGTAACATTTATTGGTTTTGAAACATAACAAAACAAATAATATATTTAATTTCAAAAATATCTGGAAATTCATAGAACTTTGGCTACGATGAGTTTGTTATTATAATCGAGTTCTACTTTTACTTATGTACAATATCTCCAGGCGAAATTTAGTTCGAAGTAAGTATTTACCAAGGATCACACCTGGGAATGTTGAAAGATGTTTCGTTCATTTAAAATGTTATTTTCATTCTTCAGATAAAAAATTAATCGCATGGTTAATATTTTATTTCGTACGATGAACATAATTTAGTAAATAAACTTGGAACGAAATTTCACCTGAAGTGTATTTCATAACAAGTAACTGAACAAATATACTTAATATGTCAATATATTATCAACATTAAATATATCTTAGACTAAACATTAAAATTACAAATACTTTGGCTACAGTTACAACTCTACTCCTACCTCTATTACTATCCACACTTGTAGAGTTATGATTCAATACATATTGAACTAAAACATTTTATAAATGTATGTTCATATAAAGCCCAAACCTCTATGTTTGAAATCCCCTGGAATTGCCTAATACGAATGCTACAACTATAAACTAACAGTTATAATAATGATCACAAACACACAAAAATAATTAATTTCTTTGGTAATCACATTAAGTACATGACGTTTTATCTGATTAATACTTATTGACAGGAAATATCTGTGAAGACAACATACCTTATGAGATCGCTTATACTGTTCAGATTTGATGTAGAGAGTGATGTAAGAAAAAGTAGATTAAAATAAATTTGTGTAAATTAAAAATTCAACCGATATAAAAAATCTGCATTTTGAAGGGTTCAAACAGAAATAAACTATCACTTACGATAATTAATACTGTCCATTGTATTTTAGGGTAGTGATAGTCTCAATTTAAACCAAACATTTAACATTTAGGTTTGCTACCCCAATATTAAACTAAATATACTAGGATAAATCTTGTTTAAGGAATAACATGAATAGAGAAAAAGATGAACAGCTTTAAATGCGCATAACAAAAGAAATAATTAATTAATTGTGCCCGTAAGTTTATTATTAGTTTGAATTACTCTTTCTACGAATTACTTTGATATGTTTAACTATATGGTCACATACGCAAGCAAAAATTAAATGAATTTAATATATGTTTTCGTCTGAAGTTACCTACAGAACATTATATTAATTTTAAAATTTATTTTTTTGTACAGTAGCGGATTGTATTTTTGAACTTAAAGCACATTGAAGACCCTAATGACTCTAGGGGAAAAATCTCGTGGAAATCCAAAATTTTAACTTTGCCCTAAAAACGGAGTATTTTTTAGATAATCAAAAATGCTACAAATTATGCTAAATAATCCAATAAAAACGATTTATGATAACAATTATAAGGTTTTTTAATATTTTCCCTTTTTGAATCAAATAAATAAAAACGATGTGACCATATATATACTAACTTGTTAAATGTAAAAAAGCTCAAACAAATTAGACAATGAGTTGTCTAAATGCAATTCCTCTAAACTAACTAAAATTTTATAAACTAGTCTAAACAATATAGAAAAAAGGTAAAACCCTGTCCCAGAATAAATAATTTCGTTCCTTATAACTTCGATTATTTTATCAAAACCCAATTCGAATCAAATATTGAATATGAAAACCACAATTAAATTTTATGTGGCACAATCCTCAATCTAGTCTTAAAAACAAAATAACAAATAAATATACCTGACAATAATTTTGAAAAAATCTTTTTATGAAATTTCATGAAAGTTTACAATGAAATCCAAAACTAGGCATATACAGGCCAACAAGCAAATAAATGATTTTTCTCAAATGGAGATACAAAAGCATACCGAAACAAAAAAATATAATTATACAAAACAAAAATATTTTCTCTAAAAGTTTACCTCGAATTTACTCGATAAAGTACAATCAAATATGAGAAATGTATAAATAACAAATTAATAAGAATATAATATACAATTTACAAAGTCAATAATATCACTCAAGAAATATAATATATAAGTACTTTGATGCTTTGATCTTTGGCAATCATCAAGGAATCACATTATAATTAATTTACAACAAAAGAGATTCATTGGGAAAAACAGAGAACAGGATTATGTACATTTGTATAAGAAGTATAAATGTAATGTAGGTATCCCAGGGATTTAGGAGCTATGCAAGGTATTGGTTCGACCGGTGGAACGTCCAAAGTCCAAAGACATGACAGAACAATCCAATCTTCAAAGAATGCAAGTCAGCTACAGTAAGTTTCATGATTAAATATTTTAGTTTTGATACTGTCTTATCCGTCTTCACGTCAAAAAGCAATTTTCCTAATTGCAATAAAAATAACTACAATTGTTAATATTACCTACTATAACTTCTTTAATAAGAAATATAATACCTCTCGTCCAGTAAATTGTCAGTAACACATACCATATTATGGTCCGTTTAAACAGGGAGACTGTCATTTCGCCGCTAATCTACTTCGGTACTACTTTGAAATGATTGTTTTCCGCAGAATCTAGGAACTGCTAAACTAACATGAGGTATTCCGCTGAAAATAGTTAACAAATCACTACTAAGGCGAGAACACAGTCTTAAAGTCCGTCGTTTTCTAAACTACCTATACCCGTTAAATAACGAATTGACGAATTAATACTCTAATCTACACTTATACCTCTAAAAATACAAGATGGCGACGAGTATGGCACGGTACTTCGTTGTAAAAGTAAAGTTGTGGCGTTTTTGATTTCCTTTTCCTGTAGAATAGGAAGTTTTTAAAGTTTCAGAATGCTAATAGTGTTCTGTTAATATTTGACAGATTAACGATATGTAATTTTTTTCGATATGGTGGTTTACGATATAAATAATTCAACACGATTAATTCTACCTCCCTAACTTATTTTTGAAAATTGATTATCAATTAGGGAAAAAAGAAATTGACTTAGTAAACCTTTCTCAAAAACAGTTATTCATAAACAATAACAGACTATTATCAAATACCTACTTAAAAATTTGGACACCCCCTTTAATCTAACACAAAACGCGAAAGGGGAGGGGTTTACTTTACTGGGGCCTGGGGAACGACGAGATGACCGGTCAGAGGCCGATGGCCGCGGGGATCGCTGGGTGATAGACCGCGCTCATGTCCAACCCCTGGACGCCCAGCAGGTCGCTCATGCTGTAGGTAAGCGTGGGGGTGGGCGGCGGGCGAAGAGCGGCGGCCGTGGCGGCCATCACGCGTTTGAAACTGGCGGCGGTGGCGGCGGCTTGCATAGCTCCGTACAGGGCGGGCGTGGCGGGTGCGGGGAACTGCAGGTAGGAGGGGAGGGGGGTGGGCAGGGGGTAGGGGGTGTAGCGGTAGGTGGCCCCCGGGGCGGCCGCGCTGCCTGTAGCCGGAGGGAGTAACTCACCACAGGCTCCTCGGCCCGCCGCCCGGGTCTTGGCGAGGTTGGCGGGCAGCATCACTTCCTTCGGCTGTGCCTTCTTGCATTCCACCTGAACAAGAGGGATAAAAAAATTTGGTTGCATGTATGAAATTCATCTACCTGCGTTAGAGGACGGAGTGTGGGCCTGGGGTAGCATCACCTCCTTCGGCTGCGCCTTCTTGCATTCGACCTGGACAAGAGAGGAGAGTGTGGGGTTAAAAACCTGGGGAAGAATCATCTCCTTTGGCTGTGCCTTCTTGAATTCCACCTGTGCAAGAAGACAAAGTGTAGGGCTAGAAACGTGAGGCAGCATCACCTCCTTCGGCTGTGCCTTCTTTCATTCCACCTGAACAAGAGGGAAGAGTGTGGGGCTAGAAACCTCAGGTAGCATCACCCCCTTCGGCTGTGTCTTCTTGCACTCTACCTGAACTAGAGGGAAGAGTTGGGGTTAGAAACCTGAGTTAGCATCACCTCTTTCGGCTGTGCCTTCTTGCATTCCACCTTAATAAGAGGGATGAGTGTGGGGCTGGACACCTGAGCTAGCATCATCTCCTTCGGCTGTGCCTTCTTGCATTCTACCTGAACAAGAGGGAAGAGTTAAGGCTAGAAACCTGAGGTAGCATCACCTCATTCGGCTGTGTCTTCTTGCAATCCACCTGAATAAGAGAGAAGAATGTGGGGCTAGAAACCTGAGCTAGCATCATCTCCTTTGGCCGTGCCTTCTTGCATTCCACCTGAACATGAGGGAAGATTGTGGGGCTAGAAACCTGAGTTAGCATCACCTCTTTCCGCTGTGCCTTCTTGCATTCCACCTTAACAAGAGGGAAGAGTGTGGGGTTAGAAAACTGAGGCAGCATAATCTCCTTCGGCTGTGCCTTCTTGCATTCTTCGTGAATAAGTGGGAAAACTGTGGGGCAAGAAACCTGAGGCAGTATCACCTCATTTGGCTGTGCCCTCTTGCATTCCACCTGGACAAGAGGGAAGAGTATGGTATTATAAACCTGGGGGAGCATCATCTTTATCGGCTGTGCCTTCTTGCATTCTAACCGAACAAGAGGGAAGAGTGTGGGCTTAGAAACCTGAGGCAGCATCACCTCTTTCGACTGTGCCTTCTTGGATTTCACCAGTACAGGAAGACAGAGGGTGGGGGTTAAAACGTAGGGTAGTGTCACAATGGAGCATATTTGGAAAGTCAACAACTCGTACCTCAAAATATTACTCAACCGTGGCAAGAATCCTTTGCTAGGTTGAAACGCATTATTTATTGGGAGAGCCGCCTCTAAGACGTAGACTCCTGTTGTGAGAAAGATCCGATTATTAACATTATTCCAACTGCTTACAAAAGATACTAGATTATACATTATACTAAGTACGTTTCCCTTTTCAAAATGAAAGCTATACGATATTTTTCAACTCTACGAATTTTGGAGGAAGACTCCTTAGCTGCGGCTTGTTGTATCCCACCTGCAATGTAGGACATCACCTTGAGAAGAAGGTAATAGTTCTGAGACCTTCAACATAGGGCAGCATCGTAGGTGTGTGGTGAGAATTATGAGAACTGCAACTTAGGTCAGCACCTTAAGTGAGTGGTAAGAGTTTTGACTTACTTAAGGTGGGGCATCGCCGTTATTGAGTGTTAAGATTTCGAGAACCTAAACGTTGGACAGCACCGTAAGTTTTAAATAGGAGTGCTAGATTTTCCCCTGGTTATTTTAAAGCTAAAGGCTACAGCTCAGATTGTGGGTCGTGATTTTAAGTTCTAAAATCAACCATTTAATAAAATAAAGACTTAGTAAGCAGAGTGTGTCTTCTCCCCTAAACCACTGCTGCTACAAGAACCGGTAAAATGGATTAATTTACTGAAATATTCATATTGATATTAGAAAGCCCATTAAATATAATGCAGTGTAAAGAGTTTTACGGATAACTTAACAAAAACTGGATGATCATGTAAATCACTATCTTTCTTTCTTTTTCTTTTCTTTTTTTATAAAAAAGAGGGTGGCGGCCTCTTTTTACCTTGCATTTGCCCCCCCACATAGGCCTCAGGCCTGTGCGTGGGAGTTATCAAGCAAACCTAAGGAGTGAGCCGGTACAGTACAAGAATGAACAGTACTGCTAAAAGTATGCGACATCATCGGGACTCGATCCTGCGACGCTGCCGCCACAGAACCGGGGCCGAGTGCGCTACCAACTGCGCCACCGACTCACTTATGAAAATATTAACAGAAGAAAGAGATAGTCTAGGCAGTAGAATATGAAATACGGATTGTTTCATGAAAGAAGGATTGTCTATGAAAGAACTTAAACTTAAACCTTGTATCTGTCATAACAAATCATTTCATTTAGAGAATATACCGGTGTACTCATTATGTATTATAATTAATGTTTGTTCTTTATCTGTTTATTTTCCTCTATTCCTTATCTACAATAAGTAACTGATAGACCTGTTATCTAAATGGCCCAGCTGTAGCTGGTGCAATCTAAACCAAGATTTGAGGTTGACTTAGTTTGACAAAGTTACTGACAGAGGGTGATCCTAGCAACTTAATTTTGATAATTACGTGAACTTAAACAAAACTATTTTGTTGAACATTTATTATTTTTTATGAAAGAATTGCAATAATTTCATTTCTAAATCACTACTAATGAGAATAATATACGAAATTATACCGGTAACAAATGCTAGTTTGTCTACGTTTTACAGTTTATAAGTCAGGGCCACGGACAGTAATGAAGATCGAGGCACAATAATTTTACTTTTTGTACGTTTTTGTACGATGAGCGATATTACTTTCCATTGTACGTGAAAATGTATGATAATTTTGATGAAACATGTCACTAGCTGCTTGGGAGAAAATGATATTTATGAGAAACTAAACTTCATTTTGTTAAGATCAGCTGTTTGGCAATGTCTTGTTGGTCTCGTTTTTTCCTGTCGTCTGATAGTTGTGTTGTAGTCGTATATATGTAGCGAGTGGGTGAATGACCTTAGCTTACATAATAAATGCTTTTTATACATATTATGGTATTTTTTTGGTTCATATGTAGTTTGTCATTTGTTAAAATGCAAAAAGCTCAGACAACTTAAACAAGAACTAAAACAGCTCTGTCCAGCGGTATGTAAAAGAGGAAAAAAACAATATCTTTCATGACTAAATCGTGCTGTGTTAAACATGGTTAAATCATAGATTAAGTCTAATAATTTAGGTAATCGTAAACTTTATGCACAAATGTACAAAACAGTATTTTATTTTCACATTTGTAAAAGAAAACTGATAATATTTTTATTTTGTGTTTTTGACTAACAGTAAATATACATGTATATTGCATTTAACATTAAAGATTGTCCACTTTCAACGCGATAATTGTGCAAAAAGTACGATAATGGTACAAGAAATACGATAATTATTGATGCTGGAATACGATAATGGGATTTTAAGCATTGTGCAGAGGTACATTCGCTGCCAATAGTTAATTAATCGAATAGTAGACCCGTCAAGGTAAATGAACAGTAAGGGTTTAGAGTGATAACCCTGACAATCTGCCGGTAGGGCATTTACCGCAGGCGAGTGATAAATGTAGCCTAGGTTCGGGGAAATTAACTGTCCGACTTAGGTCTGCTGATGGATTTTCGGCATCTCCCCAGTCTTTTCAATTTCCTATTTGAAATTAGATATAGCCAGAGCGTAATACTGCAACACTGCCATTCGGCTATGGTAAAAACTGCAATGGAAAATTTTGGCTCGTTAAAGATTTTAGGTTTTTACTGAATGAGGGGTGTTTGTTAATCTGTGATTGATTTGGTTTGTTGTGGAGCCAAGAGAGATAATGTATTGGTTTTCATATAACCATGATTTACGTGAGTTTTAGATGACAGTATGGGACGACTTTTGAGAATGAGATATGGGATAACTGAGTATGGGATAACTTTTGGGATAATGCGTATGAAAATCATTAACATTCCATAAATTCACCAAAACCATTTTCTAGGATAAATTTCATAAAAAAACAATGTAAATTATATGATTGTTGTTATTGTAACTATGTGAGTATTTGCCAGCAGAAAAGTCGATAACACTTACCATTTTGTTATTGATTTCGTGAAAATGAATCTCACAAACTTTATCTACGACGTCTTCACATTGAAACGTGACAAATCCAAAACCTGAAACAATTAATAAATGTTAGACATCAGAAATAAAAATGAAGCAGGGGTACTGCAAGGTAATATTTTCACTGAAAGTAGGTACATAAGCAACGGAATAAATAACAAAGTTTATATTATTTATATTCGTACAAGCACACTCAACCAAGACAATAATTTCTTCCAAAGAATTATAATTTGTCTTCGAGTGGACGTTAAGAAAACTATTGTGGACTTAGGCTATACTATTTTCCCGATAACATTTTATGAAACGACTAAAACATGTCTGTCACCGGGAAACCAGACGTTATAAAGCTATAAATCACTGGCTCGTTACGACCAAAATTGAATTCTTGTCTTGGGGGGAAGGTCGACATTACAAATTCACCGGTCAGATGTCCAGGGAAGATGAAAGACTCGTATGTATTGTGTGGGTCGAACACGGCTTGTGTCATAATTAGCGACCAGCTTAAGCGTTAAAAACTATCACAACCGTAACTGTTACTAAAAGATAACTTAATATTTAAACTGTTATTTAGTAACAGTTACGCTTACAATAAAAATATACTTAACTGCACAATGATTATTATTACAGTTCAAGAGTGAGTAATATTAACAGATAAATAATTTTAGCCAGTAATTTTCAATTGTGAATAAGGGCTAGAAATAATGGTTAAATAATATATAATAAGTCAGATGATCAAATGTAAAACTGTATCATAGTATGATTGGTCATACATAAGTGCTCGCATCTTTCATCAATGACTGCGAAAGAAATTGTAGCGCTAAACTGCTGTTTCACATAGGTTATTTGAGAAAAGTCCCCACTGCTATAACAGTTACTTTCCCATAAAAATAGTTATTAAGTAGCAAATTAACCAATAACAGCTAATTACTCGTCCTAATGGGCCCGCTAGGGTCACCATGGCTTCTCTACCAAACTGCAATCGTCGTTAGAGCAACTAGTAATGAAGACTGTTTATGTACAAAGTCAGTTGGACTTAGTTTGTGAGTGAGAGTTGTACGGCAAAGTTGTGTATATAATGTTGTTGCATACTCAAAATAGTGTTTGTAAAATGTTTGACGTTTCCGTTCTGGTTTAAAGCGAAAATAAATTTCCCAGAAATCCATCTGGTGCGTGATGATGTTAAACAAGATTAAGCCAGAAAAAAAATTAAAGCTACTGCGACTTAATAATATAGTTGTGTTTATTAATGAAAAATATTTTTAAATGTAGACTGTATTTGTTCTACAGTATGATGAGTCTACGAGAGTCACTTTACTGATAAGAACATCAATCTTTAATTTTACATATAAAGCTAAGAGGCTGAATATTGAACAAGGATTTATACCGGGTGTCTCACCTAAAGTGAACCAATAACTAACTTTTTTATTATAAATCTGGCAAATAACTTCTTATGGGGCACTTCCCTTAATTTTTAACGCTGCTTTTTGGAGTCACTTCGAAATTTAAAAATTTTGCCGCCATTTTCCAATATGGCGGACAACTTTGATTTTTCTTATAGAACATCCTATATTTTAGGGCGTTTTTGGATTTTACGCTTAATTTTAAGAACTTTTTATTCTTTATAATTTTTTTCTGAACCCAATAGTTAAGGAGGTATGAACAGTTAAAGTTAGATTTTTTCCCCATTTAAAATGCATTGGGACATTTTTGGTAGTCTGCATATCGAAAACGGTTGGGTTTAATAAAAGATACCAAAGAATAAAATTGCCTAAAATGTTAGTTTAGTTGAGGTTTAGTCATAAAATAATTTTTAAGTCGAAGATTTAATCGTGGAAATATGTTAGTTTAAATACGATTTTACTCCATAAGGAATACATGGAATGGCACAGTTGAACGGACACAATGCATTTTAAATGGGGAAAAATAATACTTTAACTTCTCATATCTCCTGAACCATTGAGTTTAGGAAAAAATTAGAAAGAATAAAAAGTTCCTAAAATTAAGCGTAAAATCCAAAAATGCCCTAAAATATAGGGTGTTCAATAAGAAAAATCAAAGTTGTCCGCCATATTGGAAAATGGCGGCCATATTTATAAATTTTAAAGTGACTACAAAAAGCAGCGTTAAAAATTAAGGGAAGTGCCCCATAAGAAGTTCTTTGTCAGATTTATGATAAAAAAGTTAGCTAT
The DNA here is from genome assembly GCA_035578135.1 of Flexamia atlantica. Lineage (NCBI taxonomy): Eukaryota > Metazoa > Arthropoda > Insecta > Hemiptera > Cicadellidae > Flexamia > Flexamia atlantica. The sequence goes on along the minus strand of JAQJVK010000014.1, from coordinate 5,123,965 downwards.
TGGTTCACGTTAGGTGAGACACCCGGTATAACAATATCATTTTGGTTTATGGCATGTTTAAACCTTAAGTGATTTCCGAGCAAAAACATTTCGATGAAATATATCAAATTAATACAACAATTGGCGCAATGAGAACACTGGAGTTTGTTTTACAATGGAAGAGAGAGCAAGAAGGAACGAGAAAGATTTATTGAGAGGTGGAAAACATAATGTCCGGACCAACTTATATTGTCTAAGTTACAAGATTGAATTCACTCCTTATTATCACAAGTTGGGATTTTCTTCAAAACTTTACAGGAACAAGAATTATGTTCTTTAGAGAGCGAGGAAACAAGTTGGAAACATATCAACCTTTGTTGTGATTAACTGGGAATTTATTCCTCAAAGAATGAACTCAGAGAGATAAAATTGAAGAAGATTTTTTCATTAGATGATCAAGTGATTTTTATTTTTCAAGAAATATGATTGTAAATGAGAATAATTACTTTGCTGTAAATATGATTGGAATGATTATCTAAACTACCGGTATCTCTTCTGAAGATTCTATATGTAAACTAGTAATATTCGTACTTACTGAACGATGTAACGTACGTATCATGGGGGTAATTAGGGTGAATATGTATCTGTTAGTTTCCAGCACTTCATTAAGTTGTATTATTTGAAAAAGTGTAAGTGATTTTTTATCAATAAAATATGTGAATCTTAAAAAATAAATGTTATTTCCCATGAGTAGGTCTGATCTTTTAAATGCATATTTTTATTGTTCCAAGAATACCAAAGCGTGTTGTTAGCCATTTAAATTATTATTTATTTATTTCAACGGCATAACCATATTACAATAATACATACATATATTCATTGGTTTGATTATAACTAAATTAGATAAAATTAGGATTTCTGGCAGAGGATTTTGTGCAACAACAAACAAAAACAGTAAAAACAAAAACAAGAAAACTGGTGACATTAACTAGAAATTTAAGAAAGTGTAACAACAAAACTTAAATTACATACATAATTTATACAATGTAGGGACGCAATTATTATTTAGGTAAGTAAATGAAACAATCAAATAAGGGTGTACACATAGTATTTATATACCAACATCAATAATGTGTGCCCTACTTCTTGTTAACGAACTGTTAACATTGGATATCAACAGAGATTAATATTGTGTATGAGTCTGATGATGCCAACTTAGTTGGCGAAATCTCACACAATATTATGTTTTAAGTATTGGTGTGGTAAGAGGTACTGTTTAAAAGGAAAACATTGTACATGAAAGACTTCTCTTCAAGACGAGCTGATCAGAAAATATTGGAACCACCGCGAGCACTGAATAAAAATCATGCCCTTAGGGCAGTGCGTCATGCTCAAAGCAATGGTTACGTTTAGCCATTGCTGGTTTGGATAGTGTATTCATGTGGACTGTTCTGCTCATGAAGCAATGAGTTGTAACTCTACTGTATGATCACGGAGTGATATTGCAAACTGTCCATGTACCTAATAAATCGGACGAAGACTTAAAATGAAATTTTAAATAACTATACTTATAATTTTTTTGCAAAATCATTTATAGTTTACTCCTTAACAATAATGTCAGGGCAAATAAATATTATCACTTTATGTTACGCAGTTTGATGAAGATATGTAACTAAAATTTAATTATTAAAGTTTAATAATTAATCATTTAAAAGTACATTTTTCCTTATTAAACATAATGACTATCGACGATCTTTAGAAATAGTTTATCTTGTGCTACATGTGAATTTCGAAATATAGTGATTTCGTGACATATGAATCAATACAAAAAACTGTAAAATTAAAAGCCAATGCAGAGTTAAACTCCATACGTAAAAAATATATAATTAATTGTTCTAACGGTGTTGTTTATCCTATACTCTTATATAAGCATTGTTTGATGTGTTGTATGCTTGCTTGCTTGCTTGATCGTTTGTATTCTTGATTGGACAATTATTTTAAAAACTGTTCCGAGAGTTTCCTTCAAAGTCTGGAAGTAGCTGATTTCTAACTAAAAACGTGTTCTACGGTATATGCAGGCCAGCTGGCCATCGAAAATCTAATAGTTTAATAAAATAAATTTTAAAGTGGAATAAATTAACAGTGGGTCTTTTGCGTTGCCATGCTAGCAGCGAAATAAATAACAAAAGTGTAAACAAGTAAAGTAACAATAATAGCTGTAAGCAAACTACACCCATCTAAAAAAATAGAGCATTAGCATTAAAAATTGCATGGAGAAAAATATAAAAATATATAAATTTATACCAATGACATATTTTATAGTCACTGGATGAACTGGTAACCACGTAATAATATCGAGCAAAGCTCCGTCCACCAGGTTCTTAGCTACTGTTTACGCTACTAATCATCCCCTTTTATTATCTTCGTCGAAGCCGTCAATGGCGTTGACACAGCCAGATCGATACGAGCGCCGAGGGTGATTTGCAAGTTAACTAAGTTTTCTTCAGATCGCCCGAGTGCGCTGACGGATCGAATTAATTAATCACAGATAAGAAAGATAAGCAGCAATCTGTCTCCTGGTCGTCACTGTCTCACGGTTATTTACATTTTTCGCTAATTATCCGACGACTAGGACGACGCGTCTCCGAGACGGCTACATTGATGGATTACCCCTGGATAGAACCTATCATTTACCCTTGAGATTTAGTTTGCCTAAGGATGTTATGAGGTAATCGATATTTATTCATCCATATCTACGAGGGTAGCTTACTGGTCGGAATTCAACAAGAAAATATCAGGATTTAGTTATCTGAGCACTCATTGCTGTAATAAATCACGTGACTGCGTTTATTGTTTATATTTTGTTGTTATTCCTTAACCAACCTGGCTACTTATAAGGCCCATTTTATTATTTTAATTTTAAATTCATTTTACTAAAAGCCCTTAAGACTAATGTATTCTATGATATGGTTGTGAACGTCTACAATAAAATGCAATTCCTACAATGTGTTTAGATTTTTTCCCACGACGCCCTTAGGCTGAGAAAAAGGTATTACAAAAAACCCTTTTCTCAGCCTGTGTGTATTGTAGAACAAGTCTAAGCATGGCATTAGAAAAGAACAATCCCATTATAATTTACTAGTTTTGATTGTAGAAATATCAATTTAAAATTAAAAAATAACGTGGGCTTTTTTAGTGTCATATTGGTTACGGGATGATAACAAAATGTAAACTAATTCTTTTTTCAAATCAATTCAAATATCTTTATTTCCAGTTAGTAATAATTGCATATTTTACATTGGCAGCTTAAACTATGAAATTAATCCTCACATAGGAAAAGAATCCTGTACGTGAGAATGAGTCTATTTTAAATGTTTTTAATTTCACCCGCTTAAATTCAGTCACATGTTTTCTTGAAGCAATGATTAAAAATAAACCCAAATATTTTCTGGTTTAATTTCGACCAGTAGGCGTTCGTTAGTAGCTATAAAAGGCAACCCCCTCACTGACTGCCTGATACTCACACTGTCATCACCAATTCTCCAACTTCCCATGAAGTTTAACAGCTGAAATTTCAATTTCACACTGATTATTTAGGTCTTAAACAGCACATAAGCACCTAAGCAGTTTTCATGCCGGTATATGCCCTACAGAGGGTCAAAGTTTCTGTGTTAGTGTTTATGTAACACACTTTGTTTTGATTTTGTTGGAGAGTTGTCCGCTTTTTAAATTAAATCGGCAGCTGTTATTTAATATGAATAACCAGCGAAGCGAGAATTATATAATTTATTCAACAAGATCGTAATATAGGCGTATTTAGGTTTGAAACCAATTCGTCAATAAAGATACGATACAGTATCAAAAACTGTAAATTTTCCAGATTTTGTACTTGATTAGGGAGTATAGTTTTGAGGCAAACGCCATTAATGTTACATTTAAACGTTACCGGAGTCAGAGCCTTGCTTTAATGAGCTTGACGGAAAAGAACTGCGCAAACGTTCATGGTTGACTTCTACATTATCTTGGTCAGTTATTGTACCATTCACGCCAGCCTCTAAGCTATCTAAAATCTGACAGCTATGTCGTAGGTTGACTTCTGAAATCTGAAGTCCACACCTACCTGAAGAGATCCAACGAGATCGAAACATGGCAAGTATTGATACCATTCCCGCGTGGACCTGAAAAGGTTTGGAGTGGTATTTGGGGTCTAACCAACTCCCCACCAACCCAGGTGGAGTATCGAGCGGAGCTCAATACACGCAGTTTCCGCTTGCCAACAAGGAATCGAGTACGGCTTTGCGGCCTCCGGCCAATAGCACCACTACTCAGAAGAGCGTGGGGATATAAAGTACCCAAAGCAGCTGGTAGTGTGTTCGCGCCGTTCTACCAACAACTTGAATGCCGATTCCTGTTCGTTTCGACTTCAGGACAGTTGATCGTCCATAGTCTCATCAGGTGTGCAATTGAGCACACTACGATGTAGATTGATCTCTGTAAGTTCCAGAGGCACACTGGATACGTTTGAAGTTCCATGTGTTTTCTTGTGGCTACATTATGTTGGACATCATTACTTATACGTTAAGTAAATCTAATATAATAATAATAAGTAAATGTAATAAGTAAATATGTCTAGTAAAAGTGACTCTATTGATCTTACTGGCCAGAACGAGCTGTCAATAGCAGAATTATCACGTGTTTGAAGACACGTAATTGTTATTGCTACTTGACTTGTGTTACATCTGACTTATCGCATTTTTTTATTTATTACATTGTTCTTTCTCAGCATTCTTCATGATCAAAGATGTGTAATCAGAACCCAACCCTTGCACTTCATTGCACTTCAGTTAATTACACAATGGATCATAATGTTTCACTTATGATCCATTTATGATCCACTTATGATGTAATCGTTTATGAAACGTTTACCATACAATAAGATTTTTTGACAGGGTAAATAAGACACAGTTTGGTGTTTGTCTTTTGCTTTGTAAAAATCACTAGCAATCCTAAAAAAGCAGGCTTGGAAATAACAAAAACTAAACATGAAAAATTTTGGTAAATGATAAGTTTTATAATAAAAAAGCTTGTTGTTTTTAGCGAATTTCCCCTATAGGGAAGAAGCTATTACCGTAGGTCTCATGGTAAGACCTAAGCTCGGGACCACTATAACTTTTCATTTTGGGGCCACCAGAAGCAAAAACACTATTCGTTCGAATTTATATATATATATATATGTGTCTGTTAGCACGATAGCGGCCGCAAAAATGGTCCGATCTTTATGAAATTTGGTACGGACATGTAAAGTGGTAATCAATTGGACGAGTTCGTGAACCAGCCCGATCGGACCACCGGAAGGGGGGGTAAAGGGGGATAAACCCCCCTAAAAATGGGTTTTTTGAGTTTTTTACATAGAAAAATAAAATTTATCAAATTTTTGTGGGCACCATCGAATTTAGCTCAAAAAAACAAATAATTTAGTATTTGAATCACTGCTCTATGCCCATTGGTTACCGAGATATTGAAAGTGGTAAACACAGTACGTTGTCCCAATGTTAACCTTATGGGAAATAAGTAAAATTCTATATCTCGCTTATTTCTCAACATATCTTGATAAAACTTGGTAAATGGCTTCTTCTAGTTCAGATCTACTAAATATTGAATTAAAACCATCCAGTTTTAATATACCTGTAGCAGCAAACCTGCATACTCATTTCCCATGTTATTCTTATGGAGCTTAACAAAACATGTCAAATCTTGCTATGTTTGCTTGAAATACGTTGTTTTGCATTTGAAATTCGCTGAGTATGCAGGTCTGCTGCAACGGGGGTATTTACAGTTGTTGTCGGTTCAATCGCAACAGTGGTCCGACCAGCTGTTAGCAAAGCAGTAAATTCAGGACGGCTTCTACTGACAACTGCGCTTACTTCGGTAACACAACCATGTCCGGATTGTGGCCCTTTTATTAAAAAAAATAGTAGCCTTTAATTAGTTCTGGTCTGTCCGAAGAACAACAACCCTTCGTTAATAAGTAAAGGAAACGAAATTATTACGGAAAGGTTGATAAACAATGGAATAATTCGTAAAATCGTGTTTTAATGGATTATGGAACGTAAATCTCATGGTGTCAAGTCAAATCAAGTCAAAAATACTTTATTCCAAGAAAACAGATTACAGGACACAATATACATAGTTATATGGAAATTTTCTTCCGCATAGACTGTTGATCTGTGTGCGGAAGAAAAGTTACAGTCAGCAGAGTCCTTTAGTTTTTTATCACTTGCACAAAACAATTTATATATATATATTTGTTATTTTTGTAGCCAGTCCTTAAAAAAACACACACGTCATATATCTGGGGAACAAGAGCAGGCGAAAAGAAAATACTTAAAAAACATAAACATATCTGTCACATTTACACGGTTGATGTGATCTAAAAGTCAAGTATACGGGGAGCGAATCAGTGTCTCTGCAGCAGACTGCCCAGAACGAAGAAGCCATTCGCCTATTTTTCTTTTATAAGTCAGGTCACTGCCTCCCTCCGCATCTATAATTTCTGGAGGCAAGTTGCGGTAAAGGATATGAGCAATATAAAATGGGGAATTAACTACTAAACTAGAAGTGGATCGGGGAACGTTATAACCAAAATTTAATCTATTTCTAGTGGGATAATAATGCTGAAGGTTAGTAAATATTCCCTCTTTGTTGTTTTTAATGAATAAATAATGGTGTATTGGGTGGAATTTCAAAACACGATAGACGATACAAAGAAAAAGGAAAGGTCTTCGAGGCTATAGGGCAATCGGTCTTGAGCGTATGTTGTATAAATGAAATGAGAATATACTAAGTAGCATGGGTTATTAGGTCCAGATGAAAAAGGTAAATATTGATGGCAATGTATGAGTTACAATAGATAATAATAATAGAGTCTAGAGTAAGAGGGGAATTATTGCAAAACAGTCACATGAAACAGTCTCCGTTGAAATAAAAATTATGAACATTTTACCGTTTTAAGACAAATTATAATTTTATGAACACTCACAGTTGTAAGACATATAAAATATCCTATTTACCGTAACTTTAAGTACAAACTAATGTTTTTTTTTAATTGGTTAATCATCGACGAAAACATTCAAATTTACAAATGCACAAGACAGAATGATCCAATAATTGTACTCGTTCCCTAAAACAAATACTTTAAAAAATAAGATGAAAATAAAAGAATCAACCCCAATCCTGTTCAACTCAATTCTGCCAATTTTGTGTTCACGAATGCGAAAAACAATACAATTCCTATCTCAAAACTCCCACGGCGAGCGGTTACTAATGTCTGGAGACGTGGGGAGGTGGAGCGGCGACGAGCAAATAAAACAAGTGATTTCTTGTGGCCTCAACTCGATTTGCGAATAGCATTTGAAAGCTGCCCTAGGCCACATGGGTTGCTCAGTCGGGTCACGTTCACCTGGGGGGGGGGGGGTTTGGAGGGGAAGTGGGGAGGGGGGAGTCTCACCCACTTACGGTAACATCCGCAACGGCAACTGTTTGATCTAAATCTCCGTTTTCCCCTATTTACAAATTTGTAGCAGCGATCTTCCTTCGATCGATCTGTAATCGCCTAAAGGCCTCTAAGACACTTTGTTTTCCTTTCCTTATAAATTAAATATAATCTATGTATTTTTGAATGTTATAGTGTAAATAATAGGATGGAAATCTAGAAAGATCTAGATTCCCATTCTGTTAGAGAATACGCACAAATTGTGGACAAATCGTAATGTACAATACAGGTATAAATCGATAACAACGTAATTATAAGATTAAAAATTCAATTAAAGCCATAAATTATATCAATGTTGGTCGTATACTCACAGTTATACTATAATTTTAAATTTTAATTTGATGCAATTTAAATGACTACTACTGTTCTCAACTAACCACACTATAATTTTAAATCTGTTGTAAAGGGTACAATTTCTAAAATGTAATTACTGAACTGTTACAGTGTTGTATGGGTGTATTTATACACACAGAAGAATAAATAAAACAATTACCTCAATATACATAAGAAATGAAACGTTTGGTTAAATTTATGGATAATCTATCACCGCATCTTCAACCAACGGTATTATGACACAACAATTTACTTTCACTATAGCTCAGAATCATCACATTCACATTTGATTTTACCCTGTATAGTGATACTACAAATAACAAATACAACACGGAGCTCCAACCCCCATGCTCCTGTTTGAGACCCCCATGTTATCGAACTGCCCCTCCACACGCCCCGTTAACACCATTAGGGGTAAATAGAGGTGATGTTTTGTAGCCAGTAATTAAATCGGCCCTGTTAAAGGAGGGGTAGTTTATCAGTGAAGGGGGGCGGGGGAGGGGGAGGAGGTTGTCCCGCTAACGAAGTGAATTCTGGACCAGTTGTTAAGGCTGCTATTTTAGTTAAACTTTTTTACTTGCTGACCTTATACATTTAAAATGTACACGCGGCAGTTGTTTTTTGTCGCTTTGGGTTTTGTTTGTCTGCGTGGAATTACAACGCGATTCAGAACGATAATAGGACTGTCCGTTATACACCGTATGGTTTTAAGTTTATCACGAGTACTTTAATCCTGGGGACGAGAGATTTAAGCCGATAAAAACGCTGAATAATATTTATGATCGATTATAAAAAAAATTAATATATATTTAATATACTCAACTATTGTTTTGTAACGACTATATTAATATATTCATACTTAATGGTTACTTATCAATACAGAGGACCGGTATTGTGTTCCGGCTTTTTGCATCAAAAATCAGTTCCTATGATAAACCTAACCTATCCTATCTTAGAATTCAACCTACATAAATACTCATCCATCCTACCATGACCTAAGTTCTATTGAACTGCAGGTTAATGTAAGTTAAATAGATAAGTTTACTGGTTTTATAGCACGTTAGTGGTCATCGGGGCGACAAAGAAAATATAAATATAAATATAAAATAATAGTTATTTGCGTGTTGAGTGACTAAAACTCAACATTGTCTACCTCGCAAGCTCGGGCGCCAACATTTTCACTCGTGAGACAATGCGTTTTACTCTTGAAATACACAACTTTTTTCTCTCACCTGCAATAATAAATATCCTAACCATAAACATTTATTTTATTAGCTTAGTAAGTACTATTTGCGCATAATATCTTGAACCATGGTCTAGTCCATTGAAAGACTCGATCTGACTCAGCTGTCAGATGTTGTTTATTTTCGATAATGTTGGACAACAAAACATATAAAAACGTCAACTGTATTTTGTTTATAATTGACAGCTGTTGGAAAATGCTTATTCATCAGGCCAGTACAACTTATCGTATAGGCTGTGACGTCATGATGACTTTCACTCCACTCCAACTACTTCAGGTGTAAAGGGTTCCCACGTGTCAAAATAAAATACGCCAATTGTAATAAAAAATATCCGTTTCTTTTCGTTTTGCTATCAGCGCCTGCATCCGGATAGCTGCAACCATTCATACACCAGCGATCACCGGAATGTTACAACGTTCTTACACGCTTAATTCTTATACGTTTCCACAACAGTTTGTCGTTAATGTTACTCTTTATATGATTATTCCTGCTAGTAAATCGGCTATTAGCCCCTGCATTCGTTGAACTGCAACGTATTTGTATGTGTGAGTGTGTGTGGAAATTTTGAATGAATGAATGAATACGTTTATTCATACATAAGTACACAATACAATGAAAAAATACAAACAATAAAAGCCATAAACCCTGCTTAATCATAAGAACTATATATTTATATGACGATATTGAGAACATTTTTTGTTGTTTTGTATAATTTGAAGGCGCTCAACTTTTGATTCATTGATTTCTATGTTATTCTTATGTGTTTACTTTGTTTCCCGCCGGGAGACAAAGTAATCTCTTTGCTCCACTGGGAGACAAATTATCATTTTACTCACCCATTACAAGGAGTAAAAAGCGCCTAAACAAAGCAGGTGGGGAAAAGCATTTCTTCGTCGCGTTATTAATGACCTTATAAATTATCATTATCGAAATAACTTCACTCATGTATTATAAACTTTTCCTAAGATTAAATATAACGTATACATAATTAAAAGGTGATATCTAAACGTCCGCTGACTGCACGTATGAAAACCGGCAGGGGGGCCGGGCGGGGTATACCAACCTACAGCCGAGATAAACGTTTCATCCGTACACAAACACAATGTCATCATCGGGATCCAGTTAACTGCGGATGAGTAACTCGCCATCGGCTCCACCGGTCGTTCTGCTTATCTCCCCCTCCCTTTACGACCCCCCTCCCCCCTGGACACCTTTATGACCAGTAATGAACTCGGTTATGCGGCGGTTAATCCGACATAAAAACCGTCGCAGGCCGCACGGACGCTGTGCACCGTCGACCGTTTAAGCCCGTGCAAATTGCTCGGACGTATCGTGCGATGGCCCGTGCTTTATCTGTTTATCTGTCATTGAAGGTGGCTGGGATGTTTTGTATTTGTGGCCGTGTTTTTGGAATGTGTGAGGTTTCAATTGGTTACGTTGTAGATTGGTTTTCAGCTCTCATTTCATTGAGATTTTGAATATTTGTGACGGTTTAAGAGTTAATTTTGTTTCCGAGGTAAACAATATAAATACTTCGGTTTGGTTATTTATTAAGGTGGACGATGAGTTCTGAAACATAACTACGATTTAACTTGACCGAAAACTGGCCGTCTTCGGTTTTTTGTGTACATTAAGCTGAATATGATTAAGCTCACATAGCTTTTACTCTAAAATGTTCAGATTGATATCGGCCTCAATTTTTCTGAAGATATTGTAAATTATATATCTATAGAAAAATGCGTATTATTGTTTTTATGGTGCATCGTAAAATTAGAACTAAGTTTCTCTGCATAGGCCTACTTATGGAAAAACACAATCCAACAGCATTATGAACGTTTTCATTACAATTGGATGTTTTTAACTTTATGTTTTAAAGATACAATAACTAGTTTTTTAGCGGTCAAATAAAGGTTCCTGGTGTGATTCAAAAGGATAAAAAAACACTTTCTTTGATATATTACGGTGTCAATGAATCCAGCTACACCGTCAGTTATAACATTTGTGAAAAACCCATAACATTTCTCTCGTACTTTTTTGTTGCTGCTTGCTCTCAAAGTAAAAAATTGATTTTAATAAATTGTAATTCAGTTATTTTTATCAAAATACATAAGAATACCTAAATTATATTTAGTTTACAAAGAAAGAAATAAAAGTGCCTTTGAGGACCAGACAATCACAGGCCGATCGAAAGAAGATTGCTGTTACCAATTTGTAAATAGGGGAAAACGGAGATTTAGATCAAACAGTTGCCGTTGCGGATGTTACCGTAAGTGGGTGAGACTCCCCCCCACCCTTCACTCCCCCCCCCCAGGTGAACGTGACCCGACTGAGCAACCCTTACGGCCTGGGGCAGCTTTCAAATGCTATTCGCAAATCGAGTTGAGGCCACAAGAAATCACTTGTTTTATTTGCTCGTCGCCGCTCCACCTCCCCACGTCTCCTGACATTAGTAACCGCTCGCCGCGGGAGTTTTGAGATAGGAATTGTATTGTTTTCCGCATTCGTGAACATTAAATTGACAGAATTCAGCTGAGCAGGATTGAGGTTGATTTCGTTTCATTTTCCTTTTTAGTATTTGTTTTATGGAACGAGTACGATTATTGAATTATTCTGTCTTGTACATTCATCAATATTTAAGTGTTAATTATGAAATAATAATGTAAAATATTAAGATTAATTATACATTAAAGAGGGTATTTGATATTTCTTACAAGTGTCCAATAAATTATAACTGTATTTTTAGAATTCGTCATAGGGAAGGATTTGTAATTATTATGTGTGTGAGGTCTCGTCCGCAATCTTGCATGAAAAAAAAAGAAAAGTGTGCATAGTCAGCTGGTATGACGTAGTTTGGCTCAAGAAATTAGTAGACCTAGTAGTTTGACAGCAGAACTGAGTCCATACCAATAAAATTTTAATTGAATTTTATTAACTGGTTAATAATGTAGTCGTCGTAAGCGTAGTTGAGTGAGCCCAACTACGTCACATTGGCTGACTCTGCCCCCACCTCTCTTTTTTCTTTACATCATAAAGAAAATGGTAATGATAAGATGTAATGGTATTCGAACCCTTAGGTGCGCTCATGCCATTTACTAGCGATGCCAAGTCATCACGACTCCACAGATGTCAATATGTGGTGAGAGTTTGTTGACATTTATTTATACGTTTTATATTGTATATAGCTTTAAATTTACATCTACTATATCACTTTCTTTAAATTATATCTATATTACTAATTCTGTAAGCGATTTTTTAAAATCAAAATTGGGAGAGTTTGACAGCTTGCAGAATGATGGGAGAGGGCTCAAATTAAAGGTCTTGGTCCCCGGGGGTCGGGAAAAATATCTGATTATGTCCAAATCTACCAGAAAATGAGAAATAACGAGAAATATCTCCCATTTAAAATGCATTGTGATTGAAAAACGTCTTCTTTGATTACATTAAACATGTGGTGTTAATGCTTGATTCAAAGACATATGGGAGATGTTGACATGTGGGACTTTTAAAAAAATGCAGCTAACTATGCACGTTCAATGTACTATAACAAAAAATATTTTAAATTTAAGGTTTTCTGATTTTATAATAATAATTAAGGGTTTGAGTTTTTTCATAATTTAAAATTATAAAAAGTTAAGTACGTTTGTTTAGTTTATGTTATAACGATGCAGATTTAATGACAAATTATATATATATATATATATATATATATATATAATTACGTAAGGGAATTTTTTGCGCCGAAATTGTGGGCGTTTGGAAGGTCGCAGGATGATGGAAGGGGGCTGAAATTGAAGGTCTCCATCCCAGGGACTCGGGGAGAATTCCGAAATTGCTTTAAGCTTACTATAAAATGAGAAATAACGTAAAATAGCTGTCATTTAAAAACCATTGGGATGAAAAAAAGTCTGCTTTGTTTACTTAAAACCGAATGCTAGATATAAACATAATTTTTTGGACCCAAAAACCTATTTTCTAAGAAGGTATTTTGTAAAGAAGGATTATGCTTAGGGGCTATTAACCCCTTCAAGCCTCTAGTTCATAACTATCACTGTAACAAATTGAGTTTTTTATTTGATTTAAATAATTTTGAGTTACTTAATATAAACTGTGGTTGTTCATTCGGTTCCTGTGATATATTTTTTTTAATTATTTTGATCTCTTGTTTTGGCAAGACTTGACTCGTGTTTAATATGTTTTCGATCACAAGAAGAAAACTAATTTCAAAAATTTAAAAATAGTTTTTAAATTTTATCGAAAAAGTATAAATCAAACAATTGAAACGGCGAGGGAAACTGTATATTTATAAGAACCAGAGCGCCACAAGTGGCTTGTATAATCTGATGGAAACTTATGTGGCGCATTTTGATTTCGCTGGGGCGGAGATGCCGACTCAGCCCCCTCCCCCCACCCACAGCTCACCCCCCCAACCCCCGCCCGAAAAACCAATTTACAGATTACATTTTCCCGCCATGATTAGTTCCGATATCGGCCGAGCTAAGCGGCACTTGTAGGTTACTGCATACTGACTGCCCTTAACTGAACTGATCTGCTTCGGTGTTCATCTACCCACGGGGATGAGGGGCGGTTAGTTGCATAAGCACTTTTATATAGGATGTCAGATCATCAGATACTTTTATAGCATTTTATTTATTAATTAACCTCATGGATTTGCTCATGGGAATAATTAAAGCTACATCAATTGTATTACAGTTTAAAACTCATAGAGAGCGAGTTTGCCAAACTGCGATGGTTAATTCTTTTTCTTTTTATTTCAAAACTACGATTGAATTTTTACCTTTGTATATTTTAGTGTCTGTGTCAGTTTTTAGCCAGAATCAGTCCTGACTTGGTTATTATTACCATCTAACGACAACTGTTATATGGTTCAAATTAATATTAAAAGCAATTACAAATGAAAACTTATCTGTTATAAGTTACTCATTAATTTAAGGTGGCTTTTCAAGGGGATTTTAATTCAATAACTCTGTATTAATAATTTGAAAATGTATTTTTAATGCTGCAACAACTAATAACATAACATATAATACGCACTGGTCAAATGATTGTCCGAAACTAATTTAGGGATGAAATTGTTATGACTTATTTTGGAATATAAAAAAGTAAAAACCTCAATTATAAATTACAATCCATAAACATTTATTTAATTAAGTTTTATTTCCACATTTTTTATTAAGAAGAAATTGTTTTGCACATTGCATGGTACGGAAAAATCTATAATAGCAATGATGTTTTTCTATTGCGATTGATAGATCTGTGGGTTTAAATAAATGCTATAGTTCAAAAGTAAATTGATAATTTCGTTATGGATTAGTCTCTTAATCAATATTTAAATATCAAACGACAAAAATTCTTGACTGTCGGTTGATTTTATTTAGTAGGAAAGCTACAGTTGCTACTGAGTTGAATGACTTTACTTTATTCGTGCTGCTGCGTGGGCTCATCTTCAGAATGTTTGTACTACAACACCCTGTTATTGTTTGGTTATCCTTCGTTGATGACTAAAAAAACCGCACTCAACACTAAAAAAACACGAACGCTCACAAAAATATAAACATCAAATAATCCCTGCTTGTGCAGCACCATTCTTTGTCGAGAAGAAATAAGAAAAGGCAACTTTTTAATGTTTGTTTTATTGTACCCGTTTGTTTTCAGTGTTTTTGTATTCTTTAAAACATCAACAAACTCTCATAGGAGGGATAAACAATAAATAACAAGACCTTCTCATACAAATAACCTGAAGATGTACTATTTCAGCAAGACAAACAAGCTGCAGATGTTATACTACATAGGATAAAACAAAAATACAAGACAAATAAAATAAAATCACTGATTAATAATTAAATACTATAAGTGGGCAGACATGGTCGGACATGGTATTGATTGTTGGGCCTGCTGCATATTCAAAGGCTACGGATTACTCCTTACGAATTGCAAATTCCCCTCTTTTGTTTGCAATTGCACATGCATAAACATATTGTTAAACGAGGCTTCCTTTTTTAAGACTCAAGCCTTCTTTTTTCTCTGTAAACAAAAGATGTCCGGACTAAAGAGAGAGTTTTCACTTTGTTTTCTTCAACATCCTCACAGCAAGATACTAGATAGCCAGTTTTTGTTTTAAAATATCTTTTAGTATAGGAAGGTGTTAAAACAAGTTGAAAAGTGCTGCTTTTTAGAGTCATTGAAATAAATCATTCCACCTCAACACTGGTTAGAAAGGAGGTATATTGATTAGAACCACCATTACTTATCATTCTTGAATGATTCCCACCTAGACGGTTTGATGAAATTGACCAAAGAACTGGGTCCTTGCACGACTATATTGGGACAAAAACAGAAAATAAGAATGCCGCACGTACTTAGCCTGCTACTATTTTGGAATGAGCTGAGAATAGTTTGACACTGCTGTAATTAATTATAATTAAAATTCCAGATAACAGTTAAAGTTCTTTTTCATATTTTGCCTCTTGGAGAAATTATTGAAGAATATTTATTCGAATAACAGGGCCGTAAGTATAAAGCATAAACCAAATCAATTCTATGAAGTTTCTTTCACAATTATACAGAAAGAAACTGTTGCTAAAGAATATTACCATAAAAAGTGTTACCAAAAGTAGATTAACCCATCCGCAAGATTAACTACAAATTACTCAATGTTTATCTGCGTCATCGAGAAATCCCATCAAATTTGGGAGTTAATTGGGAGTGGAAACTCGACAGAACTAAGTTGTGTGAGGAAATGGAGCACGCTACTGTCAGGAAGTCGGGGCGTAACTTCAGTCGACGACACGTACAACACTTACACACTCGCATGACCACACATTACACACAGTGAAGATCTGCACACAGATGAAGTTTAAAGCGGATAAGAAAAGAAAACATTTGCAAATTGTAAAATAAAGTAGTAGCTTATTATTGTAGTTATTATTGGTCTGATATGTTTATGGTGAGCTAAAATAAAATACCAACTTTTTTAGGTTAGTGTCTTGGTCTGATACAAATATGCATAAACTAGCTGTTACAACAGCCCTGACATGAAATGTGTTTGTAAAAAAAGTTCGATGAAAATGTTCTCAAAAACATAATAACAGAAAACATATTTTTATTTGTGAAGGCAGTACAAACTGAAATTAATTATTTCAGCCTAAGATAATGAAAATCTCCCTAACGATGCAAAATCTTTAAATGTCCTATATAACAGACCGAGCTTTGCTCGGAAAAGATAAGAACAATCTAAACATATATGAATCTGCTGTTTTAGTAAAACAATTACCAAACGATATCTTGGGCACTTTGCAGTGCTGTAGAACGAAAACCGGATTTTCCCCTGAATAATAACAAACTGCAATACACTTCTTCTTGCAAAAAAACCCATATTAAATCAGAAAATAAAAAATCCTTGGACTGAAAAGATGTTGCTTGTGTAAGTGTGTTTTTTTTTTTATAATATAGGATATTAAAAGAGACTCAATTGAAAACTAAAAATGCATATACATGCATATTTAAATTTTTTTATACATGCATACATAAATCCTAAACCACCAGTAAGTTTAGGAGAAAAAACATGTCTGACCCCCATTAACCTTTTACTTAAACTGGTGATCTCGGTGATAAAATCCCAGAAAAAAATTGTTTTTTTGATAAAATGTTTCCTAAGGGCACGAATATAAAGAGAAGGGCTGATCAGCTGACACATTTGTTTTCATTTATAATTATTTCTTTACTTTTTTTTCAGCAAAGCGGGATACCAACAGTTAGTATGCATAAGCAATGCAAGAGTAAATCTCCTAGATATAATGGGTAAATTAAAACTGTCTTTAAATGAAATTTGTAAAATACTTTACTACGCTAGATAATTAATGAAATTATTTCACCGTTAGTTTTAGCACACGAGGAAGCATAACACTCAACCATATAAAAGACCATATCAATCTGACAAAACTCTCTGACGACAAGAAGGTTGCAGGTTACCCAAATACGCCGGTCGCAGCAACGCACGTAGTACGTAGCTCTGCCACTTTTAATCCGTATTTATCGCCGAGTACATACCGGACTGTCCCGACGTTATTGCGTGTTTTGCAGTGAGCGCCGAGCGAATTACGGTGGATTCCGTTTTTGCAATTACACCAGGTTGTGATATACTTGAGAGAAAGCAGTCGGAATTTTAAGTCCGCCCGCGATATTTTGCGAAGGCGAGATGTTTACGAACTATTGGAGTCGTGATGTTTATTCAGAGCGAGTTTTGTGCTTCTAAATTAGTTTTTCTATCGGGTTTAGTGGATTAATCGGAAGAGTTATGGGGTTTACGATTAAAATTGTTTCTTCCAATGTTGATTTTGTAATATTTCTTCCCTGCGTTCTGAAGACTAGACGAAAACTCATTATGGAATTTTACAAGATGACTTGATGAAGTATAATCACAAAACAAGATTATTTATAATTGGCGTGAGCTTGATTGCGGGAGATGCTGTACTTTACACCAATCGTTCGTTGAATTTTGTAGACCCAGATGTTGTTTATGAATATGTCTAAGATTGAAAAGAAGATTAAACTACAATTTTTTATATTGTTACGTTGATTTTATTTGATGACATTTTTAACACTATTATTTATATGAATATATTTATAACATGAATAGAGCTTAATATTCCAAACCTTGGGAGGATATTTTTAGTAATAACCTTTTCTTAGCCTTTAGTTCCATAATTATTTGTTGCCTTTCTACTTTTAAAATCTATCTTTTCGCAATCATTTATCATATACTATAGTAACTAAACTAATGAAACGGTCTTCTCTTGTGTTGCCCTTTATGAAAAATATATTTAAAAATACCATACTACTTTCAGGAGTTTTTGAAGGTGATTGTAAAAAAATCGTTAAAAAGAAATCGTATACCATTCAAATATGTTTATGATGTTTTATGACCATAATCAAGCCTCTGGGAAAAGCAAATATATTATTCGATTATTCAACAATATAAAAAAACATATATTTGTTATTAAAAAACAAAACGTTTTTGTAAAAAAACCGAAGCATTTTACTAAAAAATGAGTGTTCTAAAAAATTCCAAATTTGTTTCAAATCAGAATAAAAGTTTCAAAATTCTTCGTAAAAGAAATACAATTCTATTACGGCAGAAACAATCGCTCTCCGTATCCGGTGTTCAGGTGGAATTGACGGCTTCCGATTTTCCGATACTTCCGACAAAACTTATTATTTCCGGGCAGGTCGGACTGAAAGGGGTCCTTATCAGCTGATAATGTTCCGGGTATGCTTGACAGAGCTAGACCTGGCCGTTCTTACAGAAAAGAAAAATTGAAAAGCCCGGCTGGTAATCAGATAAAACGTCATTTCCTCCTGGACATCCAATACGCCGCCATCTTGGCCGCCATCTTGGAGCAGAAACGTTGTTGCGACCCGCTCAATTATCTGATTGCCTTTTGTTGTCCTTTGTAACATACGTTCTTCGGGTCGTGATTTTTCGTTTAGCCGTCTTACAAGTGGAAATGCTACCGTGCTTATTAGTTTGTAGCTTATTAGTTTTCGTGCCTATTAGAACGAAACATATGTTGTTTTGTAGTACCTTATAGCTGTTGAGGATCAAGTAAAATATGCAATCGAAATACAGTGGAGAGTTACTAAATTAATAACTTTTGAGGTTTGTAATTTGGTTCAAAAACATAGCAATCTTATTCTTATAAGGAAAGACGAATTCAATATATAATAACATTGTAAACTGTATTTTATAATATAATTTACAGATAGTAAAGCGGAGCAGTTAAAACAAAGGTGGTAGTTTTGATTACTATACTTAAAATAAAACATTAATAATAATAGAAATGCTTGTCAACTACAGTTTTGTAGTCTGTTACTGTAAAAGCATCTTTTCATAACAATGTTTAAGGGGTTTTAGTAATAAAATTTGTAGTATTTAAATTTTTTGTAAGTATAAATAGTTAACAAAATATTTTGAAGTACAGTAATACCTTAATAAAATTAAGATGAGTTTTTAAATTCCTCTTAATGATTTCTCTATAACTTTTACTTTATGAAATTAGCCATCACGGTCTCTCATATTCATAACATGGTCATTAAAAGACATTTGTAAAAATAATTTTATAATATTTACATGATTGAATTTTCACTTGACTTTAAAAGAGGAGATAAAAATCTACAAAATCAATCAAATATTTTCTGAAGTTGATCGTTAAACAGGGATAAATTAATCTTAGAACTACCTATTATATTATTCTATGTTATAAGACTATTAATTATTCTATGTTAATAATAACATTTAAAAAAGAACTGTCATTAAATTTTGTTTTGTTATATTTCCCTTACTGATCTGAAGCAGGCCTAACTATTTATCAGCATTAATATACAGGTGTGACAATGACTGATGGGTTACCGTTGATTATTGCTTCTGTTTACCTTCGTGCATCATATCTCATAATACGGTTCATATGTGTTTTGTGATGGATATATATTAATATTTCACATTTTAATCTACATTAAATTAGTATAACATCCGAAATTCAACATAAAAATTGTTAAATAATTGCCTCAATAGCCTCTCACGTTAAGGCTTCTATTTATTCTTATGTATTAGTGGTTTACTCTTGAGAAAAAAATTCTTGTATATGAAGACTAAACAGGAAGCTAAAATACCTTATTATTGAGTAACATTATTAATCAAAATGTAATTATAACCTTATTAATAAGATTTTTTTGTTATTTGATGAATAGTTTTTGTTAGATTTTTTCTTACTGTTGCTCATGTTCATGGAAGATTTGTTGTAACTTGCCTTATTTTTATTATAGATTTATATCTATCTGCTCATATGGCCCAGTCAGTCAAAATGTATCATTAAAGAAAAATTTAAGTAATTTAAGATGAATGAAGGCAATGTTGAAAATATAATTCATTTAAAATATTATGGCAAAAATCTTTTTTGTATTGACTATATATAGTATAGGCCTAATATATACTATTGGTCCCAACCGATAGGTTTCATAACTTAGGGGGCCAAGTCTTTCGAGGGTCTTATATAATATATAAATGAATCAAAACTACAGGTAGATTAGAGGCAGTTTATGTAGGATTTAATTATTGCCTTCGATACATCTCATTTGTACTCAAGGGAAGGCCGATATATGAACAAAGGCCATTCGTACCAACGAAGTGTCATAAAGTTAATGATTCATCAATTACTTCTACTCTTAACAAGACAAGCTCATAGCCTATAAATTATAGCATAAATTATAATAAATCATTCAATAGGTTTTATTTAATGTACATAAAATAAATAAATAATCAGAAGAAAACCCTCTCGGAATCTTTTAGAAAGTGAAGAATCAAGAGAAGAGGTTGAAATCTCCAAAGATAACCAACTACCCTGACAGGGACATTCTTCATATCTCGAGAGCATTGAGACCCAATGTCTCCCCAGACCCCACGGCTCTGCTAGAAGACTTTCTATAGCAAGTAAAAGGGAGTGAGGAGGGGGAGATGCCATAAATAAGTGATTGGCCGATGGTACAAAACGGAACAGCCGGTACAATATAAGTAATCAGATACCCGGAGGCACAAGATGGGACAATGGGGATATAAGGGATTTGTGATCGGAATCATACATCCGGGAAAGCAACAATAAGTGTTTTTGTCGATTGGGATTAGGCTTTGTAGCTTTTTGGAAAAATAACGATTAAAAAGAAGGAATCACAAGCAAGGTTGGCAATGTATAGTATATTCAAAATATATATCAATGTTGCTTGTATTTGTATTAACTTATACAATTCATAAGCAATGTTTGGAAATAAATTTTCAACTCTGTTTTTCGAAAACATTAGTCAGGAATAAAATTACATGTTTATATCATGTATATTATTGTATAATCAAATGTAAACAAAGTTTAAAGGGTTTGCGGAAAAATCTAACAAATAAGAACGCTCTGATATCACAGAAAATCTTAATACTAAACGCCCAAATTTTTTACTGGTTCTCGAATATCAGAACTTAAATAGCACATTTAAAATTTAATTTTAAAAGGATTTAAGATTTAAAGGAAATAAATTTAAGGATTAAAAATAAAATTTAAAAGAATTTAAGGACTTAAAGATTTCAAATAAAGGGAAACATAAAGTTAACACGTTTGAAATAGAAGAGGAAGCAACAATCTGAAAAACATGAGGAAAGTTTGAGTTTTGCTGACCCTCTAAAGCATTCGGAGATAGATTTGATTCGGTAAAAGGTAAAGTAAAAATGGTGCGGTGTTATATAACAGTAATGGCGTTATAACACACAGAGTGGCCGATACAATGCGGTGTTGCCGGCGCGGCGCCCCTTAGCTGTGAGGAGCCGTATGTCGCCCGACCACTTTATACGTTTGCGACCATTTACAGCGTACTATGTACATGGTTACACGTATGGAATTTGCACCGTGTATTTCGACACCGGAAACTGTGGGTGAGGGGATAGCTATTGATCTAATATGTAGATACATATGATTGTTTAAGTTTAAATTGCTGATGTAATTTATGCTTACGAATTTCCTCATCAAAATTAGAGTCGTAAAATTGTAAATACCCCCGTCGCAGCAAACCTGCGTACTCAGCGAATTTTCAATTACAAAGTATCCAGTAATTAATCCATTATTACGAAAAAAGAAAATAAACAAGTGATATATTTATATATTAAAATTATTCCTATTATAGCTTGTTTTAAAAAACCTTTGTAAGAAAATATTGGTAAATGACTTGGATGAACAAACACAAAGATTTCATATAATGAAGTAGGCAAGAATGTTTATTTTTTAAATTATATTAACATAAAATTGTTTAAAAACGAAAATTCTATTGAAAAGATTGATAAACTGAGAAATTACTCAAAGCGATTCGTTGAAAACCTCAGTAGAAAGTAAATAGGAAATTGACTAAGCCAACATTCTGCTGCCCTGATACTATAAAAACAGGGAAAAAATGAAAACTCGGAGACCAATGGACTTAGAGGAATGATTTAAAATGCCAAATTGTTATTGCCATGTTAAATCCAATGGTGCAAACAATAATTGTATAAATATAATTTTTCATTTTGAAAAACTCAAAAACCCCATTTTTGAGTGGTAAAATGGAGCCTTTACCACACTTAGGATATGTCGATCTGGCTGGTTTACGAACTCGTCCAAGATAATCTAGTTTTACATGTCTGTACCAAGTTTTGTTGCGATCGGAGGATATTTACGAGAGTTATCGTGCTTACAAACACTAAACAAATGAAAATTCTATTTCCCATATAAGCCCATGTTAAATTTTGAAACAAATCGTGATTTTCGCAGGTAAAAATGCGTTTTAACAATAAACTCACTTCATATCCAGAAAGTACACATAAAAAGCTGCCAATTAATATAAATATTAATACGACTGCTGAGGTTACCATAAACGGATATTTTTTGTCCATTCTGTTCTGTTAAAACGACGGTAATAGCTTATTTCTAAGGAAATTCGCAAAAAAAAGTGTTTGTATGGGTGTTTGTATTTAGTGATTGTATTTTCACATAAAAAGTTTTTGAATTTAGTTATTTGTACCTTAACTAATTGCAAAACTAAATTAACTGCTTGGTTAAAACATACTCTTAATTTTAAGGCACACTTAAAACGCCTTAAACATTTTAATCATTATGAATTCATCCATATGTTTTTAGTCCCATATGTGTATATCGCTATAATTTTAATACAGCTACAAAAGTTAATAAATTACTAAATATTACTGATTTTGATTTTATAAATAAAGCTAATGGTGTTCCGCTTCGCTGGAATAAAGTAAATAGATAATGGATTGTATAAGAAAATGCAAAAGCTGTTCAGCTTTTTTTCTTTACATTTGTGCTCTTGATGAATTTTGTCAAAAAAACTAACATTTTTTCTGGGATTTTCTCACAGAGACCTTTCATTCAGGTATAGGTTTGAAGTGTGTCGGTTTTACGGTCCTCGCAAAAGGTACGGGTAGTTTGGGATTTATATGGATACTTACTAAATCATCAAAAGCGTAATATGCAATTATTATTGAATGTAACGATTATACCGTTATATGTGCAGTTTAGGATCAAATGTTAGAATATTAATTTTTGTAAAATTCAATATTTTTTAAAGAAAAATACCTTAGAAATTGTAAGCGAATAAACCATATTGTACTATTGTATGACTTTTTTCTATGTTAATCTGTAATGACTTTTACAACATCGTTGTGCTTAAAAATATCAAGTATAACACCGTAATATTAAAAAAATATCGCATTTCATAGTTAATTTAAATATTAAAAATGAAGAAATGTGAAGCTAGAATAACAATTAATTCTTCGTCACGAGAATGAAAAATGGAAGAAGTTTGGTACTCGCTCATACTTGCGAGGCGTTTTTCCGGCGGCCGACAAGACTGTTGAAGCCTCCATTAATTAAAAAGTCTCCGCTTATGAAACCTGAGTAATTCATTGTTACGTGTTTGATATAAGGTTACAAATTTGTTCTCTAAAAGTTTGCTCTAAAGTACTACATGCTGTAATTATAGGTGGCCTGGTTTGGACAGATACACATATATCATTAGCGTGGCAAGTACTGGCTTATCTTCGTGCAAATTTTATACCAGTCGGATCTGTAGTTTTTCGCTCCAGCCATACCAACAGAGAGGTTAGCAGGCAAACACATGCAACCTCTAGATAGATCTAGATGGATTGGATACCTCCTTTGTTTTATACTGTCGAAGAAGTTTAGAAAAGTCGTCCTAACAAATCGTAACCTATTAGAAACTTTCTAGACGTTTTAAGTAAACCTCCCTAATTTAAATGTCAAATATCCCCAGAAATCCCTACTGTGCTTAAGCCACTATCTTGAAAAAACTATTTCTGGTTCGTGTTTCTCTCTATATTTTCTAACTCACACGAAAATCATAGAAATGAAAAAAGTTTAAGTGGCGTTTTTGCAGAGAAAAAACTAAAAAATAGTACATCATGTACAACCTTTTTTTATGTTGATTGGAAAAATGTATTTGGAAACACGATTAGGAATGAAAAAATATTATTAGGAAATGTTTTTCTCCAAAAGTGCGGTTGTGGCACCACAGGGTTTTCCGGGGACTTTTGACATTTAAATTAGGAATTACTTAACATATGAGCGAAGTTTAAACTTACTCAGTATTTTTACGTCGATTCACTTTCTTATGCTAAAATTCTTGTATTATTTAGTTTATACAACAGATAAATTATTTTATCTATCGAGGCTGCAAGGAGAGGGTTTGAAATGCTTCTTTCTCCAGCGGAGATGTGAGGATTCGGCGAGTGGCGTCTGAGAAATGATGGATCTTCTTGACGCATGTCGGAGGATTATAATATCGGGATACAAGCGTTTGATAAATTATGGGACAAGAAGGGAGGTTGTATGAAAGGAAAGCAGTTCACAAAATAATTTGCCAAATGATTATACAATGTATTCAAAAGCTCATTTTCATACTCGGTTGAACATCCCGTATGCATTTCTGCTTAATATTTTACGGTACGATATTCTACTTTGATGACCGAATAAAACGATGAGGTGAAACTAAAAATATGTAGTAAAATTAACGATTTTAGGGGTTTTCATTTAGTGTTTTCTTACTGGGAGGCTGTTAATACGGTAAACTCACGATCATCAGCATATCATATACTACATATTTTATCGAAGTAACAATACAATTTAATCTAATTATGTACGTGAGCTTCTGAAAAATAAGGAATTTTCTGCATTAACTAAAATCAGTTGTAATTTTCGAGGTGTTCATATTTTTAGACATTTTGAGGTTTTTTAGTTCACCTATAATAGCATTATTTTAAGTTCGTTTGGTTATGTTAATGACTATTACTCGTCAAAGCTGGCTGGAGAGAAACATGTTAGTCATGCCTAATTTTTTTTATGAAATTGTCATTCAATTCCATGCCGCTCTCCTACGAGAACCACCATTGATCTGTGACGCCTATTCAAATAACAGACACAATTGAAAACACCTCACAAAATACAATGACTTACAGAAATTATAAGGATTAGTGACTAAACAATATCCAAATTTTCCGAAAGGTGCTTTTAGATTAGAACTCGAGTGAATATGAGCCTTTAAAAAGGGACACGTATGACGCAAAGCGCACAGCCCATGCAATGAGCATCACTAACAGCCGCTCGCACTCTATGAAACCCTAAACACATTATCGTTTGTAGTCCTTATGGTATGTGTATGGTAATGGTTAATAGTTAATGCTGATGGTAGGCGAGATAGGCTGTATCCGACTACGGTACCTGTAATAGGAAAAGTAATGTACCATTCTGGGTCAAACCTGTTTGTTAAAAGTGCTCGATCCACTGCACTGACAAAAGGTGAGTACATTTTAAAAGTCAAAGTTAATTACAATAGTTTTATATTTGAATAATTTTGTTTTCCAGTGCCCTTCTTATCACTTTAAAATGTATTATACATGGAATAAAATACCTTACTTTAAACCTCCAGATTAGTTTCAGTTTTTTTTACATCTTTGTCAAATAATGGATTATACATAAGACGTTTCCTTCAGCGTTAGCATTAGGGGTCTAGTATAGTCCATACAGTTGTTATGGGTGGAATATATGACTGACTTAATTTCCATTACTAAAATTAGTCCTTCTGCTACACTTATTTGTTTTCAGCACTTACACTTATCCCCAGACCTCTCATTCTTATGGCCGAGCTGTAGCTAGTTTTGGGTGACCCGCAACTTAAATTTGGCATAGTTTGATTGATTACTAATAGAGGGTGCTTCTGTCGATCCCTTATTTTAGCTATTTACTTTAAAATTGTTTACTCTACGATTCATAAATCAATAAGAATAATTGACAATTTTTTTTTCTGTGTCAACAAATGATACCAAAATTAATAGGTGAAATTAGTACACTCTGTTGGTGATTCACAATAACTAAAAGCTCTTTTATTCCTGGGTCACTCAAAACATGGTACACATTTTACAATGCGATGCAAAAAGTCAATGCTTTGACTATACAAAGTCAATGCTTATGCCAAAAAATTTGATAGTTTTTTTATAAAATCCAACATTTTCTGTCAATGTTCTCGATCTTAAAATAATCAAAAATACTAAACCTCAACACGTACCTACCCGGTAATTACTACAATTCAAAATAATAAACACCAATTTTCACGGTTTATAAAATAGTTTAATTTGATCCCGGTCCTAATTATTCATGGCAGAATGTTGAGAATAATTTATCACCGTTCTGTTCGTCGTGATATTATAATCTAGCAAGACATGCGTCCCCCTTATCCATCATATTCACCGCCCCCTCAGCTTTCATCCCGTATCCGAGAGGAAGTTTTCATTTAAACTGTTTTCATATCACCTCACCCCCCCCCCCCCACCTTTCCTCGACTGTGTCTACCTCCACAGAGTAATTAATGGTACAAGATGACTACAAAACCCCGACATTCTTTCCTGCGACTCCGACTGCAATATTTTATCTTCATGTACACTCCGCGGTTTTCGCTTTTACCGAGTTTCACTCGGTATAATTTGTCATAAGGTGAACAAGTTTCAGAGAAAATCATAAAAAATATCAAACTTTTATTATTATTTGACCATGTATAAATCATGATTTCTTCTAAATTAAGCTATTTCTATCATAGATTTACTGTTTTATTCAACAAAAAAGAATAAATAAATTATTTCAAAATATATGCCATAAGCCTTTGATCATTAAAGTGTTGTGATTGATTTTAAGTATTTTTAAGCGTAAATTTCCTTTAAATACTGATTAACATCGAAAAAGTAATGATAGTATGATAAGAATATTTCTCTTTTGAATTCTAAGTATATGCTCTTCCAAAATATTAATTTTTATGAATTTTACAAAAAAAATATTTGGCCCCAATCTGTATCTATAGGGCTAAAATCGACAGATTCTGTAACAATTGTATACTACGCTTTCAGCGATTTAGTAAGGGATATTTATAAATATTGAGATCGTAATAGATTTTATTTACTTTTGTAGTTTCCTCAAAACGACATCTAATATAAACAAGCGGGATGAAAAAACTGCTATATAGTCAATGTATACTAATTACAATGTTTAAGTCAATAAACATGTCTTTAAAAAAACAATACTTATGGACACGAACCATCACGGTTTTTTTAAACCGTGATAGTAATTTCTGAAACGAATATTTATGGTACAACAACAAGTAAATATGATCAACCACTCTATTCCAGTGAGTACAGTTAAAATTTCTCCACATTATCATTTTGAGAGGTGCCTAGCTACAATGCCCCAGTTGTCTGCATACTAGAATGTCCCCTGTGTGGGGTTGGTTGGGCCGACATACTCTCATCTCTTATAACCAAGCCCCTGTATTGTCATAGGTACCGTCATGGTCCTCTGTATTTGCATGATATTCAAATTCGTATGCAGCTACCTATCTGCAGTATGTTTTAAACTTGTCTATAAGCTACAACTCCCTACAGTGGGGCACTATCGCTATATTTTTTTTGAATCTCGACACCCATGTTTTTTTTTAATTCTGAATGAATAAGATGATTAAGCTGATGGATGCTGAATATAAACGGATGATTATTATACTACAGTGGGTATAAATTAAATTATATATTGAAATAATTTATATAATCTTGTCACAGGGTGTTAGAAAAGCCTTTTGATGATTGTTTCGCATATGCACGGTCTTATATTGAATGCCTGGCTACCCTTCTCAATCTTTGTGTATGAAGGTCGATGCTCAAAGAAGACTGGCTGTGCAGTTTTCTATTTTGTGTTATACATTTATCATGAATGTTTACAGTGTAATTTCAAAGCAAATTTGATGGAAACCCAAAGAATATATTATTAAGCTTTCTCAATTATTTATTGTCATTATAAAAAGCATTATAGAGGTGTAAAAAGGGCAATATTTTGTATTTGTTTGTGTGGAAAAATTAATAGAATTAATACTTTTCCTTGATTAAAAGAGTTTTGATATAGGATTAATGTGTATTAATATTGATGTGCTTAAAAAGAAATATGATTCTCAAATGAAAAAATAAAGGATTAAATACTTACCAAATTTGGTAGTACAGCCTTTGTTACAAGAGACCGGTTTCGGTTCTATGACGAACCATCTTCATTCATGTAAGTCACAATTAATCCATAATATTAAAATCTGATATTGAAAATATAAATATAAAATAGTATAGAGATAGTATAAACGTTTTTAATGTCCTGACAATCATGGAAGTATGATCTAGTTTTAATATTATGGATTAATTATGACTTACATGACTGAAGATGGTTCGTCATAGAATCGAAACCGGTCTCTTGTAACAAAAGTATTTGACATCTAAAGGCTGAACTAACAAATTTGGTAAGTTTATAGATTTGTAATACAAGGTGTCAAGGCTTCAGCAATCTATTGAAAATTAAGGAGGTATTACTCAGTTACTCTAAAAATGTTTTTAATCGAAGGCTTAGTATTCTTCGAGTAGAACTGTTCAATTTCACAGTTTTGCCATATTGAAACAACAATCAATAGAAAATACAAGAATAAAGATAATTCCAAACTCATGGAATTAGAAACTCAATGCTTCCATTCACAGTAAGTTTTCATCTACGTCGTCAGCTCATAACGAACTGACCTACCGAACAACCGGCATGAATCAAAGGCAGGTAAATACCTCGCTGTGAAATATCATCTTATATCTGGCAGTGCAGATCGGTCGACATCAATTACCCACAGAAGTAATTCATTGCGGTGCGCACAGTTGCACAGGAGGCCAGCGAGTTTGTCAGTTCGCCGCCAGATATCTCCCCCATCACGTCTGCCACCTCGGAGTTATGGCTAACCGACGTCCAATAAATTTGACTAATCAGTATGTGATGTATTGTGCATGCCCTTGCTTAATTGAGTTGGCATTTGTTGACAATGTTTGATTATATTTTTTTGTAAGTCGAGTTTCAAACACATGAGAAATATCGTTCGTTAAATCTTAACGTTTTGAGGAAATTAATATAACGTATATCGCAATCAAAACAAGTACTTGGTGGACCGAGCCTCGGTCGGTATTATTTAATGTTTAACAGTTCATCTAATGACTGTGAAACGTTTCAGTATTGTAAAAGTTTAATACATTTTTTCATTACTCCATAAGATTTTCAACCCGCTCGGGAAATGTGTCTTCTATTACATGGCTATAATTTGAAAGACGATTTTATGCATGATTACTTTATTTGCTTATGTTTTCATTGTTTCTTCCGTTGCAAAAATGCCAACCCGTAATGTTACTCAAATATTTTCTTAAAATAATCATTTATTAGATCTCGTTCGGAGAAGTAATTTGCATATAACACTTTTTCAAATTAAAATTATTGGTTTGAAAAATTTTAATGAAATATTCAAAACTGCTTTTGAGATAGTTGTGCTAACAAGCAAGCATACTTACAAGAAAATATACAAGCATTGCTCAAGAATATACTTAAATGTAAAAATTGTTTTAATTTTAAAAGGTGCTCCACTCTATACATCCGTTCTTGCCATGTCATTGCGTTGTGAGCTTTATTTATCGTTATTGTAATTTTATTTACTTTCCTCAAACCTATAAAATTATTTTTCATGCTTAGTTATGTATGTTCCAGTAATAATATGATATGAAGATAACTGACTGTATTAACGACATTATATACAATTTTCTCACTGTTTAACATACTTATTCTATAATGATGCATGACCTTATTTTAAAGCCAGTGTACAAATAATTGTACCATATATAATTAGGCATATATAATTAAAACGTGAACCTAAAACGATTATATATATATATATATATATCTTCCTTATGTGAACTATTGTAAAAAAAATTTTGAAAATCAGTTAACCTGCGCTCCAAGTAAACGAAGAGAGTTCAGCAGAGTGGAGGATAACTTGGGACGAAGTCTGACAGATAACAAGAATGATAAGAATAAACCGTGTTAATGACGATAAACAAGTTATCACTGTCATTATCATCGTCACTAAAAACGCTCCTCCGCAAGGATATAAACATAGCCTTATCTGCCAAGTTATAGACACTGGATTCAAGTTTGAACGATTTTCTAAAGCGTAACTGACAAAACTGTCTGTCATTACTGTCGAGAATTAAATGAGACGCCTACTAAACTGGTATAAAATATAATACAATTTCTACAATTTTTGAGTCTATAGTTTAAATAATTATAAATCTTAACTAATTTATCCAAAAATCTTTTAAATGTGTTTAAAGACAGTGAACATACTGATTTGACTTCCGTAATTGTTTGGACGTTTTAAGAGACTAAAAAGCTGTTAGATATAGTCCCTTGTATTCCTGTTACGTAATTGGAAAGTATATTAAATTAGGTCAAATATATTACTACAAGAATATATGGCAATTAACAGACTATTAATACGAGTCGCCTTGTAAACAGAGGTAGATACGAGCGGGGAGATGAAAAACTGTGGGAAATATGCGAACTACTAGACTAATAATACGAGTTGCTTTATAAGAGAAGTAGAGACTAGGAGAAGGAGGGAAACAAACTGTGAGGAAAATAATAATTACCAGACTAGTAATACTAGTCGCCCTGTGAGCAGAAGTAGAGACTAGGAGAATGAGGAAACAAACTGTGGGGAGAAATAACAATTACCAGACTAATAATACGAGCTGTTTTGTGAACAGAAAGAAGTTGATTCGAGGAGGGAGGGAAACAAACTAAAGGGAAACAATATGACAATTACCAGAATAATAATACGAGTCGCCTTGTATGCCAGAAGTAGACACGAGGAGGGAGAGAAACAAACTGTAGAGAAATATTACAATTACTAGTCAAATAATGCAAGTTGCAGTGTGAGCAGAAGTAGACACAAGGGGGGGTGGAAACAAACTGTGGGGAAATATGACAATTACTAGTCTAATAATGCAAGTTGCAGTGAGAGCAGAAGTAGACACAAGGGGGGATGGAAACAAACTGTGGGGAAATATGACAATTACTAGTCTAATAATGCAAGTTGAAGTGAGAGCAGAAGTAGACACAAGGGGGGATGGAAACAAACTGTGGGGAAATATGACAATTACTAGTCTAATAATGCAAGTTGCAGTGTGAGCAGAAGTAGACACAAGGGGGGATGGAAACAAACTGTGGGGAAATATGACAATTACTAGTCTAATAATGCAAGTTGCAGTGTGAGCAGAAGTAGACACAAGGGGAGATGGAAACAAACTGTGGGGAAATATGACAATTACTAGTCTAATAATGCAAGTTGCAGTGTGAGCAGAAGTAGACACAAGGGGGGGTGGAAACAAACTGTGGGGAAATATGACAATTACTAGTCTAATAATGCAAGTTGCAGTGAGAGCAGAAGTAGACACAAGGGGGGATGGAAACAAACTGTGGGGAAATATAACAATTACTAGTCTAATAATGCAAGTTGCAGTGAGAGCAGAAGTAGACACAAGGGGGGATGGAAACAAACTGTGGGGAAATATAACAATTACTAGTCTAATAATGCAAGTTGCAGTGAGAGCAGAAGTAGACACAAGGGGGGATGGAAACAAACTGTGGGGAAATATAACAATTACTAGTCTAATAATGCAAGTTGCAGTGAGAGCAGAAGTAGACACAAGGGGGGATGGAAACAAACTGTGGGGAAATATGACAATTACTAGTCTAATAATGCAAGTTGCAGTGAGAGCAGAAGTAGACACAAGGGGGGATGGAAACAAACTGTGGGGAAATATAACAATTACTAGTCTAATAATGCAAGTTGCAGTGTGAGCAGAAGTAGACACAAGGGAGGATGGAAACAAACTGTGGGGAAATATGACAATTACTAGTCTAATAATGCAAGTTGCAGTGTGAGCAGAAGTAGACACAAGGGGGGATGGAAACAAACTGTGGGGAAATATAACAATTACTAGTCTAATAATGCAAGTTGCAGTGTGAGCAGAAGTAGACACAAGGGGGGGTGGAAACAAACTGTGGGGAAATATGACAATTACTAGTCTAATAATGCAAGTTGCAGTGTGAGCAGAAGTTGACACAAGGGGAGATGGAAACAAACTGTGGGGAAATATGACAATTACTAGTCTAATAATGCAAGTTGCAGTGAGAGCAGAAGTAGACACAAGGGGGGGTGGAAACAAACTGTGGGGAAATATGACAATTACTAGTCTAATAATGCAAGTTGCAGTGTGAGCAGAAGTAGACACAAGGGGGGGTGGAAACAAACTGTGGGGAAATATGACAATTACTAGTCTAATAATGCAAGTTGCAGTGAGAGCAGAAGTAGACACAAGGGGGGGTGGAAACAAACTGTGGGGAAATATGACAATTACTAGTCTAATAATGCAAGTTGCAGTGAGAGCAGAAGTAGACACAAGGGGGGATGGAAACAAACTGTGGGGAAATATGACAATTACTAGTCTAATAATGCAAGTTGCAGTGTGAGCAGAAGTAGACACAAGGGGAGATGGAAACAAACTGTGGGGAAATATGACAATTACTAGTCTAATAATGCAAGATGCAGTGTGAGCAGAAGTAGACACAAGGGGGGGTGGAAACAAACTGTGGGGAAATATGACAATTACTAGTCTAATAATGCAAGTTGCAGTGAGAGCAGAAGTAAACACAAGGGGGGGTGGAAACAAACTGTGGGGAAATATGACAATTACTAGTCTAATAATGCAAGTTGCAGTGAGAGCAGAAGTAGACACAAGGGGGGGTGGAAACAAACTGTGGGGAAATATGACAATTACTAGTCTAATAATGCAAGTTGCAGTGAGAGCAGAAGTAGACACAAGGGGGGGTGGAAACAAACTGTGGGGAAATATGACAATTACTAGTCTAATAATGCAAGTTGCAGTGTGAGCAGAAGTAGACACAAGGGGGGGTGGAAACAAACTGTGGGGAAATATGACAATTACTAGTCTAATAATGCAAGTTGCAGTGAGAGCAGAAGTAGACACAAGGGGGGGGTGGAAACAAACTGTGGGGAAATATGACAATTACTAGTCTAATAATGCAAGTTGCAGTGAGAGCAGAAGTAGACACAAGGGGGGATGGAAACAAACTGTGGGGAAATATGACAATTACTAGTCTAATAATGCAAGTTGCAGTGTGAGCAGAAGTAGACACAAGGGGAGATGGAAACAAACTGTGGGGAAATATGACAATTACTAGTCTAATAATGCAAGTTGCAGTGAGAGCAGAAGTAGACACAAGGGGAGATGGAAACAAACTGTGGGGAAATATGACAATTACTAGTCTAATAATGCAAGTTGCAGTGAGAGCAGAAGTAGACACAAGGGGGGATGGAAACAAACTGTGGGGAAATATAACAATTACTAGTCTAATAATGCAAGTTGCAGTGTAAGCAGAAGTAGACACAAGGGGAGATGGAAACAAACTGTGGGGAAATATGACAATTACTAGTCTAATAATGCAAGTTGCAGTGTGAGCAGAAGTAGACACAAGGGAGGATGGAAACAAACTGTGGGGAAATATGACAATTACTAGTCTAATAATGCAAGTTGCAGTGTGAGCAAAAGTAGACACAAGGGGGGATGGAAACAAACTGTGGGGAAATATGACAATTACTAGTCTAATAATGCAAGTTGCAGTGTGAGCAGAAGTAGGCACAAGGGGGGATGGAAACAAACTGTGGGGAAATATGACAATTACTAGTCTAATAATGCAAGTTGCAGTGTGAGCAGAAGTAGACGCAAGGGAGGATGGAAACAAACTGTGGGGAAATATGACAATTACTAGTCTAATAATGCAAGTTGCAGTGTGAGCAGAAGTAGACACAAGGGGGGATGGAAACAAACTGTGGGGAAATATGACAATTACTAGTCTAATAATGCAAGTTGCAGTGTGAGCAGAAGTAGACACAAGGGGGGATTGAAACAAACTGTGGAGAAGTATGACAATTATCAGTCTAATAATGCAAGTTGCAGTGTGAGCAGAAGTAGACGCAAGGGAGGATGGAAACAAACTGTGGGGAAGTATGACAATTATCAGTCTAATAATGCAAGTTGCAGTGTGAGCAGAAGTAGACACAAGGGAGGATGGAAACAAACTGTGGGGAAATATGACAATTACTAGTCTAATAATGCAAGTTGCAGTGTGAGCAGAAGTAGACACAAGGGGGGATGGAAACAAACTGTGGGAAAATATGACAATTACTAGTCTAATAATGCAAGTTGCAGTGAGAGCAGAAGTAGACACAAGGGGGATGGAAACAAACTGTGGGGAAATATGACAATTACTAGTCTAATAATGCAAGTTGCAGTGTGAGCAGAAGTAGACACAAGGGGGAAGGAAACAAACTGTGGGGAAATATGACAATTACTAGTCTAATAATGCAAGTTGCAGTGTGAGCAGAAGTAGACACAAGGGGGAAGGAAACAAACTGTGGGGAAATATGACAATTACTAGTCTAATAATGCAAGTTGCAGTGTGAGCAGAAGTAGACACAAGGGGGAAGGAAACAAACTGTGGGGAAATATGACAATTACTAGTCTAATAATGCAAGTTGCAGTGTGAGCAGAAGTAGACACAAGGGGGAAGGAAACAAACTGTGGGGAAATATGACAATTACTAGTCTAATAATGCAAGTTGCAGTGTGAGCAGAAGTAGACACAAGGGGAGATGGAAACAAACTGTGGGGAAATATGACAATTACTAGTCTAATAATGCAAGTTGCAGTGTGAGCAGAAGTAGACACAAGGGGAGATGGAAACAAACTGTGGGGAAATATGACAATTACTAGTCTAATAATGCAAGTTGCAGTGAGAGCAGAAGTAGACACAAGGGGGGATGGAAACAAACTGTGGGGAAATATGACAATTACTAGTCTAATAATGCAAGTTGCAGTGTGAGCAGAAGTAGACACAAGGGGGGATGGAAACAAACTGTGGGGAAATATGACAATTACTAGTCTAATAATGCAAGTTGCAGTGAGAGCAGACGTAGACACAAGGGGGGATGGAAACAAACTGTGGCGAAATATGACAATTACTAGTCTAATAATGCAAGTTGCAGTGTGAGCAGAAGTAGACGCAAGGGAGGATGGAAACAAACTGTGGGGAATTATGACAATTATCAGTCTAATAATGCAAGTTGCAATGTGAGCAGAAGTAGACACAAGGGAGGATGGAAACAAACTGTGGGGAAGTATGACAATTATCAGTCTAATAATGCAAGTTGCAGTGAGAGCAGACGTAGACACAAGGGAGGATGGAAACAAACTGTGGGGAAATATGACAATTACCAGAATAATAATACGAGTCGCCTTGGGGCCGGCTGAACCGCTATTTGCATGATTCTCTTACCCGCGTTGTGATGAAGGGAGACTGTTTGTATTTGGAATTTGTTACACTTCAAATAATCCAACAGTGAATTATTTGATCCGACATTTTAATCTGACCTCTTACAAGTTTAGCAAGAATTTTTCTTGTAGCTGCGTGTCAAATAGAAAAATTAAATTCAGTTTTGATTGATTACAACTTGTATTTCAGAATCTCCACTCGTAGCTGAATTTAATTGTTATTTTACGTGGTGTACAATGAGTTATTTTGTTTACTTATGCAAATCGACTGAACTACTATTTGATTCATATTTAATTTAAACTAGTCTCTGTATCCGTTCTTGCTTCCGCACTTTTTCCCAAGTGTATAATGGGGTTAAAATTCTTGTCAGCTGCGGGGTTATGTTCTACCTATGTGTTAATTTGACCTTTGTTTAAAACATGAGTCAGTTAGCCCCTTTAGTTTTTCCACTTACCCGGAACAGACAGAAAAATATAAAGACGGACACATTCTCAGAATCCACCTCTATTTTGTAACAATACAGATTATAAGTACGACGTAGTTCATAAAACCCTCCCCGGTGATTCGTTAGTCAATAGACGGAAGGGAGCGTGGGCGCCGAGACTCGAGCTGCGCGGGGGAGTATGAAGTGGTGCATTTCAAGTGACCTCCACTGACTCGGAGCTGAACATGTGGCTCTTATTATATTTCGTTGTACATTTATTGCTTTTATATATTGAAAATATACAGGGTGTTCAAAAAATGTGGAGCAATAATTTACGTAGTGGTTCCTTGGGTCAAAATAAGCAAAAAAGTTTATATAAACATAGGTACTAAAGTGCTTTGTTTTCCGTCTGTATGTCTGTTTATGATTTTTACATATTTAATCATATCTCACGAGCCACTTAACGTTTAAACTTCAAACTTGGTATATGGATAACGACTACTAAGAACTATTTTTGAGAGAAGTACCACATTTCTACTTTGTACTATTTCAAAATGGCTGCTGTTTTTTGTTTTCAAAGCTAAATATATTAAAAACCGTAAATTTTAGAAAATGTACACAAGAGACAAAAAAGTTGCGAAATTTAATCTTATTAACGATCATATTAAGATTATAACAATCGGACAACTAATAATGGAGAAATTTTAAATTTTCCTAATAAAAACATGCAATTTCCAGACAGAATGTTCTAAGGAACCATGTTTTTATGCAGAAAAGTTTAAATTTCTCCCTCCGATTATCATAATCTTAATATCAGTATTAATTGGATTGAAATTTGCACCTTTTTGTTTCTTGTGTAATTTTTCTAAAATTTACAGTTTTTAAGATATTTAGTTTTGAAAACAAAAAATAGTCGCCATTTTGAAATGGTACAAAGTAGAAATTTGATACTTCTTACAAAAATAGTTCTTATTAGTGGTTATCTATATACCAAGTTTGATTTTTATACATTAAGTGGTTCGTTAGATATGATTAAATATGTAAAAATTATAAACAGACACACAGACGGAAAACGAAGCATTTTAGAACCTATGTTTATATAAACTTTTTTGCTTATTTTGACCCAAGGAATCACTACATAAATTATTGCCCCACATTTTTTGAACACCCTGTATATATTCGTTGTTAATTCGGTACTGAACTCGTTAAAATCGTTATATTTCTCGTTTTGCTCTGAATGAATAACAAAACGACAAGTTAAACGTAGCTCTATAGTTTTAATTGCGCCTTCAATCCTATGAATGAGTTGTTAGACGTAAATAAAACTATAGGTTCATACTACATCAGTCCGTAGCTACAAATCGTTCATTATAATGAGCTATATGAAATATAAAGATTTTTCATAACTTACGCATGATAGACAAATGTAGTTTGATTTATCGGACAGCGGCTTTTTAGAGTACAACTAAACGCAAAGTTGAAGCTATTTCCGCTCAAGATAAATCTATAAATTTATAAGTAAGCTTTTATTTTAAATACATGTGTTTATATGTTTAATTTTTTTATTTATATGTTACAATGAACTTTGTTGCCTTAGCCCTAAATAATGCCATCATCGTAATATACAGCTTATTTGATGAAAAAATAAATGTGTAGTGATAGGAAATAGCTATTTGTGGATTAAGAGCGCGAAGTACGTCATTGCCGCTCGAGAATTGTAGATGGCCGCACGAAGCTTTAGCTGAGTGCGGCCAAACATTTCGAGAGTGGCAACGACTATTTGTGCTCGTAATAGACACAATATTTTTCCTCCCACCGTTATTTAAACAATTTAACTTATTAAATAACCTGTACACAAAGGTTCATTGAGGCCATGTTTACTTATTCTATTGGAATGAATCGGAAGTTTATTGTGTAGAAACACCAACAGTGAAATCAGCTGATTTAGAGCGAGGCAACTAGAATTTAGAATATGGTGAGTGACAAGGGAATTCTGACCAATATAAACTGTTCTTTTGTGTTTGACGTCATAGTTATCATAGTTATTGTGTGCCACCTAAACCTAATAAGTAATTAGGTTAATTAGGTCCCGCTCACTTTAGGGGTAATTAGGGGGTTAGGTTAGGGGTAATTAGGTCCCGCTCGCTTTTGCGAGTGAGAATGAAATGAAAGAGGAAATGTACAGTTTTGCGTACAGTTGACAGGTGTGGCAATGTGATTATTTCCATGCAGTGGTAGGAAAAGTACATATTGGTTTGTTTCATATTCTTAAAACGCAGGAAATTTTGCGTATTATGTGAAACACAGAGATTCAAATTACCGTTTGTTAAGACCGTCTAGATTTTCATTAAATATAAAAAAAACATAACCTCATATCATTCTATTATGTAAGTACGGCTAAAACCAAAACTGCGATGGTACTATAAAACTTAAACCTTTATTTCTCGTTTTCGCCCTTAACACTATTATCCTTAGGGCAACCCACTCTCTGTAGTCTAAATTCTTAAAACCCTAAATTGTAATAGTAAAACATGGAAAGGTAATTCAACTCACCTCTATGCCTATTCGTCTGCTTGTCAAACATGAGCATTGCGTCTTCAATCTGGAACAAAAGGGGGTAATTAGTGGAAACAAACACAAAGTTTCGATGGAAGGACAACAAGCGAGCAGCTAGGCTATAACTCAGACTCTCGTGGTTAGGTTAGAGTGGGAGGAGCATCAAACACTTCAACATGCCGGGAGTTAGTGACGTAAAATACCCGGTATTTAAAATTCGGGGTTCAGGTAAATACGCAAAATGAATAAATGCCTTGGTATTATGGGTATTAAAAAACTCAATATTAATTGTTTTTTACCACTGAAAAAGCTATTGCCAATTGTATGAGGTTCTAGATTAGGCCATCGTATTACCATTTATTTACACTTTTTTCTATGAAAACTTTCCTAATAGATACCTAAAACTAGGTATTTTTATGTATAAAACATGTAAGATCAGTCGGGTAAACTAAATGGAAATACTACAGCCACAGAAGATGAATTATACAGATTGGCAAACTAATGCATTTTTTCGTGACTGTTTTTTCTAGCGGCACGAAAGACTGTTGCCACCCAAATTCCACTGATATCAAATTTACTATTAGCTGTGTGTGTTCTTTGAGATCTAAAGATTTGACATTGACGAAATCATCCTTGACACCAATGCAGTATGGACGACAAAACAGCCTAACTTGACGCCGCCCTAAAAAACGGGCACGAAAAAATGCAATGGGTTGCAAATCTGTATAGTTCTTCATCTGTGCCCCAGTTCTTGGCTAAAAATATGATGATCATTTTTATTATCATCATAACCTTTTTACCATGGCCGGTTACCACAATTTCATTTATAACTGAAATATGTAAAATTTATTTTTTAAATAATACACAGAATTTATAGAAAGGCCTTCCTATAAGCTTTTTAACTGTTTGAAAAAATCGTGTAGCCTAAAAAGAAAATTGAATTTACCATCTTGATATAACACTAATTCCTGTCTAAATTGCTAGCCTACCATCATTGGGTCGAACATTTTAGGTTACTCTAATTATGATGCAATCCCGAAACAAATAAATGCGAAGAATTGAAGAAAACATATAAAATAAAACTGACAAACAAAAAACAATAAATTCATAAATACCCGGCTCTTCATGCCGATCTCGGTAAGGATTAAAATGTTCTAAGAAGCCATATAAACAACTTGAAAACAATTTGTATTATCATTTTTTACATCCTTACAGCATAAGAAAGTCAATCTCCTCTTAATTCAATACAAATCGTCAATATCCACTCCATTTTTTGGGTACATACCCGGGTCATATCACTACCCAGACTGATTATAAACTGGAGGAAAACAACAAGTGCTACATTGCAGAATGTTGAGTGTGTTATTACACAACTTGGAGGCGTCGGATCCACTTCCAATTGTGACAGTTATGTAGTTTGCGAACCGCACAGACAATCTCTTTCAGTTTATAAAGCTATTATTTGTATCAGTTTTCTAAACAATGATATTTGGTAGGGTATAGTAAAAACTATGTTTTTGTTTTATCAGAGTTTCCCGGTTTGATTAGTGTTTGTAGATTGCTCTACATAAAAGCAAACTAGATAAGACCTGAAAAATAATTAGTTATCTTGTTTCCAATATAAAGAAATCATTTTTTGATTATAAATATGAAAATGAATTAACTCTAGCCCCACAAAGACAAACCCCCCTCAATCAGTTTTATTTACCAAAGGTTTTCTATGTGTTTATATTTACATATATTTTTTTTTAAATTTCAATCTGAATACAAAACAGTAAATCGTGGCCTCAACATTTAAATATAATAGAATTAATTATTTTATTGTATAGCATTGTTTTTGTTTTATTGCATAAAATTGATGCGTGCTCAATAATGTGTGAACTTTGTTCTATTGTATCAAATAGTTTAAATATTTTCAGGTACTTACTGGTTCATGTAATTTCGTTTTGCTAAAGTAAAATAGCAAAATAAAGCATGAAAGTGTGAATGGAACTGAAAGTTCCCAGTTCTATCATAATTTGACCAACTGTCGCAACCAAAAAGTTCTCAAAAGTTTGACAATTCTACGCACTATCGACAAATTGAAAAGTACCCGATCCATTCAAAACCAAAACCATTCAAGAGACGAATTAGCCCCATATGTGAAAAGCCACGGTAAATTGAACTTTAGGAAGGCCCATTATGTGATTAATGACAACCTTTCCGCAAACGGCGCAGTGCCGCTGGCTCGGCATGCGGGCCTAACCGGGGAGGGGGGGGGGGGTGCAAAAAGGGGTTATAACTGGGGGGGGGGGGGGGGGGGGTGAAAAATCTGCACCGGGTCCGACGACACAAAACAATCAGCCTGGCTGTCGGATCAGCCTGTAGGGGCGATTGGACCCGACAAATATTGGAACAACCTTTCGGATCAGTTGTGTTATTATGACTATATATTTTATAAAGATAAATATAAAACTTAGGAAGGTTTCCGGACAAAATGTTGTGTACTACTGAAGCATAAACCTACGGTAACTTATATTTTTACTCGTCTATTGATGGCTTTTTTTGTAACTACCGTACTTTGAATAATTTCGAAAAAAGATGTTCAAACATACTTGTACATTAAGGAAAAAACATCCACCTAGTTAGAAACATGTCGAGGTTTGGGTGTTAAAAAAATTAATTGAACCGGATATTGGGGTTTGGGAAAGAAATAAAGGCACTAATCCGTTAAACTAATGATTTTCATTGAAATATATCATCAGTTGTCTTTTCAAACCAAGGTATCCAACTCAAACCGCTTTACTGTACTGTGAAAGAATCCAAACATCAATATGTTCCTCACAAGGTTTAATTATTTTATTTTGTAAATTCCAATCACTTAGACCTTATTTTAAAATAATTAATTAAAACTTTAATAAATTATAAAAGCTCTAGGTTGGTTTGCAATTGATGTTATTCACTCGCATTTCTTCACTATATTTCAAAATCTTAGACCCCCATTTACACTAGGCGGTTGAGAGGCGACGCTGAATCTTCTGGACTTGATTTTGGACTTGATTTGGAACCATCGAAGCTGTTACAATAGGCAGGTTTGGCGACGCCATAGAGCAGCCGCCCAATTTAATTCAATGCACTAAAACAAGCATGTGATTTAGCGTCGACCATTATCAGTGTCGCAAATGTAATTTATCGGATTAATTTACACTATTTAATTTTTGCGTTTTGTATGTGCGGTTGAAATATATTGCTTGGAATTTCAAATTTACAGCCGTGGAAAACATGCGATTAAAACAAAAGTGATTTCAAGTGTCAAAGGAAAACCGAAGTAACAATAAACATTATATTATATATGTTATTGATTCTTAACCGATGAGACTTAGGTATGGGCACGTAGAAGTTCGTGGTTGAACAGTTAAAGTAATTGTATTTCTTGTGATCCCATTGTAAGAGATATTTAAAACAGTTCCAGCAATACCAGCAGTTTCATGGCAATTATTTAACACATACATCCGTGCTAAAAATATAACAAACAAAATTAAGTTAGCTCTAGAAACGGAGCATGTCAACAATTGATCAAAAGAAATATTATAACTCATATTGAAATCGATCGCAATATTTGAAGATTTCTAAGAACATAAACCTCACAAGAAAATCATTGCGTTCCGCAATCATTGTGAAGTGATTGTCAACGTCCGACTGCCCCAGGCCGCGTAAAAGATGGCGAGAAACGAGAAACTTGGTGTTGTGTATTCGGAAGAAACTCGTGTTAACTTTAACGTGGTTAATGCAGGCAAGCTTGAGTAGTTTTATAGTTACTGTCCGTTTTAAACCTTAAGACCTGCTTAAGGTAGACACCAGACTCGACGACCAGACAGTAGGAAAGTAGAAACAATTCTTTTGTTCTATGCTGTTTAAAGGCGTTACTGTCCACTGTACTGGTCGTCGTGTAAACCAAGCTTTAGACATGCTTATATCATGCATGAAGGTAATCATGATTTTTCTATTCTGCTTTTTTGCATAGCTGAAGGGACAACAAAAGTTTATTTACATTATACTACACAGAAACATGTTTTCTGTGCCTTACTCTTTCCTGAAAAGTTCCTCTTTGCTGATAACTGCACGATAAATTTACGTGCACTATGAAAGAAAATAATGGAAGTAAACAATCAAAGCAATCAGCTGATTGCAGCAAACTGACATTTAATGCATTTTTATTGTATACTTCAGAGGAATGTAGTGGCAGCACTGGTAGCAGGAGCAAATTTTTATTTGTTTACTGTAGGCTGGGTTTGGGGAATTGAGAAACGTATTGGTTTATGCAAGGAAAAATATGTATGGTTAGAAAATATGTTTTTTTTTCTGAGTAGTATGATGAAAAGTATCGTAAGTTACACGCCCGGTAAGTTTCACTCGCCTCTGGCTCGCATGGGGACTATTATGCTCGTCCGATAAAACAGAACTTACCGGTGTAGTATTATAATACACTATACTTATTCTTGGTTCTTGACCGGTATAATGTAACTTCAGTGTTTCCTCCCACAACCAACCCATTAAGAAGAAAAACTTTTAAGTTTTCTCGTGCAACTATGAGAGGAAAAGAGTTATCCAATTTTCGTTATTTTTAAATGTGTTCCTACGAAAAAATGTTTGTAAACACCGAAGGGGAGTTAGATAAGTTTTTGTTACCTTTCATTTTTCGAGTGTGCAACAGCCCGTACCGTGAGGTTACGGCCAATAAGAGACTTCCCCTAATTAAAAATGTTTAGATAGTAACATTTTAAGGCGTTTTTACGCTCAGGCGTTTCATAAATCGTGTTAAGTTTAATGCAACATCTGGGATTTTTAATAAGTTAGCATAATTACATTTACTGAGGGTCGCCATAAAATGATATAAACGAAGGCAATAAAGCGTGAGGATCTGCCGTCACCACTCGACCTCGAACTTCGTATTCTCAGGTTTAAGTTTCTCTTTGATTTTCTCAAACAAATCTTTTGCACAACATCAATAATATTTAAAATTTATAAAACCAAAAAAATAAACTTATATCTCTTCAGTTTAATAAATGTTTCAATAGAAATACATTTAAATTCTTATTTTTTGCATATTGACAAGGTTTTTCGTAAAGGGTTTTCACAATACACGGCAATTTCCATACTTGTTTGTTTGTTGTTTTGACCACCGATATTGAGAAATGAATGAGTGATTATTATTATTCGATTAGTAACTCGTTATACAAAAAACTAATATTGGAGGCTATGGATAATTATTGTCTGAAATCAACGCCTTCTACTGAATAACTTTTAGTATCTTTGTAATTTTACTACTCGAAAGTTACTACCAGATATTATTACTTGGTACATAAAGTTTTTGATAAATAAATATTATTTTACTTGAACAGCATTCTTTGTAT
This sequence comes from Flexamia atlantica, assembly GCA_035578135.1. Lineage (NCBI taxonomy): Eukaryota > Metazoa > Arthropoda > Insecta > Hemiptera > Cicadellidae > Flexamia > Flexamia atlantica. The sequence continues at coordinate 5,080,077 of JAQJVK010000014.1, read as the reverse complement.
ATATTGTGGAGTACATTTTAGTACCTTTAAAAATAATTAAATATGCATTAATCCTTTAGTTTTCAACCCGATTCCACAAGACCTATTTACATTAAATAAAAGGCGAGGGGAAAGAGAACAATGTGAAAAAAATCGCGGGGGATTGGGACACAATCAGCTGGGGCGGGGCTTATCGTTCAGCACTGACGAGCCAAAACTATCACTGGTCTTTACATATTCGTGCATTTTTATCTTTCAGTTCATACAAATTTAAATTCCTCATTGATAACTGTCCATACTCTAAAACGGTGTAGAAGATCTTTTAAAACAGTAGAGGAATAATGATAATAGTTTTAATGATTTTCAGCGTAATACTTACTAACTGGATCAAGTTTTTGTAAAATAATTCACTATTTAAAAATTTTAAAACTTATTTTATTTCTTTGTCTCAAGAACATTATGTGTGTAGGAACAAAGCTAAAAACTCTAAACATAAATATAAACACTCAACATATGACATTTTGATCAGTTGTACATTACAGTTTTCATCGATAATTCTATAAAATATAGGGATTCATTTATCACTCAAAAGTATTTAATCCCCGCACAAACATATAATATTCAATGCTTTTTATTAGATTGATTGATTTTACTACAGAGAGTAGTATAAATTAAAAATTAATTTGTATACTTAATTTTAATTTTTTAAATTTCATTTACAGATTTAATTTAATTTTAGTCATAATTGAATTCACAAAAAGTTTGTTAGCCGAAGAGCAAAGCCTTTTTAATTAGTTTTAATAATTAACAATGTCTAATGTAAAAGTACGAAATTAATAGCAAAAATAATCCGACGAGATTTCTTCACCCTTAACCTTCATTGTACTAACGTAATTAGCCAGAACCTCCCTCTGAACCGACCCATAATTTCAAAAACTCAATTATGTACTCCATTTATGAAATACAAGACGTTCATTTAAATTCCCAATTTCACTTATATCTGTATACTGTATAGTGTTTGTTCGTCGTACAATGTATATTCTAACAATACATATTATATAGGAAATACATTTTAATTCAGCAATCAGAAATCAGCAATTGTATTATTTTTTTTTATGATTATATATAGTTAGGGAGATAAAATATACTTAGATAAAAGCTTAAGCTGAAAATTTAATGCACCCAAAGGTAGTGGCTCTGAGAATCGAGAAAAAATCAAAACAGGCAATTCAACAGAGAGGGACTTATTTCAGGAAATTTATTTTTGGTACGTTTCACCCTCATGATTACATATTACAAGAGTCGATTTATGTCCCAAACAGGTGGATATTAGCAATTTCAATAACCGAACCTAATTCGGACCAGGTTCATTTTCATAATTCTGGTCACCGGATATTTCTAATTTGAATACTGCCATCATACGCATCGCTTGAAAGATGATTGCAAATAATTAATAATGTTTGAATGAAGCTCTGTCCGATTTCGGATTATTAAATTTTAGCTATTCATTACTGATATTACCATGCGGTGTAGTCGTATTAATATTGTGGTATGCAAAAAATCATAGTTTGCTTATTACTGGAATTGCTACAGTTTGTAACTGACTTTTGGTTTGCCTAATTAACTTCATAATGCACACTGTTTGGAAATAAAACCTTGCCAAATAAAGAATAAAATGTTCTAAGGGTATAATGATAAGGATTTTTACATTATGCCCAACTGGTGCTAAATCACATACAATGATTACTTACAGCAATCATTCCATATATAAACGCAAAGGTTTTTTGATTCATAATTAACGCGAAAATCAAGCTTGTACAGTGAAATAACAAAATTATTTTATTTGCTTTAAATGTAAAAGTTCACACACGGTAAATAAGAAGGACAATTTAATCCCAATTAAAATATTCAATTCAAATTGTTGTTGGACAAATTCTGATAAAATTATTCATATTTACGATTCATCTGATGGGACATAGCCGTTAATAATCCTAAATTGAATCTAATACATTTCAAGTGTAGTTGAATCCAAAATATGGCTGGCCACATGGCTCTTTTCCACAAGGCAATTTATATTAAATATAACATGGTGGATTAGATACAGTCACCGATATTGGCATAGGAATGATGAAGCTTTAACTCAAAGCAAAAAGTGATAAATATTATGAACACAGTTGATTAAAATAATCTAAAAACTACTGCTTAAAACCTTTAAAAATTAAAATTAGTGTTAAACATACGTAACTAACAGTTAAAAGGGCACGCTTAGTCGTTATGCATATATTATGCATATATTTTATTTATTTTCTTTCTTTTGTTGGTTTATAATATATAGTTTAGCGACGTACACTGTTAAAATGTTGGATTTATTTATTTTGTATGTTCAATACTTTTTGGATTTTTAAATTTCTTTTAGGCCTATATAGATATTTGCATATTAAAAGTCTGGAAAACGTATATTTTTAACTTCAATTGTATTCTGTATTCTGTCATATCCTGTCAATACTGTGTAATAATCTAGTGATGGAGATCCCAACACGGGTAAACCTAGGGGATCCCTACTTATTTCGCCATAACGTATTTATGTATTTTTTGTATAGTTTTGTAAATAAATGTAATAATTATTTATGTAAATGTAAATGACTGTATATGTATATTTTGGTGAGATAAATTATATTTATTATAAAAAAGTTTATGATATAATATTTAAAAAAATATTCACATGATTGATTACAAATGTTAAGCTGAAAAAAAATTAAATGTTACAAAACGTTATTTGTTGTTTTTAAAATCGGTCACTACTTGTACAAAAGCTTCATTTGTTGGAGATAAGAGCGGCGCCGCGGCGCCGAGTAACGGCCGCCATACTGAACTGTTCAGCTGGTTACGGGACAATTGGCCGCATTTAAAAATTAAAGGGCCAGAGCGGCTGTTAATGTGCGATTCGGTAGTTCTGTTATTGTGAAGATGTTTTTTTAAAATCTTATTTACTGTGAAAAAGACTTCTAGCTATTAGTCTTTTAAAAAACCACTTTAAAATAAATGGTATCAGCAAACTAACACAATACTTTCTCCATTAAAGCAAGAAAATCTACAGTAAAATAAATTAGCAACTAAATGAATTTTCCACAAATCCACTCCGAATTTTATCAAAATCGGTTAGCAATTTACGGAGAAATCGGTTTTTGAATAGTTCCCATAAGAATAACGTTTGACAACGTACTGCGTTTACCGCCAAACTAAAATATCAATTATCTCCGCAACCAGTTGACGTAGACTAATAATTCAAAATACTGGCTACTTTATTTTTTCAAGCAAAGTTTAATGGTTGCAAGTATATTTTCTTCATATGGTACAGATTTTGTGAAATTTGAAGAATATGAATTTTTTTAAACACTAAAATCCCCATAAATTTGAACCTGAATTTATACAGACATTCGGGTGTTGTCATTTTGTTTTTCATCTTAAGCACTAAAAACTACGACATTTTCATCAAAATCGTTAGAGCCGTTTTTGAGAAATTTGGATTTTTTTCGTTTTTATGGGTTTTTAAGGGGTAAATACCCTTAAAAATTAAAAATTCGAAAAAATGAAAAAAACGCCTGGAAATATCATGGTTTTACACATACATTCCAAATTTCATGAAAATCGGACCACTGGTGTCGTCTCTAGCTTTGTTTAGATACATCCAGACACACACACGGATGGACGGACAGACACCACTCCGAAAACCACTTTTTTGGATTCAGGGAGCACTAAAATGAATATATCCTCCTTAATTTCAAATCCGAAAATTTTGACGAAAACAATACTTTCTCCATATATTATGTATAAGGGGGAGAAAGTAAAAATTAATCCATCCGTACCAACTTACTGATTCCTCGAAAATAATACGTATAGGTCGAATAATAACCTGTCACAGGGAACGTAAGGTTTAATCAGTAGATTGAAGTAGTGAACGATACAGGGACAAGATACAGGAGCACTTCTTTAATATTATAAACATTAATTGGTCCCTTTTTTTAAACTAAACTTATAAATCATCATATATCGAGCACATTTATAAAGAATTTCAGGGTGAAAGAAGAAAAAAATGGTTTAAAAATGTACAGCGATAGCGATTTAGTTAACTCTATGCCCCGTACTTTTGAAAAACATGTATGAATCCTGCATAGGTTCGAATGTAAATACAAACGTTACTTTATACTAAATAATAGAATCACTGATAAGGTGTCGTTAGTAAAATTCTATTATTTTAAACATTTGAACTTTCATATCCAATCTGATGAAGCCATAATAGATCATGGGACGAATAAAAATTCATACAAAATTAACTGTATCATCTTGAAAACAAGTACTCAAATATCAATCATGATAAAAATTATACATTTGGAAAAATAGCTTAAATCCATGACAAATGTTTAAGGAATTTTGTTTTCTAACTTAAATTCAAGCTTTCAATTTAAAAATTTCACAGTTAAGGTTACGTAAAAAAGGGGTAAACATTTCAAATCAAATTATTAAATAATGGAGAGGAGCCCATCATTTAATAATTTTATGGAGAGCCGAGTTTGATGCATCCCTATATCGTGTCAGAATTTGTACGAAAATCACGTGATAAAATTAGGAGATGTCAAAGTTGTAATAGCTCATGATTTCCTTTCCTTAAAAGTTGTAGTTCATAAAAAATAATAAGTTGGCGTAGAACTTGAAATTAATTCCCGAATTATATAATGTAGAAGGTGTGATATTTAACATACGAAGTGAGTTGGATGAAAGGAACTTTCAAAGCTAGCTTTGCGTTACGGATTTATAATCGCACAGAGATGATTATAAACTTCAGTTCACTTTGTGTTCTATGAAGAAGTGCCTTCTACTCTACCGTCTAGATATGATCATTACCTCGAGCGTTACACTGATTAATATCAAAACCGTTTGAAACTTATTCAAACCTTATTTTAACTCAATTTTACCTTGCATTTGGGGTTAAATGCATCACCTAATATATTTATGCTCGGGGAAAGAGTTACACATTGGTATTTTGTTCTAAAAGTTATTAGACTGGAATATAAATTAGAAGATTTTTGTATTATGATGATTATTTCATAATTTGTTGTCTTTGACTTAGTATTGGTTCTTTTAAACGCTGGCAATGCGCGTTCTGTACGAATCACGGCGCTTGCTGGCAATATGGGTACAGCCGTGTGTGGCGGGGATTGCCTAGTCGCAGGCGCTGCTACTATTGTTTGAGCAATGGCAACAGATACACCTTTGTGATGGATTAAAGAATAATAGATGGTCTCCAGTAAATGGCATAAAAATATTTATGAGTTTGTTATTTTTTTGGTTTTGTTATTTCATTACCAAAATACGAATCTCTTTTTGGCCCACTTATTTATTTCAATAATGACAAATAATATATTTATTTTAATTAAACAAATTTTTGATAGAATGATAACAAAGCATAAGGAGTGCATTAATGACGTTTTGGGGCCTGAAATATGGGCCCAAAATTTCGTGAATCTTGTTTTCACTATCTAGTGAGGACAAACGTCCTCAAAAATCAAAATCAAAATGTAGTATTTTTTTTACGCAGGGCAATGAAAATACACACAAAAAATAACCTTAAAGATTTCATTAAATTAGTTCATTTAACAAATCCATTTACAAATAAGGCACTTAGAGACACCAGTATAAAACGAGTATAAAAGTGCCGTTGAGAAGTGCAAGATAAATTGTGCAATAAACTAATAAGAACATAAACTAAACAGAGTTTACTGGCTGCATTTCTGCAGTAGAATTGTACTACCTACTTGACGTTCCATGTAGCTTTGCTCACATCTAGGGACTAAAGCTTGTATGAAGAAACGATTATGGAAATGTGTCTGCGGTTTTATACAAAAGCGAAGCAATCTTGATCAACATAATGTGTAGCTGATAAGACTGCAATCTGAATCTATTTCGACATTATACAATCTTTATGGGTTAATCCTTTAAACTTTCTCAAGAGCTTAAACGATTAAAATTTTCGGTATTATCTAGGAACAGGACAAGATATAGTTTATGTTATGCTAGTACGAGATTACAGACAATACGCAAAAATAACAAAAATGACGACCAGCAACATAGAAGTATATTCAATTTATATTCCACATCGGGTTGACTTCGGTAACACAAATTGGATAACGCGTCAGTGTAAAAAACGTTCATTTAAAACGAACACTAACACTGTTAAACCGGGGCTAATTCAATGACATTGCAATAGAATGGTATATGAGGGCTTGCTCTGCGGTGTTGCCGGATTTCAAAGCCGCATGAAGTGGCAACATCGCACTCGGGTCGCGCGGTTCAACAATGGGTTCATTAGAAGAAACTGCGAGAGGAGCTTCCGCCACAAGACCGTCTTCCTGTCAACAGTTTCGCTCTCTCTCTCTCCCTCTGCCCCCTCCCTGCACTTTTAGTACAGTCGCCCATAACAGCAACTTATTTTTTTAAGTAACGTGGTATCATTGACAGTTTAAAGTTGAAGAAAACTGCTCTTTTAGCTTGAATTTGTTCGGAATAATCATGTTATTCCTATGATCCGTATTTCATTTGTATTCATTGTTATAGTACTATTTTTGTACGTTTATATGTCGAGAATACTTTGATTACATACGCTGGGCTCCCCATTCATACTTATCTACTACATACACTCTACCCACCATTCATACTATCTACCTAATCATATGCTCCGCCCGCCATTCATAATTATATACTAAACACTTGCTCCATCCACCAACCATGCCTATATACTAAACGCGTGCTCATACTTATCTACTAAACATATCATTCATCCGCCATTCACACTTGTCAACTAAATACATGCTCCGCCCACCATTTATACTCTCTACCAAACACATGCTCCGCTTGTATATTAAACGCATGCTCGAAGGGATGACACATATAATATGAAGAACATGGATGAAGACGCCGCTCTCTTTCATGCACCTTTCTCAAACACTTAAAAGTCCAACCAAATTAAATTATGTGTTGGTTTAGCCATTCTGCAAGCCTCTAGGTTAATACAGGAGCATACACCAGTAACTACTGTTGCCGACAGTTCTTCTTTGACACCAGAATGGAGTGTCGCTTAGTGTTGTATACACTGTTCCTGTTGTGTTAAATGGTTGTTTGTGAACATGAAGTACATGCAGGGTACATGAAGAAGAACTTGTATACATTCAGAAATTATCAATAGTGGTTTATGGATCTATGGTTTCCTACACGATACACTGATATTCAAAATACATAAAAATATTTCGGCGGTATCAATGAAAATATATTTCTCTCTACTTAATTTTCGAACAGATAATGTTATGTTTAAAATGTTTCGATTTTACGTTTGGTTTTTTAAATAGCTGTGTAATTCTATAGAGAAAAATTACCATGTTCTATTAGAAAAATTACAAATTCTTTACTCTATCTAGGATCGATGATAGTTTCCCCAGTTGTTGTCTGAATCATCACTTAGATTAAGGTTATTTTAGAACCTGCAACGCGTCTCATCAAAATTTGCCAATGCTTAGGATGTTTAAAAAAAGTGTCGTCTCGAAAAAGGTCTCTATTTTTCGAAAGGAACTAAAACCCTATTGGGGATAATGTCTCAGCATCTAAAAGTAGCAAATGTTCAGTGTACGATCTCCGATCTCCATTTATGGCATTTGTCTTTTCAGGACTTGGACTCATTTTATAAAAGAAAAGTTGCCAAACTTTTATCAAAACGTGGATAATGGGAGCAACCCCGTTCCGCCGGGTAGTAGCGTCGCTCTACTTCGCTTTATCTGATTTGACACTCTTAAATAAGACAAAACTGTCTTTGACCTGTTAAGACAAAACTATTTTTTATCTTTCCAGGCAGATAACCTCAATATAACTCTTAGATTATTTCCAATGCATTGTTTAAAAGCGCACCTTTCTTAACTTACCGTGTACTGCTTGTCTCTGGATCCCAGAAAGTAAGTAAAATATCACGTTCGGCTATTGATTTGACAAAGACCAAATGATTTTATTAATCAAAATAACTCTTGCTCTTTTAGTTAGTAGTTTTCTTTGGTAGATCTTGAGAACCAAAGACTGAACGATCTATTATACAAACTGTTATACTTTTCTAGCCTCGATTTATGGGGCACACCCATAACTGACTAGAAATTCAGAAGAATGGTTTGAAATTCTCTTCTTTTCAAAGGTAATAGAAGTTCAAAGTTAAGAACGATTTTGGCAATCATAGCCTTGAATGGTGGACAGTTTCCGTTGAATTGACGTCTATATAAACATGGCCGGAATGACCCTTGGTACATAATTAGCCTAATATCCACCAACTCAATGAATTAAAACAATTCACGTGAAGAGACCGTCAAGAAATATCTCCGATCTGAAAACAAATCACTCATTACATTAAACATATTATATAAGAAACATTTTAAACAGTTACATCAGTTATAAAAAAATAAAAATTATCCAGTCGAAAATGTTCAAACATGGACCAACGATGGACGGCCAAAAGTGCAAAACAAGGAACAAAACAAGGGTGTATTAAAGCTGAATCTCCAAGTGCATTACTGCCAGGGAGGGTCATTTTTAATTCATTTCGCCGTCGGGAGAACCAGAGAAGCGAAAGAGAAAAGTTGTCACGACTTGTCCGGGTAGGAATACGAAATTGTTTATGCGACGTATTAGAGAGACGAATTCCTCACTCGTAGAACCGTAGGCCCTGACATATAAATGGCTGCGAGCACCGAGTCGCATGACAAATGTGCGGCGGCATCGAATTAAAGAACAAAGTTGGCGAATATTTCCTGGCTTTAAACAGTCGAGGGGCTGTAAAAATGTGATAACCCTTGTAAGGGGATTTGCATTTTATTGCGCCAATTCGGAGGCCGAGTGATAAGATTTTAATTAAGGATTTAAAATCTTGCTCGTGATACTTCACGCGTTAATGCGATATTAATTTTGGACTTTGGTTTTTGAAAAACCTCACGTTTTAGTTAAATTTGAGGTATAAATTGGAAGTTACTTTGTTGCGGTTTTATACAAGAACATATAGTTTAAACTCGCCAATTCAATGATCCTAACCTAAAAACGTAAACTAAGGCGTAAACAATTTTAAATCTTACCAAATTTTGTTATACAGCCTATAGATGTCAAATAAATAATTTTTGTATCGGGCATTATATTATGTTTTCCGTAAGTATAAAACTGTCAAGATGCCAGTTGTAATAACAACGCACTTAAATCACTTACAAATTGTGAAAAAAAAACACTTACCTTATAAACTTCCATAACAAAACAATTTAAAACATCGTAAATGACTAGTACTGTAACTATTGTGAATATTATGAAATGTGTAACTGTGTCATAAAATACCCCTTAAACACTACACAAGTAACTTGCTTACTGGTTTAGGCTGAGAAAACGAATACACAAAAGAGAGAAAAGAAACAAAAGAAAAGGACTCAACAGCATTAGCATTACCATTTGTTTCTATTGCATTCATATACCTTAAAGTGACATGCGAACCTGAAAGTCAACTTGGTTCCAATGCAATTTAGGCAAGATGTCGAAAATGTTGAACTTGCCTTGTTCTATAGCAGAGGTTACTGTTCTAGAACCGGAACCCTCGGCTGTTGATTTTAACTATCAAAAATTTAAAGCTCTAACAAAGAAAATGAATACACTCCATGTTATTGAATTTATCGAGAAATGAACTATTGTTGATCGGCATTCTAATGGTGGACCAGGGAAACATTGTTTATTTAAATGATTGATACCTTACATTTCGCTGCAAAAAGTAAAAAAAATTACACAATAACAAAAAATTTAAAACTATTTTTACGACTACATTGTTTGGATGTTGAAAACTTTATTTTCACAGTTTGTTAGGCTACGCTTAGTTTGGAATATTGGATTTTGTCGCTGTCACCAATTAAAATATAATAGAAACAAATATTTTATGAGGATTAATCAACGATTAATTAATGATTTTATGAGCAGAAATGCAAATTCAATTTCCATAATAACGGATTAATTAACATCGAGAACCAAGCTGTAAAGGGTGAGTAAGCCAACCAAGTTTGGCCTAGCAATCGCCGGGCCTTCAGAATGGATCCAATAATCGCTCTAGGATAAACACAGAGCCTTCAGGATGGATCCACTGATCACTCTAGGATTTCGTAGAACCTTCAGGATGGATCTAGTAATCTCTCTAGGATAAACGTAGAGCCTTCAGGATGGATACAGTGATCGTTTTAGGATTTCGTAGAGCCTTCAGGATGGATTTCCAATAATCTGTCTAGGATAAACGCAGAGCCTTCAGGATGGATCCAATAATCTCCCTAGGATAACGCAGAGCCTTCAGGATGAATCCAGTAATCGCTCTAGGATAACGCAGGGGTTTCAGGATGGATCCAGTAATCTCTTTAGGATAACGCAGATCCTTCAGGATGGATCCAGTAATCGATCTAGGATAAACGCAGAGCCTTCAGGATGGATCCAGTAATCTCTCTAGGATAAACGCAGATCCTTCAGGATGGATCCAGTAATCGATCTAGGATAAACGCAGAGCCTTCAGGATGGATCCAGTAATCTCTCTAGGATAACGCAGATCCTTCAGGATGGATCCAGTAATCGATCTAGGATAAACGCAGAGCCTTCAGGATGGATCCAGTAATCTCTCTAGGATAAACGCAGATCCTTCAGGATGGATACAGTAATCGATCTAGGATAAACGCAGAGCCTTCAGGATGGATACAGTAATCGATCTAGGATAAACGCAGATCCTTCAGGATGGATACAGTAATCGATCTAGGATAAACGCAGAGCCTTCAGGATGGATCCAGTAATCTCTCTAGGATAAACGCAGATCCTTCAGGATGGATCCAGTAATCGATCTAGGATAAACGCAGAGCCTTCAGGATGGATCCAGTAATCGATCTAGGATAAACGCAGAGCCTTCAGGATGGATCCAGTAATCGATCTAGGATAAACGCAGAGCCTTCAGGATGGATCCAGTAATCTCTCTAGGATAAACGCAGAGACTTCAGGATGGATCCAGTAATCTCTCTAGGATAACGCAGATCCTTCAGGATGGATCCAGTAATCGATCTAGGATAAACGCAGAGCCTTCAGGATGGATCCAGTAATCTCTCTAGGATAACGCAGATCCTTCAGGATGGATCCAGTAATCGATCTAGGATAAACGCAGAGCCTTCAGGATGGATCCAGTAATCTCTCTAGGATAACGCAGATCCTTCAGGATGGATCCAGTAATCGATCTAGGATAAACGCAGAGCCTTCAGGATGGATCCAGTAATCTCTCTAGGATAACGCAGATCCTTCAGGATGGATCCAGTAATCGATCTAGGATAAACGCAGAGCCTTCAGGATGGATCCAGTAATCTCTCTAGGATAACGCCAAGCCTCCAGGATGATCCAGTAATCGCTCCAGAATAAAGGCCGAGCCCTGTTTTATCCAGTAATTTTTCCAGGATAAAGACCGGTCCCTCATACCGATCCCTCAGGATGAATACAGTAATCGGCCCAAGATTAATACCTAGCCCTCAAGAGAGATGTTAGTTACTAAATTACCTAGAGCGGGAAAACCTTTTCCCCCAATAAATGAGCTAAGCCAGCCACCAGAACTTATGCAGCGCATTTGTTCCACAAATTGTTTTGAATCTGGATTTTAATGCCCAAGCAGAATCTCTGAGGGTTACCGTGACTGCTGCTTAAAGTTGAGTGTAACTCCTTTTCGACGCGACTGAAAGTAGAATTGCTTTGCGAATTTGAAATGAATTGAAACAGTTGTTTTATTGTTATTTATTATGTTATGATATTTCGTATTCGTCTAATGGAAATTATCCGATGATAAAAAATAAGTTTTGATTCAGAGTATGTGTTGAATAAATTTTATAGGAAAACATCACCGTCGAGGAGGCTTAGAAGAGTTAAGTCTTCAATGTTAAGAACTCTCACTCAAGAAAGGAAAATTACAATTACACTATCTGGTTCGTAAAATTTAAATATTGAAAGAAGCTGAGTAGTCTGTTCATTCACTGAAAGATTGAATCCATTTATACTGAAATATATTGTGATATCTTTCTATAAATAAACATTATCAGCTATAAAAGATGTCATTTACGTAAAATTCTGATCTTCGGAGCGATACAGGTATTTTACCTGATCTCCTCTAATATAAAGTGCAGGGAGGAATAAAAGAAATGTATATTGAGAAATAGATAAGTAAATAGATCGATAGAAAGCGTGAAAGTATGGTGCGTTGTCAGAATGTCAATATGACAAGTTCGACAGTTTGAGTCCCCCTTCACCCCCCACTCATCGCCCCCTCTTCGCCCCCCCCCCCGCTAATTACACTGGCACTTTGGCCGCTCGACTCTCAAGTATTCCTACTTCAACTCTGTAACTCGCTAAATAAAGTTATTGCCAAGTTTTCACGTGCATTTTGCTGCATTTATTGCACGTCTTGTTATTTTAAGATAACAACGGTGAAAATATAAATGGTGAAGACATTACGGTATCATTTAGATGTTTGGGTGGAAACAATTGTAAAGCAAAGTAGGTTAATACGCCGATTCGATTGTTAATAAATTTTTATTGTTGTGAATAGTTTATAATAATTTTTTGGGCTTTAATAACAATAAATTTAGCTATTCAATTAGATTTAACGAACAAACTACTTGGTTGTATTTTGTTTCGAAAGTATTAGTTTGACAGTCTGTGTTATGTTTGTTACGGCTTTTCTATTCATCTTTTGTTTGAATTTAATCTCCAATGTATTTAAATGGGTCAAACCCGTATTTGAGGTCTTCTCAAGGGTTTCTGGTACCAAGTACCGACTTAAAATTCTTTAAAGGGACATCTAAACTTTAAGACCTTTAATTCGACATGTAAATAAACATTTTTGACTAAGTAATTTGGCTGTAATCTACAGCATAAAAATCGCCTCATCCTTTAAATCCTTACAGATTCACAGATACAGATTCCCAATATTTAATTCATTATTTCAGACCTTTCTGATTTAATTTATTTAAATTTGCCTTTAATTTTTTTTTATTGCTGGTATTTGTAAATATTATTCAAAGGAATAAAATATAAAACCGTCCTAACATTAATGATACTTTGAAAATATTTATGGGGAATACTTTCGAGTAAGTAGTAGGAACAAGTGCGTTTAAGTATTTAATCTTTAATACAATCAAAGTTTATAGATAGATAAAAACATAATTATCTTTGATAACAATCTGAAGTCAATGTAGGCCTATTTATCAAGAATACAAGTTTTTGTTTTTTATTAACAAGAAAGCAAATACTAGTGAAAAATTAATTCACTTTCTTAAGAAACCACAGATTCTATTAAGGAACAAAATTAATTGACTAATGGATTTGTAATTTTTTATGAAGTGTCTACGAAATATCAAAAATTAGTTACCGACCCATAGTAAAATAGTGTAAATAATCCTCACATTCACCTTATCAAGATCTCATACAATAGAATTTTTAAAGCTTTCAATGTATTTTAACCATGAGATATTACTATCGCCTTTCATTATTTAAACATCAGGTGATTTGGTTGAATAAGTTTTAGGATGTTTTAGAATAAGTTTTGGGACATTTATAGGGTTGCGGTTGTGACAGACTACACAACAACGTAAAGCGTATTCGTTGTTATAAAGAATGGTGATCGGTGGGCTCGAGGCAGACGATTATGGTGTACATTATTTTACAGATAAATACAGATTTTACAGATTACAGACACCGCGGACCTGGCTCGGCGTCTACTGGCTGCCTGAATTACGGGCCATTAGGGGTTTTTGTGGTGAGACGTTGGCAGCAATGTTGGCGGGATTCCGCGACCTTGTCTCGTGATAACAGCTGATAGCACGTTGATAGGTTGGCACCACTTCCACCCCCCCTCCACCCCCTGCTTTACTGATTAGGGCAAAGCTGTTCGGCAAACTTCGCAAGTGTTTGTTCTTTTTCTTATTTACCGTCGATAACAAAGTTTACAAGTTTTTACAACATTGTTTCGTTCTAGCAAAGGGTATATGCACTTGTTTTCTTCTTCTTAGGGAAATCTGAAGTACGAGTTATTTTGTGAACTCGAGACTTAAATTAAGGTAAGTAAACGTCTTGAGGTGCGTACGATCTTGTACTAGGACATATCATCAGTACCAAGGTAAGTTTAAGTTGGAATTTTAAATCTAATCTATAGAAAAATCTACACAACCGTATTAATAATTTCAAGTACATTATTGTCATATAATATTTTCGTATATCAAACAAACGTTATAAAAAGTAAATTAAGCAAAGAATTTTATTCATCATGTAGGAAGTTTGGAAAAAATAATAAAATTTAATAAAATATCCTATATTTTATCGGTTTATATCGTATCAAGCGTTTCGGGGTAATAAACTATGTGGGCAAGCGCTCAATATTAACCGCGATTCCAAGAAGTCTTTAGTTTGTTGGGACTAAAGACTCTGCATTTATAATAAATAAGGGATAAGGGTGTGCGAGTACTTGAGTATCGAGCTTTTCTTGAGCTGAGCTTACTCCCGACCCGATTCGAAGTTTTGCAAAATACTTCTGAGCTCTAGTCGAGTAATTACTACTTTCGATTATTCAAATCAAACTCAACGGTCATTTTCTACACACAGTTTACCCTATCTCTACTCACTTTTATGAAATTTAAGCTGTTTGACTCCAACTCAAGTGGTTTTTAGAGTTATTAATATCATTAAATTGATATAACTTTATTGATTTCTTACAGTGTTTGAGGTAATTTCTTATTCATTCTTAATGAGGCTGGTTTTAACTCTATGTCTGAACCTATGAAAACATATTAAACAAACTGGATTTGTTACAAGTGTACAAGTGCAAGTGCAGCTGGGTGAGTACCCCACTAGGCTGGTATTTTAATAAACTATTCAGTAAGGTTACTAGGGAATATTAAAGGTAGCCTAAATTATTGTCGTCATTGTAAAACAGGGCATCGCTTTTAACTTAATAACACATCCAAGTTGAATTAATTAAAATTATTTCATAATATTTTATTTTAATATGACATGACGATTATGCAGAAGTATGATAACTAATAAATTCTAATCCTCAAAATATTCAACTCGAAAATGGCTCGAATCTCAAAGTAGTTTTGAAAATTCACCTCCACTCGACTCCACCTCAAAAAGCACTAGGATTCCACCAATTTAATCAAGAAATTATTCATCATTGGTGGGGAGCATTTATTTGGTCACGACATAATTTCCTATTGGATGAACCATTTGTTTTTGTGTTTTCATCTTGACCTTAAAGTTTATTGATTGCCCCCTAGATTGTGCAAGATAGTCTATTCAATTTATGGAGATTCGGAATACCTCGTGTTTTTTCGTCTGCCTTCGTGGGGTTGGCCTGTGGTAACCGAGGCAGACCGAGTAACTAAAGTAAAGATAGTTACTCGGTGTAGTAGTAAAGATAGTAACTAACCGAGTAAGGAGTCTGCTGCCAGAGGCCGCCAAATTACAGCTTGTGCAGTCACTGATTCTATCAGTATTTTATTACTGTTTTCCTGCATATGGCAACAGTCTTTCTAGAGGCGATTTGGGTCGGATCCAAAAGCTTCAAAACTCTGCTATTCGCTTTGTTTTTTGCTTGAAGAGATCTGACCATATATCCCCATACCGCGAAGCGGTTAAGCTGTTGCCCATGGAAGCTGTTTGCAGGATGTTGACATGCTGCATGATACATAGGGTTTTGATGACAAGCGAGCCCGACTACCTTTGCGAGAGGCTCTCCTTCCGCGATGAGGTCTCTCAGCGCAGGACTCGCCATGGTGGGAGGCTTCACTTTCCCAGAGTCACTCTTGAGCTCGGGCGGAGAAGCTTTCCATACTTTGGCCCCCGGTTGTATAATGAGCTCCACGATGACCTTAAATGCTTGAACTCTGTTTCATTTAAACTTAAATTAAAAAGAATGTTAATTGGAAATGCTTAGTTTTAGTTTTTTCGTAAAATACTGTACACATGTTTAGTTTTAAGTTGTAAATATCGTGACGATAGTTGTTCTGAAAAGCTGGTCTTCCAGAGAAACGCTTGATTGAATAAAGGCATTTTTATTTATTTATTTATAGTAATAGAGTAAAGATTTTCGTAATAAATTACATAGAAGCGGTGCATATACTCGGTACTTGGGCCGCGGGGCCGGTGCATGTGAAGGCCATTACCCACACCTGGGCAGCCTCCATGGGAAATCAATGCCGCCGCTACTTGTTGCCAGGGTCCCACTGGGCAAAAGGGAATTATATCTCGAAACTTATCCTAAAACGTCCTAAAACTTATTTAAGAAGAAAAAAATACCTCCTACTTAACCAAAAAAGGTGATGGAAGTATCTATGTTGAAATATACTTTGTAAACATTATGTTGTAGGCTTCTTGATACAGTTTTGTTATTGACAAAAGATTTTATTGCTGATGTTGTTATTGACCAGCTGATTTACTCATCACACATAGCAGTTAATATTGCAATGCTGCTGGGATTCTGCCCCCTCTGGTAGGGTTCTTAGGTAATATTTTACGAGTAGAAAAGACATTGAGATAACGTTTCCGCTGTTTTTCCTACGTTTAAGTTTTGATTTTCTTATAAGTAATAATAGCTTTATACATAGATAACAATAAAACATATGATTTCCAAGATTTTCGATTATTCTTATCAAATCGAAAAATATAGATTTTAATATCGATTTTAACGGTGGGGACTGATTCTAAACATTCTCGATAACAGGCCCTGTCTCCTGAGTCGATGTCTGTCAAGGTATTGCCACCGCCACCGTGCCAGGCACCGCGCGTACCCTCGCCCCGGGTATTGATCCACGTCACCGGGGCCCCGCGGGAGGCTAATGCCACAACTCAACAATGACTGGGTGAATGGGTGATTTACACATGTTGACATTTAGAGGAGAAATACACGAGAGGTGTGTGACATTGTTTAGGGATAAACGAGATTACTGTGTTTGTAGGGGACTATGACGGAATGGGGGGAGAAAATAATATAGTGGAAGCAAATTTAAAAATAAACCTCTTTTAGAACAGTGAACATCATGAAAGTGTTTTGTATTTTTAGGTTTAGTTATTTTAATTTTTGCTGTAGTTCATTCGAGTTGATTGTAAAACTTTTTGAAAATAGCAGTTGTTTTATTAATTATTACTTTAGACAATCAAATAATTGCTAAGATCAGCTTTTCATATAGAGGTACAATATTTACCTAATTTTTTAAAGTTTTGTGTCATTAACCATTAAAAAGTTTGATGAATAAAAATTTATTGAATGCAATTTTTACATTTTGAAATTAATGCCCACTAAACCTGCTAAAATATGAAATTTTAAGTTTTAGAGGTATTTTTATGGAGTTGTTTCAATTAGACAACAAAATATACGATTATTTCCTCCACTGTCAAGAAAGGAAGACAAACATCACAGACAACAAAAGGCTGAAATAACAACAAGGGGCGAAGAATTTCAAATTGCCTTCTTTTAAGTCCTTAGATTCGAAATATTTGTTTCTAAGGGAGGAAAGGAAATAAAAGCTATTTCAATAGAAAAGGATAAATAGGTAGGGAGAATGGATGTTTTGAGGGACGGATGTATCAGGGCTTATAAAGTGCCTGAGTACGGGGGGAGGGGGGGCGGATTGAAATTCAATCGAGTGGCCTCTAAAACAACATTGCTTTTCCTCCCAAAATTCTAACCTGTGGTTGGTATTAGAGAATAAATTATTTTACAGAACGTTTTAACACTTGTTTAATATGGATGTCATCTTAGCATTAACAATTAGAAAGTGTTTGACTGGTCTTGACCCTATTGTTTTGTTAGTGATCATACCACACATTTTTTCACTAATTTGACGTTTGTTGTTTCAGATTATTCAGTCACGACAAATTTGAGTTGAAAGTGTTGTCCATAAAGTTTTATCAAACGAGGTTAATAAAACCATTCATTTACTCGATACAAGAGCATAAAATAAACTCATGAGAGGCTTAAACTATCATCTGGCTAAGAATGAAATACTATTTATATTGCTATTCATTTATTTATTTATTAATATGAATATTAATGAATACAAATGAAAGAATTCTATATAGTCATTAACTGCAGATAACTAGATTTTATACGGTTCCCATGAAGAAACCAACGATCTCTATTAAAACACAGGCTATATTACCATTCTGGTTTCACACATAATACCACGTTACCTTGTCAGAGTTCCATGGTTTTATACAATGTACAAAACACATAAATGGAGTAGTAACACGCAGTCTTGAATCAGAGACCTTTTTCTGCTTGTGAAATTGACGATTAATCTTATAAAGCAAGGATTTTTCAAGGATTTCAATTTGCTAGCTTAATATAAGAACTTAAATAAGTACATTTAATCACAACAAACTCGTATATTGTTATAGCGTGAAAAAACAAGAGTGGCTAATTGAGTGATTAAACGTTTCAGTCACAACACGGCGCGAGATGGCAATCGAGAGGCGTGCGTGGGTGGCGGGAATTGCATACCGTCCAGGCGCTGCGTCGCGCTGAGTCGACGAGTGCGTATCTGATATGAAGAGTGCAGGGAAAGAACGTGTCAAG
Source organism: Flexamia atlantica (assembly GCA_035578135.1). Lineage (NCBI taxonomy): Eukaryota > Metazoa > Arthropoda > Insecta > Hemiptera > Cicadellidae > Flexamia > Flexamia atlantica. The sequence goes on along the minus strand of JAQJVK010000014.1, from coordinate 5,061,410 downwards.
TCACGTTTTTAAAATTTTACAGGAGAGGAAATTTTAAGTTAAAAGACTTAAAAAACTTAGATAAAATTATAAAGTTATTACAATGTTTTTAATACATTTGTGAAAGTATTACTCTAAGTGGTAAACATGTTCAAGAGTGAACATTTTCAGTAATTAGCTTTAAAGAAATTAAAAACTGAAGCAATGTCTAACTTGAATGGAAAACAACGTGTTAAGTCACACTTACCGAGAAAAAAACGTGATAAGACCAAGTCTTGTATAAAGCCTTAGTGATAATTATCACAATATTAACCTTTTTATATATATGGTCACATAATAAGCAAATTCATGTTACCGGTACCTACTAAAGCTCTAACACATTGTTTAGGTGTTTTTAAAATAAAAGAATAAAAACAGCTGAGAGTAAACAGGTGATTTGGACTAACCAGTTCTTTCCTTGTATTGGGACTTAACACGGTTTTCCCTAATCAAAAGTGGAATATCTCTTGGACTAACCACGTTCTTTCCATGTATTGGGACTTGTCACGATTTTTCCCTGCATAGCTAAAATTAAAAGTGGAATATCTCCTGGACCAAGCACTTTATTTGCTTTTCTTCCATCACAATTTCATCTGCAGACTGTGAGCTATACAAAACCATCTGTAGCTGCAAATTGACAAAAATTGGACTTAACACGTTCTTTTCCTGCACCCTTCATATGCGTTATGTTGATACACTGCTCATACAATCACAACTAAAAACTAATTTTAAAGTAAAATTGACTTTATAAAGTATTTAGTACCTGGTGGACCGTACCTTGCTCCCTATTATTTCATGTTTACCAGTCCTATAAAACCAGTCCCTATTATTGTTATAGTTTACAATTACTATAAAATATTTAATTCATAAAATTACTGAATAAACTTTTTTTATTACTCCATGTAGTCTTTATCCCGCACACTGTATTTTTCCTAGCCGGCTGTAGTTTGCAAACACGTGTTATGATTAACAGTTTACACTTATTTAGTTGCCATCATGGCAATTTATAGCACTAATTTACTATACAACTTTAAAATTGATTTAACGGTTACTTTATTAGATTTTTGGAGGGCAATTAATCTGCATAGAACACGGTTTTAGCCATAAATTACTTATATCAAGACTTTGAAGGAAATCCTCGATGCTTGTTTTTGAGATAATTCTGCAAACAAGCAGGCAAGCAAGCAAGAAAACATTGCTCATATAAGAGAGTAGATTTCAAAATATATTATACTCTTCATCAGGTATAATAATATACGCGGCATTCATCAACTCTCCAGAGATATTTTCACGATTTGTACCTTGCTTCAAGAAAAACAAATTTTGTTGTTTAATTAAGGGTATTCGGTGCCTCGTTTTCCGTCTGTATATTAGTATTTTCAGTTAATGATGAATTGTTTTTATACGACGCGAGTCATCATCATCAAGTCAGGTACTTGAGTAATGTATCAATTACATTAGTAAATCCGAGAGTTTTTTTATTTTTTGCGTGTAGTGTATAATTTTTACCTTGTACCATTTCAAATTGGTAGCCATTTTTACATTAAAACTCAAATACATCAAAATTTAATTTTCTCAAAGAACCACTTGTGAATCTAGATATGTGTTGGCCTAATTGCTTGCAGTAACTTTGACAGATTTATATCTTCAGCAACTCTGATAAAAGTATACACATAAAGTATATTAAGATTTGTGTATCCACTTTGCACAGACAAAAGTTTAGTTTTGTTGTATACTTTATTTATTTTCATGCTTATTAAACCTTGCTATTTTCGAGATATTTTGATTTAAATAATAATGATGGCATCTTAAAAACATAAATTACTACAAATTGTGTAGAAGTCAATCATTCTAATTCATTTTAAATATATGTCATCAAAAATTGCTAAATATCGATGTCACTGAATTGAACATCGGAAATCCCATTAGAAAATCAAAACTTTGATTCTCACTTATTGCAAGAGCTCTTCAAACGGGTGTTTGCATTTAATTGGTAAATATTTTCAATTGGATTTGAATGTTTGAGAAATTCTACTGTAAATATTCAGGGAATAACTACCAATTGTTTGAACAATAAAAAGATCACGTTCTAAATTTTACGATATCCATATCATGCGTTTTCTACTTAATTTTTTATTCGCAGTCATTAGGTTAAAATCATAACCAAAGGATACATAATTTAATAGAGATTAAAAACATTTGTTGAGAACGTAATAATAATAATATAACACAATCATTTATATTAAAATACCATTAGACCTACCACCTGTTACAAATTAAAACTTTTACAGTTCCAGTAAACCTAATAATATTTTAGGTACATTATCATAATAAATAGTACACACTTTAAATTAATAAAAATTAAATAATTTAAATAATTACCAGTAGTCACAAACATTTTACTGAAGCCTAACATTGAAATCGATTACCCACCCAGGCGCTCCCAAATGTTGCGGGCTTACGTGGATAGGGAGGGAAATTTCAGTGTCGATGTTGGCATCACTACCGCAATATCAGAACAGCTGACGGACCCCGTAACCCACTGCTACCAACGTAACCTCGCTCAGCTACCATTTACATTCGATCCTTTAATATAGTCCTACCCCTCTCCTCATCATAACGCGCCTAAGAAACTCGCGATTTCATCTCAGGAGAGATTTCCCCATCGATGATTTTTTTGTGGAAATATTGTCTTCCACTTTTCACACGTCGCGTGAGAATAAAGTATCTTCTGCTAACTCGGCTCCTCTCTTTTTATGTTGAATATTTCATAAAGTGCTTTTCGGTATTTTCCAAAACGTTTATTTGATTTACTATATTGCTTTATTTTTTATTAATTGGTATGCATAAGAGCAAACTATTAGTGTATTTTGACAGTTTCTCGCTTGTTTCATACGCTGTACAAATGGTATGCTACTTTTGTTTTGATTCGCTGACCAATTTTTTTTTTAAACCTTTATACTTTAAACTTGTATATGAAAATAGGCCAAAACCATAATTTAAGGGGTTCTCTGGGTTAGGGCACAGACCTGGAACTTATCAAAGGCGTATCTTTTCGATAAGGCCTTTAAAACTACACGTAAATAATCAATATTGACCCGATAGTTTTGCCTTGATTGAATCCACAGTATTCGCTTTATTCCTTCTTTCAATATATAGTACATCGATGTTACACATTCCTTGATTCAACACATTTTTATTTAGTTCCCTTACAATTCGTTATAGAAAGTTTGTATAGTAAAATAAAACCTAAATAAATAGTAATATGTGGTCGCCTGAAAAAAAAACATTGCCATGTGTGACTTATCTTCGAAGTTATGGCCTATCTAGTATTGTATTCCCATAATAAGGGATGCTCTTAAAAAAGGGATATGTCTTATATAATTTTCTTTATATCGAGGTTATACTGTATATCATGTGGCAGTGCTGAATAAAATTAATAATTTTATTTTGAAATTGGTTCTAAACTGCTCTTAACATTTTTATTTTTTCTTTATTCTTTATCGTTATGTTGCATCTAATGAATACGGTAAAACCTTTCACAGTTGGTGGTTCTCTTCTATAAAAAAAAAAACATAAACTTACATATCCTACTTTGAACAATCACCCAACCGATAAATTACTTAATATTGTTTTTTGAAATAGATTTACAATTAATTTTCTTTCTAATTCAAAACATTTCAACAAAACGTGAAACCAAAATCCTCGTTTTTTCACAATTAAAACCAAAATAATTTAAATTCGACATGTTATTGAGACGTAATGACGAGTTCCGAGGGAGCACAATGCGCGGGGAAGACGTTTGGTTGGGTGGGAAGCCACGAGTGGCGCTGCGATCGCGGAAAACCCGCCATTAAAATTTTCCGCTCGAAGGACTCGCGGCTGATGGTGCATGCCATTCTTCTTCTTCTGCTCTCGTCACTTCCGCCCGTCACCGGCACATGTTTCTCTAATGGCTTCCTCCGTCTGGGCGATCAGTTGAGCGATCAGTTGAGCGATCAGCAGAGCGATCAGTCGATCACTCCCGTGATTGATTCCCCTGATAGGTTTAGACATCTTCCTTCTGTTGCTTCCTCGACTGACATTCTGATTATCATACAGATTTCTTTTTGTTTTACCGATGAAAGCCAAGTTGAGGACGTAATATGTGTCGAGAAAATCAATGTTTTACCTAAAACTAGCAAGGAGATTTTTTTATGACAAACTATAGCTCTGGACAGCCTTTCTGGCGGATGGCAAAATGTGGAAACTCTACAAATCATCTGCTAAAACTCATGATTTTGTCGATCTGTCAAAACACTGTTTATGTTTTAAAGGCACATCAACATTACGAAATTTGTCTTGCAATACTTTACCGAAAGTTGCGCAATACGAAACGTAATATTAAATATTGCCACTACTAATGAGAATAAAACCCCTTCATAGACTTGAGGCAAGCCCTGCGAGTACGTTTACCATCATTTTAAGTGTAAGTTTGAAATAGATTTTAACGAGACCTTGTTTAGATTTAATATTTATTGCATATGAGCTTGCAGCATAAAATTTCATATTGGGCGCGTTCAGCCGCAGTCACCGGTGGGTAATCTACTAACTTATAATAATTGAACAGTAGCGGTGGATTGTTGTGCATCCACCGATGTTGTGTTTACGGTGGATTCGGTAAGTAACCGGACATTGTTGATTGTCCAGATGCGGTGGATTTGCCTATTAGTGACTATGGTAACCGCTTAGCCACCGGTGACTGCGGCTGAACTCGCCCATTGTAAGTGCGTCTTTATTTAAACATCTGATCATATGATTGATTGCCAACACAACACATATGTTTCACGCCAATTCCGAATACAGCGCACTCACTCACCCGCCAGTAAGGCTGTCCAGAACTATAGTTTGTGTGCAACGTGTGGTCGTCTGACGATGCCATAATTGGCGAAACGCGTCACATTGTTGGAATATTATATTGCCAAAGGCTGTAAGTATTGTTATATTATATTTTTAAACAGCAAACTTGTAACCAGACATCTGAAAGTAAGACAGCTGGACAAGGTGTCTGGTGTTGTCCTGTTGTGAGACCCCTGCCCCATTGCTTCTCAACGTGACGGATTCCTGGCACGTCCACTCTTCAAACATTTATCACCCTTCTCCTTCTCTCTCCCCCCCTCTTTATCACCCCCTCCCCCTTCAGTCTCTAAACTATCGTCTCAATCCGTGTTTTATGGTAGACTATCAAGTCAGGTAACTTTAACACAAAGAATGTGTTGAATCTAAAAATTAGTTGTAGATTTAAAGGATGAGGGATTGCATAGCCGTTTGTGGTTTCTAGAGTTAATACATTCTATATTGCCAGAACTCAAAAATTAGGTTGGTTATTATTTTGCAATATTCACTTTTTGTATTCTAGTAATGTTATATGAGTAAAAAGTAATTAAGTAATGGGTAATGAATAATTAAACATAACCAAGTTTTCAACAATAATAAAATGTTTGATTTCCTAAATAGATCATAATATGAGCTGTGGTGTATTATGTGACTTTTAACAATTTGTTGATGTCGTTGACGTTTATTTCGGATTTGTGGCTAAAATTTAAAATTTTCGATATAGGGTTAACCAAAAAACATTAAGATAGCTTTATGACAGTTAATAAATCACAACAATGAGCTATAAAGGCTGTAAATGGAAAAAAGAGTTGACATTTTATAAATTACAAGGAACGTAAGCAAAATATCAATAATATTAGGAAAAACTGAAGCAAATGCGATGAAGAAAACTGCATCAAATCTGTCAAATTGAAACTACAAAAATCATAGACGAGAAGAAAGATTTGTACCACATCACCAAAATAACAAAGAAAGACCACATTGTGGCATTTGTTTGAATCATTCAGTTTCGCCATATTGTTGTTTAACCCGGTCATGTTAAATATTTAACTAAGCTTATATCCGACCACTCTATTGGAAATAGCAACATGCTGCTCATTATGAATATGACAAAGCTAACTTTAAAATATTCAGCGGCTGCAAATCGTAATCCACGGTAGATTCAAAGGCGCTTAACACACACACAAGCACGCACACGCACACACACACACACACACACACACACACACACACACACACACACACACACACACACACGCACGTGAACGCACACTCACCCACGCTCAAGTCAGCATTTCCCTGTCACGAACGGTTAAAATAAAAAGCACAATGTATTTTCTGTTGCTGTCACTGACACATGGGTTTAATTTTGGTCCCTTTATTATCCACGCTTTGTTAATAACTGGGCTGTTAATTAACGAATTACATGGTTAGCCAGGACGAAGAGAAAACTGTTCGGTTGTTTGACTGTAGTGTCATATTGTGATATTTAGAGGTGACTTTTGCATAAACTGCGAGACTCTTTCATTCATGGCATTTTTAAATGCAAGGATATTCAGCTGTGCAACGTAATTATTGTACCACGATAAACTTACGTTAGAGATCGAGGGAGTTTATAGTCTAGAAAAAACTTTGGTAAAGGTTAATTTCTTAATAAAATGAGGTATTTTTTAAATTTATTACTATGAGGTATTGCATAAAGAAGAAACCCTAGAAATGCAAATAAAATACACTCATATCAATCCGACAGTTCTTTAAATTTACATAAATACCAAAACTGATTGTTGATGACGTGTTTAATACTTTAAGCAATATCAGTCCCGTAAATTACTAATCACAGCATTATAGAGTTACTGTTTGAAGTGTAAAGCGATGCAGAGAGAATAATTCTATCTTTGTCCTAGTAAATACTCACAGTCTCCAAACCAAGCTTCCAAAGGCACTCACCTGAAATCACATGACAAAATTAAAATCATGCACCCGTAGATATTAATAAGTCGCTATGATTTAAATTAAGAAAAATAATTTTCATCACACCATCGCGTTAAACTACTGTTTCAAATACTCTCAGCTGTGATAGAAACTAACCGTTACCAGGTGGGTTGTGTAAACTGTAATATTAAAAACTGGAAAAAGTACTATACTCAATTCCACATTCACCTTTCAGTACAGGCCATAAAAAATGGAATATAGCTATTCTATTAACTTTGCTGGTTACATTTTCTTACAAATATCCATATCAAAGTGTTATATTATCAGCTGACTATAACATAATTTGGCTGGTACAACTTAAAATGCCATATGAAATACACGGCTTATGGCAATTCCATACTGAAAGGTGAACTTGGATATGAGTATAGTAATGTTAAAGTTAATATATTTATTAATGTTAAGAACCTTGTAAAAAGGGCTCCAACACAACTGAACCACGAATGCGCACTCCTAGCAAGAGGGACAAAAAATAAATGGTTGATTCAAATATGCCTGAATCGATATTAAAAAGAGCAAATGAATCATCATATGTTACGTTAGTAAACAACAGAAATGTAACAATTGATAACACTAATATAACCTCAAATTTTTTAACGTTCTATCAAGTTTTAAAATATTGAATAAAAGGTGGTATGATGAAAAGTACCTTCGTGACTCGTCCGAAAGTGCTATACCGGTGCTCGGCTCGATAGAATTCAATTACTCGGGGATTGAAACACTATAACGTACGGATAACAGCCACTTTTCGGACTATAGTAACGAAATGTACTATTACAATATCGCAGGTCGTAGACAAAACGTTGTTACGCAAAGCAAAAAAGACATAAAGAGACGCAACCGAGGGCAGTTTAAGGAAGAACGGCCAAAAGCAGTTGCTGATAGGCGCTAAAGCCCGTCTGCAGCACAGAAACAGGGCGTGCTGTAAACGCATTATGGGCCGTTTAAAAGTTGGGGCATAAAGCGAGATTGTGGCCAAGAATTGTAATTGTGAAGAGCTTGTGACGCGACGTGGTAAAGTGGTTAGGTCTAAATCAAGAACTGTCTTTGTAGTGGGACAAGTGTTAATGTGAAATGACCTAGTTCTCCTACAACAAAAGAAGTAAATTTATACTTATTTATTCGGGCTAAAACGTATTTAAGGAGAACAAATTTGATTAAATAGTATCTAAATGTATAAAGAAAGTTGCTATAGGTCTAAGTTTCAATATGTTGAGAATAAAGATTAGAATATCTGCTCAGCGTAAAAGATTACAAATAATTTTTTGAAAAGCTGTATCATTGACTTTATAACTAAAATGAGACTGCTCTTGCCTATGGATATTTTAAAGCCAGGAATCGAGTACTCGCAAATTAGTTCGCCACTCGTCTTTGGAGATTGTCCCAGGAGTATGATTTCACGCTAAAGGTGTTATCCCTGAAATGGATCATTTTTGCTTTTACAGGGCTAAAATATGGTATAGTGATAAAAAGGGATTTATTTTTAAAACTTCAAAACTAACAGTGCAAAAGAGAACATAAAAACTTATTTTTAATTTCTTTAATACCAATATTCACCACCAGAATGTGCTATTTTTGTAACATAAAACTTTGGCTTCAAAATTTTACATTGTTTGGGCTATCTATTTTTTTCCTTATAATCAATGTTGTGTTATTGAATTTATATTTTTCTTTATAATCAATGGTTGTATGTAATGAATCACTCATTCGCACAAAAAAAGATTTACTAATCATTACTGAGCAGCTAGTAAACATGTATTACAAATCACTTAGGTAGAAACTGTTAACAACGGAGGAAAGGATGGGCTTATTTTGACCATAAATACAAAATGATTCAATCTGCAAGCCATAAAATCAACGGTGCGCGGCGAATATTCTGTTTTTGCAGGGGTATCTCTGCCGTGCTACAACAGTGGTTGGATCTGCGAACCCTCGTCAGTTAACTTCATTTAAAAACTGTTAATTAAAATGTAGAGGTCGACATCATTATTGTATAATTTAACATTCTTAGAAAAATAGTTATCTGGTATTAAGGAAGTAAAGTATAATATTGCCTTGCAAAGGGAAACACCTGTAAATTTCTCTTTGGGAGACAGTGTAAGTTACTTCATTATGCTACGGAGTTTACAGACATCAACTAATCCGGAGATGGTGACTGCAGATGGACTAATGAGGGATTAATCTTTAGTCGCTTTATGCTATGAAGTTGACAAAGCTCACCGAATTCAGGAATAAATTACAGGGATATTTTAAAAGGATTAATGAGAGAGAGATTAAACTATTCTACTATGGAGTTTACAGAGCTCAACAAATCCAGGGATAGAAACTGTAGATGATCCTTAGCTCTTTACGAGCTTCAAAAGTTCAAAAGGTAAGTTGAGGTGAGGTTTGGAATTAAGTTAAAGGAATCGAGAGAATAAGTTGAGAAACTGTGTACATAGTAAATTCAGTAAAGGTATGAATAGCAGCTGACTTGTATCAGGGCCAGGTTTGTGGGTAGAGGTGATACAGTTCGATGTTAATCACTGCCACTCCTCACTAATCACCGCGTCTTCTTTGTCAACAGCCGCCATCATGCGGGCTGACACTCAGTTGTATCAGGGCCAGGTTGGTGGGTCTAGAGGCTGTACAGTTCAATGTTAATCACTGCCACACCGCGCTAATCACCGCGTCTTCTTTGTCAACAGCCGCCATCATGTGGGCTGATACTCAGTTGTATCAGGGCCAGGTTGGTGGGTCTAGAGGCTGTACAGTTCAATGTTAATCACTGCCACACCGCGCTAATCACCGCGTCTTCTTTGTCAACAGCCGCCATCATGTGGGCTGATACTCAGTTGTATCAGGGCCAGGTTGGTGGGTCTAGAGGCTGTACAGTTCAATGTTAATCACTGCCACACCGCGCTAATCACCGCGTCTTCTTTGTCAACAGCCGCCATCATGCGGGCTGACACTCTGTTGTATCAGGGGCCGGGTTGGTGGGTCTAGAGGTTGTACAGTTCAATGTTAATCACTGCTACACTGCGCTAATCACTGCGTCTTCTTTGTCAACAGCCGCCATCATGTGGGCTGACACTCTGTTGTATCAGGGGCCGGGTTGGTGGGTCTAGAGGTTGTACAGTTCAATGTTAATCACTGCCACACTGCGCTAATCACTGCGTCTTCTTTGTCAGCAGCCGTCATCATGTGGGCTGACACTCAGTTGTATCAGTGCCGGGTTGGTGGGTCTAGAGGTTGTACAGTTCAATGTTAATCACTGCCACACCACGCTAATCACCGCGTCTTCTTTGTCAACAGCCGCCATCATGTGGGCTGACACTCAGTTGTATCAGGGCCAGGTTGGTGGGTCTAAAGGTTGTACAGTTCAATGTTAATCACTGCCACACCACGCTAATCACCGCGTCTTCTTTGTCAACAGCCGCCATCATGCGGGCTGACACTCAGTTGTATCAGGGGCCGGGTTGGTGGGTCTAGAGGTTGTACAGTTCAATGTTAATCACTGCCACACCGCTCTAATCACTGCGTCTTCTATGTCAACAGCCACCATCATGCGGGCTGACACTCAGTTGTATCAGGGTCGGGTTGGTGGGTCTAGAGGTTGTACAGTTCAATGTTAATCACTGCCACACCGCGCTAATCACCGCGTCTTCTTTGTCAACAGCCGCCATCATGTGGGCTGACACTCAGTTGTATCAGGGCCGGGTTGGTGGGTCTAGAGGTTGTACAGTTCAATATTAATCACTGCCACACCGCGCTAATCACTGCGTCTTCTTTGTCAACAGCCGCAATCATGTGGGCTGACACTCAGTTGTATCAGGGCCGGGTTGGTGGGTCTAGAGGTTGTACAGTTCAATGTTAATCACTGCCACACCGCGCTAATCACTGCGTCTTCTTTGTCAACAGCGGCATCATGCGGGCTTACTCTCGGTACCTTCTGATTTTCTCTGAAAGTTACTCTTGTTTAATTCCATAGACTGAAATATTTCAAATTTCAACGAAGTATAAATGTGATTTTTCTAGATCACGCTGCTATAAAATGTTCATAGCAAATGCATTATTTCATTGATTACATCCTTAAATGTAAATTCTTCTTTCCAATTTTTTTGTTTTATTTTATCAATACCTACTAGTACCAGGGGACCCAGTTTTGCTCGGATGAAACAAAATAACGTAAATTTATCAATTAGCTGTTCCGGTAAAAAATTTTATAACGATAACATGGACACTTTGATGGGCTGTAGAATATAATCTTGTTTGTTCCAGCCTATTAACCAGCTCTAATCGATTCCTCGTGGGCAAAAACCCTATGTAAAGAAAACAAATTAAAAATCTTGGACGAAAAAATATCCTGAACAAACATTGTTTGTTTTAATGAATTGTCTTATCCAATGTAGTGATAAAATCAACACACTGTTCCTCTTCAAATAATTTCAGGTTTATAACTTAAACTTTATTATTTTTTGTTTGAAACTTGGTACGTCGTAGTATTAGGTTATAAGGGCACTCGGAGCTGGTCAGTCGCGGCTCTCAGTATTGGCCCCGCCAGCTGCTACTAATGTCTTTCACCATCTAATTACACCCAGAGAATGACTTACTTCCACTATATACAAACTACTACTTCTTCTCCAATATTACTACTACTTCTACTAATACATTTCTGGATACTCTATCAGAAGGTTTTTGTTTTTAGTGAAATATATTGTTTTTCATAAGGAATTTCGGGCCCTAAATCTCAAACACTTAAGAGTTTTACACAGATGACAGTTCTGAATGGGACAACACACAAACTCGTCTATCACTGTCTTGAGCCAACTTTTATGTTCATACCCTTCCACCCGGACATACGTGTATACTCGTATAATTTAAAATACTAAGGAACTCCCAGACTAAAGGCTACAAATTTCACAGCCATAAACAAATTTAGTTGTTAAAGGTGTCCACATATTATAGAGTCAGATTTAGTAGAAAAATATTATTGATGATGTTTTGATCCGTTAATAGGTCGATAAAGGTAGGTGATTTTATGAAAATCAAAAGATTTTAAAACTTAAGCTTGAATGAACCAGGTCTTCGGCCCCTTAAGACAAAATACAATTATGTGCTGTTTGCAGTACAAGGGGTTAATCTTAAACGAGTCAATCTTGTATGAAATAGTCAAATCAACAGACTGGCACATCAGAAGTGTGAGATTGAGGGCGGAGACGATCTTCGTTGTATAAACGCCTCAACGGAATTATTTATCAGCTGTTTGTTGCGTCATCGGTCAGAGTATACTTTTCTTTCTCCTTTTTTATGGAAAATCGTAAAATAAACATTTACAGCTGTGAACTTTGTATAAAAAGTATGTGTTTCGTTAATTTACGTCATGCGCATTCTGCGATACTATTTGAAGACAAAAAAAGTTAATACTATTTACTTTTGCTTATTAAAATTTATAACTGATAAACGTTTAAGTTGTACTTAATCAATTGTTACAATTAAAACAAACCATATAATTTACAGGAACATTTTCCCTAAAATTTTAAAAATTAGTTCTTTAGTTTTATTTTTTTAAAGATGGTGGCGGCTACGTTTTACCTAGTATTTGTCCCACATGGGCCTCAGGCTTGTTATTAAGCAATGCGAGGAGTGGGCTGTAATTTGTAATATCTTCCTTTCAAAATATTCGAGGCCGCATGATACCGATAACTGAATATAAAGGGGCGTCTTAAAGAAATTGCGCAAGTTCAATCAAAAGTAGTTATAAAAGTAGTTTATATCCTCTTTGTTGTCGTGTTGTTTGTCGGCGAGGAGGATCCAAGCACGCAAATGGTGGCTTAGAGTCGTGAGCACCAAATAGGGCGGGTGAGTGAGTGCGCTTCTGGAGATGTTATTGTTTATTATTTGTTGGGTGGTTAATCAGCTATATGATCATACGATCAAAGTAAACACAAATGTACACGTAAAAGGCTCTGAAAAACGTAAACAACATTTTCACAGTCAACAAAAACAGTTCATTTGGTCATATCAGTTGAGGCTCAGCAGACGATGTGGTGTCTCCAGTTTTTGCCGCCCGCCCTATGTGGTGCCCGAGACTATAGTAGTGTTATCGTCCCTCTATCACCCAGACCTATAGATATAGATTTTCCCTCTCACCATCACAAAATCAGCTGAGACGATGCACTCAAAGTCTGTATAGATATTCAAGTAGCGCCGATAGTGTTTAGTGTTTGGATGAAGAGCGGAAATGGAGAGCTGTGAGCATTGCAGCTTAATATCTAATATAGTATAAACAAAACAGTTTCTGTTTTTTGTCATTTATTAGTCAGTCATTTGATTAATCAATATACAATCATTACATAAATACACATGTTCAATATTTGGGTTTCGTTTCCAAAACAACAGCAAAAGATTAATGGATGCGAATAGGTGGTGCAGATGACGGCACTGAAATACTTAAAACATAAACTCGATCAGAAATCGAAAATGCTAAACTGAAGACAGACATGCTGAAACAAAGTGTGGAAAGATACCGGAATACAAGAATAGCTCGGATCGCAGAGTTAAATAATATTCCGAAGACATTTAAAATGAAAGCCGTTCACTGCCAGAATATCAAACGAAGATCAATAAGTGTGTTAGTCTGAGACAGTGACGTGACTGTATCACGTGATGCGCGCAGTAGATATGTATCCTCCACCACGCGGCGCGAGCACGCCAACCATCCTGGGACCGTCTACTCCAACCATCTCGAGTCTGGAGAATTCTGGGGACTGTCTACACCAACCATCTCGGGTCTGGAGAATTCTGGGGACTGTCTACACCAACCATCTCGGGTCTGGAGAATTCTGGGGACTGTCTACACCAACCATCTCGGGCCTGGAGAATTTTGAGGATTGTCTTCCAGGCCTGGAGAATTCTGGGGACTGCGTACATCTACCATCTCGGGTCTGAAGAGTTCTGAGGACTGTCTTCCAGGCCTGGAGAATTCTGGGGACTGCCTACATCAACCATCTCGGGGCTGGAGAATTCTGGGGACTGCGTAAACCAACCATCTCGGGTCTGAAAACTTTTGAGGATTGCCTTCCAGGCCTGGATAATTCTGGGGACTGCGTACATCTACCATCTTGGGTCTGAAGAGTTCTGAGGACTGTCTTCCAGGCCTGGAGAATTCTGGAGACTGCGTACATCTACCATCTCGGGTCTGAAGAGTTCTGAGGACTGTCTTCCAGGCCTGGAGAATTCTATGACTGTCTACACCAACCATCTTGGGGCTGGAGAATTATGGGGACTGCGTAAACCAACCATCTCGGGTCTGAAAAATTCTTGGGACTGTCCTCCCGGCTCTGGAGAATTCTGGGGATTGTCTACACCAACTATTCCAAGCCTGGACTGTTCCGGAAACTGTCTACACCAACCATCCCAACCATGGAGAATTCCGGGGTCTGTCTTCCAGGCCTGGAGAATTCTCGGGACTGTCTACAGCAACCGTCCCGGACCTGCGGAATTTCGGGGACTGTCCAGCTGTCTACATTTAAGAGAATGTAGTATGTTCAGCCTAATCGTTTAGTCTTCGATCTTATGAAGAAACTACTAAGGACTATTGATTTGAATTATGCCCAGCTCCGTGTTTTGTTTATACCAAGCAAAATGTTTTTCATAAGGACTTGTCACAAACACTTGTAATTAATTGATTCCTCTATCAAGAGCAAGAAAGAAGTTTTTATTTATTTATAGAAATCTATTATAAAAACCATTAGAACCATCTACCTTAAACCATTAGAAGTATACTCTTCAAAACTGGGATGCAAATAAAATACAAAAGGATCTACCTACACTATTTCGGTGATGAATCAAGTTTCTACTTCCTACTTTACTACTGTCAAGTAGTGGGCATTTTTATTTTTCACAGTTCAATAGCTAAAAAACTCGAAATCTTAAGAAAAATTTCAGTGAAAACCCGTTTGCTAATATAACTTGTTTTGCAGTAATTCATAGTTTTGTTTTATCACCAAAAACTGAATAATTTAAAATTAATTGACTTTGATCAACTAGACTTTGAAACTAATGCATATCCCTATTTTCCAAGAAAAAAATTGTCCTGTTAAACAGCTATTTATGGGTGGAAAATTTGCTTTTAAGTATGTCACTTACTGAAAATCTATACAACCTATACAACTTATACAACAGTCTATACACTTAGAAGGATAAAAATGTCTGTAAAATTATGATAAACAAACCACAGAAATGCATAAAATGCAAATTACATAAATACAAATCACGTCCTTTGGAACCAAGTTCAAGCGAATCTCTTAAAATCGATAACTGAATAGACCTTCTCAAAATCTCAAACATGATCCGTATATTTGATAGGAAGCTCCTCCATCGTTATGGGTACCGAATATTCAAGTTTGGGTCGCGTGCCAGACCCCCACGTTTCTCCTCTACAGACGGACGGACAGACATGCAGACTGCTCGGCTATCTCCGCCGCGGTCACGTCATCCGTCCTCCTACACGAGCCGATCCAAAACTTATCTTAAATCAATCGATGCGGGCGAGGGTTTTTTAAATATATTTTTTTACTTTGAGTTTAATTTTACTGGATGAAAAGGAGAGAGCTGAAAGGTGCGGTGCGAAAACTGAAGACAAAATTTTAACTTATTTGAACCAGTAAATAAATACCAGTAATCGTAACTTTTTTGTCAGTAGTAGCAATTTTTTATGAATTAACTTTTTTTATCTATATTTATTTTTTAAATTATTTATTTATTAGATTTTTTAATTAATATTAATATTAATATTTATTTATTTTAATTTATTTATTAATTTTTTTTATTTAAAATTTAATTAATTTTTTTTGAATTTATTGATTCTAAAATATTTAAATAAATTACAAGAAGGCCTAAGCTCGCTCACCAAATATGTTATAGGAAATAAATTATATTCTGTTGGTTTTTATACCTTATGTATATCCTGTCTGGCTTGGGAAGGTTTCAGTAGGCTAATTTTACTCAAAATACATTTTCGAAATCTGGCACTTCTCCCCGAATAAGTGTCACAATATATTAAAACCAGATGTTTGCTATAAATAGGAGGGCAAAAATTGTAAAGCCATTAAATGGATCAGGATAATCTGGTCATGATATCTATATATAAAAGGCCCAAACTACTCGTGGCTTTTAAGAAAACCATAAGTCTGACACTCATCAACCCTATCCTGGAATAAAAGGTTCCGGGGAGAAAATTCCAGGAAAAATATTAGTTTTTTGATAAAATTACCCCTGAGGGCACAAACATAAAATACACCCGTTGCAGCAGACCTGCATACTCAGCGAATTTCAAATGCAAAAGAACATAATTCAATGCAACATAGCAAAATTTGACATGTTTTTGTAATCTCCATAAGAATAACATGGGGAATGAGTATGCAGGTTTGCTGCAACAGGTATATTAAAACTGGTTGGTTTTAATTCATTATTTAGTAGATCTTGACTAGAAGAAGTCATATACCAAGTTTTATCAAGAAATGTTAAAAAAGTAAGGAAGATATCGATTTTTTTAAATTTCCCATAAGGATAACATGGGGAATGATTATGCAGGTTTGCTGCCACAAAAATGGAAATTTCGGGGGTTTTAGACTAAAATACATTAGACCTCATCTAGATGAAGCCACAAACCAAGTTTTATTAAAATATGTTGAGAAATAAGCAAGATATAGAATTTTACTTATTCCCCATAAGGTTAACATAGAGACAACGTACTGTGTTTACCACTCAATATCTCGGTAACCAATGGGGATAGAGCAATGATTCAAGATACTAAATTGTTTGTTTTTTTGAGCTGAATTCAATGGTGCCAACAAAAATTTGATTAATTTTATTTTTCTATATAAAAAACTCAAGAAACCCATTTTTGGGGGGGGTTTATCCCCCTTTACCCCCCCTTCCGATGGTCCGATCGGGCTGGTTTACGAACTCGTCCAATTGATTACCACTTTACATGTCTGTACCAAATTTCATTAAGATCGGGCCATATTTACGGCCGCTATCGTGCTTGTTTACAATTATTTGATTACTTTTTCCCGGCGAAGCGGAACACCGTCTATACACTTAGAAGGATAAAAATGCCACGATCACGTCATCCGTCCTCCTACACAAGCCGATCGAAAACTTATTTAGTATTAACATAATTTTCTTAAATCAATCAATGTGAGGGTTTTTTAATGGAATTTTTTTACGTTGGGTTTAATTTTATTGGGTGAAAAGGAAAGAGCTGGAAGGTGTGGTGTGAAAAACTGAAAACAAAGTTTAGTTTCTATGAACTTTTATCGATTCTGAAAAATTGAAATAAATTATAAGAAGTTCAAACTTGCTCACAAAACATGTGTGGGAAATTACTTAAATTCTGTTAATACTAAATCAAATAAAGATAACCCATCACCTTTTTATTATTTAAATCCGACTTTCAATGGCTAAATAAACCTCTTAAGCCGAAAGAACTTTCGTGTCTCCCTGCCGCGATCAAGCCGTAGTTGACTTGGACGAATGAGAAATCGGCAAATTCTAAGAACTGGCTTATTATCACATGTTAACTCCTCGCATTAGGCTAGTCTGGCGGCGTGCCGTGGTAACCGTGCCATATCGGCATAGTAGCCTGCTGTACCATACATGCTGCTGTATTGGCAGCATTCCCTTGGCGAAATTGCCGACCTATCTACATGCGGGTGGTAAACTGATGATTAGACCGCATTAATTAGCTACATTTTTACATAATTTCCGGTTTTTTACATAATTTTCACATTTTTACATAATCCGCTACATATTTTAGCTACATATTATTTAATGGATTGAAGGGGCAAAAATCACATAATTATAATAATGAAAATTTTTAATCAAAACAATCTTTCTTTAATATTGTACATATTAACTCCATAGTAAACTGGCATTTATATTCCTATTAATTAGCACATGGTTTTGAAAAAAATCATTATACTAGAATTAATACTACTATGAAGTGGGAGAGGGAAGGTAATTTATATACGTATCATTCGCTAGCAACAGATCATCCCCTCGAAGGCAGACGGAAACACACGAAGAATTCCGAAACACCCGAACATTCCAAAGTCCAAGTGTCGGTATCTAGCGGGCAATCGATATACTTGTAGGACAAGATATACACAATAATCCAAGTAATTTATCCAATAAGAAGGGACATGGTGACAAAAGAAACCATAATGCTCCAGCCAATAAAATAATTAGCGGAATTTTGAAAATTATACTAGTTGGTTTTCAAGTGCTTAATGAGGGACAGTCATGTCGCTGGCGTCGATGAGTCAAATTTCCCTCCCTCTCGTGCTCCAAAGTTGCATTAGTTTTACTATAGTATCATATATTTTAATGTTAGCAAAGCAGATATTTTTTAATCCCAATGTTTTTCAAATAGTATATATTTTATTGCAGTGTAGAGGTAGTGAGGTATAAGATGAAGCTTGGGTGTTTACAAACAAACCCTGATGAATTTGGATTTTTCGAGGAGGGGAAATAAATATTTAACAGGTGATCAATTGATTCAACTTCGAATTTCTTATGTCAGTCATGTGTTACATACTAAATCAAAAACATGTCACCTGTTCTTGATTGTTATTCACAGGCAAAACATTGTTTCTAATATCAACCCACATTTTGTTTTGGTTTAGTAATTTTTATATACCAGACTAGTAGAGTAATCACATGGCTTTGTTTACTTCCACGTCATCGATGATTTCCTCCCCTCCTCTGCTGAAACTTCAAACTCAAGCTTCTTCTCACACCTCACTACCTCTAGACGCGTTTGATTCCTTGTACATAAATTGAATTTAGAGATTTGAATATACATACGTAATGTAATGTGACGAAGAACATTATTTGTTCATTTACGAATACTCACCTATACTTTTTATTGAAAAACACTCCTTACACTTCTTAATAATAATTCCCGTAATGTTACTTACAACAATTTAAATGATACTGTAACACTGTGTATGTCTCATACCTCTCTTTGATAACTCTTTGATAACTTACAGTAGCCTATAAGCCAAAAGTACAACAATATAATCACTGCCACCATCGACGGGGCTGTTTGTCAACTGTAGTAGTTGACAGTAGATTTCCTGTTATGCGATAAATCACGAGAGACAGTGGCTCATAACACGCCGGCAAACTCGCCGTCCACTCCATTGTATTCAGACGTATGTAGATTGCTCGGATCAAATCTGCCTTCAGTAATCCACTCTTAATTGCACCCCCTTGATAAGTGATTCGGATTATCCCTTCCGCAAACTGAAATTAGCCTCCTACTTACTCACTTTCGTTTCTGCGAATCCTAGGATTTACTGGATAAAATTATTTAATTATCTCTTCTTTTTATTTGAACCGCTTTTTCTTCTTTGTCACTTTATCGATGAATTATTGTCATTTGATTTAATAGTTTGCTATCATTTTATGTAAAAACTTTACAGGTTTCAAAAAAGGTTATCCTTTAGTTTCCTTTTGTATCGTTTTGTGAATATATTTTTGTTCACAAAGTTTAAGAAGATTAGCAAACACTCTTATACTAAGTTTCATAATGAATTTTGAAAACTTCCTCTCTAAAGTCCTTAATGACAGAAAAAAACTAACTAGGTTACTGAAATAGTGTTACTTGAACTGTAGATCAACAATTGAAACTAAACCTGGCTATCATTGGGCCTTAAATAGTAATTAATAATGGTACCTTTTAAAAATGCGTCCTTCAGCAATAAGCAGAAGTTCCTGATTTAGATGTTAAGTGTCGCTTGATTCCTCAGATAATCTCCTTCAAGAAGAGGGGAAGATTTCAGGGGGAAGGGGGAATTTCTCCAACAAATAATAAGTTCGAACTAAGGAATACAAATATCAGGGTATTATGTCAAAAGAACAAGCCAACAAGGTTACCGAAATAAACTGTATTATTGGATCACATATTTCAACGAAAGTTTGACACAAAACCGAAACACTTTCCGAGATCAAGTCCGAGATGGCCGGCGGGCGAGTGGGGCCGACAGGTGAATCGATCCCCTATCGAACTGGTCGTCTCACGGTACTCGGGCTGCTCACCGCCAGCCTACAGAGCGAGGCAAATAAATTGGCCCAAGCCGTTCGTAAAGCCAATGCTGAAATTAACATTAGTCTTAGGCCAAGTTATTTGACTTGAAGTGTACACTAAGCAATGTTTATTGATTATAGTGAACGTTTCTTAAATATTTATTTGCGGCATTGGTATTTTAAAAAGTTACATGAACTGATTCAGGCCCTAAAATTGCTACTCTATTCCATTTATATAGCTAAACAATTGCATAATTTGTAATTATTACAGCCATATATTTTTTTATGTTTTATATTTTTCCTAAGAATTAGCGTAATGAATAGTATGTCGGTAATTACATTGTGAAATCAGGCAATATACCTGGGAGTCTAACGTGTATAAACATCAATGTTGATCCACTGCAGGTCTGACAGATGTAGATTTGAGCGAGAACAGGAATAAAAACCGATACAACAACCTAGCCGCTAGTTGAAATCCTCCACTTTAAAACGAAGTTGGAGTCAGTTATATCAGAGAATGCAATACTGTAAACTGAATATCCTTTTAGGCACATGCATCAGTAGCTGACACTACACCAATGCCTGACAGTCTAGATTTATGTGCCTTATAATGCTGGTCTCTTATAATATTTTACACAATATTAAATTGTTCAGTTCGAAACCACAGGTTATTAAGCGCATATGGTTTCTTATACTGATAGTCAGGCCCCGGTGCATTTACCCTAATCTATCTATATATATATAAAAGCCAAAACCCATTGACTGACTAATCACAGTTTCTCAAAAACTATAAGGCTTAGAGCCATGAAACTCGGCACAAATATTCCATACAGGCTCTAGATGCGTACTAAGAAAGGATTTTGCAATATTTTGTCTTTAAAGACCTAAAAATAGTATATTAAAAATGCAATATGGCGACCAATACCAATAAATGCAATATTAAAAACCACAAGACTTTGGGCCATGACACTTGGCACAATTATTCTTTATAGGCTTTAGATACGAAAAAATAAAGGTTTTAAAAATATTCTTTCTCAGACGGCTAAAATAGATTACTTTAAAAAATTCAAAATGACGGCCATTTTAGTTTTTCCTAACTAAGGATGGGAGTCCTGTAGAATATTTTCAGGGAACAGAAAAGGTACGAGAACTAATCTACTGAAAGAAGTTTAACTAATCTGAATAAAGTTTAAAAATTTAATGAGAAACCTTTTGGGGAAATAGGTTTTTGGCCAAGATATTTACCTCCTACTTTTTCTTACAGTTTTCGGTTTATTTTCAAAAACGTGCTAAATTCAGATTGATGTCAAGTTGAAAATCCATCCTTAGAGTCTTCTTTGTTTTATATTCCGGGTTATCCTTATTCACTGTATTGGGAAATTGGAGGAAGTTAGTTTATACCATTTGCTAATCATGCGGGGGGGAACATGTTTAGAGGAAGCGTGGAATTATAAGCTGCATCTTAAGGGTTTTATTGCACTCACATGACCCAAATAAATCAGTCCATTTGTTAATTATTCCTAAAAATTGCACAAGTCATAATATAATTGAATTAAAATGAGCTATCCTTTCAGCGGGCGAAGCTGCGGGTATATCAGCTAGTTTGTGTAATAATCCTTCATTATTACATTCAAAAAGTATATTCCCGTACTACACCATTTATTTTAAATATTAGCGCTATACCTTATGCATTCTTAACTCACTTTATAGTATTTAATTACAATTACATATAATTTTTAAATTTCCCCCTCTCAATAATTAAGCTCCCCAAAAAACATAAACGTAAAATACAAACAGACAACACGGGAAACGAGTCTGATCGATTCGGGCATAACTCAAAACCGAATCGTCGGAAAAGTAATAAAAGCAAGTGAACAACCACCGTATCACCATCGGGACAAACAACGGTTTGTTTTTATTAGGAAAGTAATTTAAATCGTCCATCCGTCGGTGCGGGGCGACCGTTTAACACGCGCGCAAATTGGCCATTAAATGACAAATGCTGTGCGAGCCGCGATAAGGCATAAACAGCAACAACAAAATCCATCCGCCAACAAATGTGTTTTATCTGTTCAAATAAGCAAGCGGGGCTATAAAAACACACGACAACTCTCTTAATCCGGTACACAATAATTTCATCACACCACCCTGAGCCGCCGTGTTGTTTTTACTTCCCGTGTTTATCATTATTGTTTAGATTAAATTAATTATTTCTTGATATTATTTCATGGAAGTGGCGGTAATTATTTTTAACAGATTGCAGTTACTGAGTACTGAAAGGATTTTTAATTAATAGTTTTTAATTAGTTGGTACATGGTGTAACTAATTTTCTTAAAAAACCATTATTAGGGGCAAGATAGGAAAAGCTTCTCTTTGTTTGATGTAAAACATGGCTTATGAACACAATTATTTTACAGTAAGTATTTAGTTTTTCTTTGAGATGTTTTTAATAGTAAAGTAGTGTTTTACCAAAAAAGTGTTAAGTTAATGGTTTTTAATGTCTTAAACCTGAACATATACTGGAAACATCAAATTATAAATTTTTTAGTAAGGAATGTGTCTCCTAGTTTATTACTATATCAATAAATTATATTAAACATTGTGTGAAACTATGCATTTAAGTTGAATATAATGAAAAAATACTATATCACAAAAACTAACGAAAGTATTATTCTTGTCTGACGAAAAACTACTCGTAGAAATTACTCAAATTTAACCTCATTGATTTTACCTTAAAGAGAAAAAACATCGCTCTACAATTTAGCTGGAAACACAAATTAGTATCTTGAATCACTACTTCATTTAAATTTTCTAGAGATATATCGTTAGCGTTAGTGATAAACATTGCATGTTGTCCTAAAGTTTTAAATTACTAAACAACATTTCACATGCTTATTACAAAGCATATCTTAACAAAAATTGGTCTGTGGCTTCTTCAGGTGAGGTCTATAGGATAATAGCTTAAAACAACCCAAAGTTTAGATACCTGTCGTAATAACCTTACATTCACATTCCTCATGTTAATCTTTTTTGGGTACAAAAAGGTGTTTAATTTTATTCTCACTTATTTTATTGTCTACTCTCCTCCCTCTTACATAATAAATTACTACAAAGGTAACCATCAAAATATAAAATTAGGAAAATATCAAAAGTTTACCTAAAACTGTATTAGTCTTTTCTCCTTATTGAAACAGTTTTCTTCAATAGCAATTTTGCACATATTTATTCTAATCAGTAAAGTCAGGACGGTTTGTCGAGAAGAGCCCTCTGTGGTTCATTACCAGCCGTTCTGAGGCCGCAAGAACTGAGGATGAACGACGGGGCGGGGCGCTCGTCAGCGAGTGCTCGATTTATCTCTAATATCAATCATCCCTCAAAAATCACAGCTGCGAAAAATGTTGCTTTGCCCTGCGTGTCAAGCGCAATGTCTGTCGGCTCTTCATGTCCATGAGTGATGCCTGTAATGTAGCTTACTGTCGACAAATGATAATTACGGTTACGAAGCAGAAAGTTTCAAAATGATTTATTCTATTACTGATGTAACGTAATAGTATATTTCATTACAAGGACCTAAAGTGACGCTTTTCGTACAAGGTCAAGTTTTACAACCGAGGCTGTAAGCCGAGGTTGAAAAATTACCGAGTAACGAAAAGCAGCTTTAGGTCCGTGTGATGAACTATATTTTTCGTTATATTACTCAATACAATACGTAAACTACTTAAGAAAACCAAAATGTTACAGCTTGTTTACCTTTGAAGATGCCTTCAAAAGATGCCACCGTCTTGTTCTTGCTATTTGAAGCAATCAGCTGATTGTCTGTTTCATTTGTGTTAGGGTAGACTGATAACAATGAACAACTATCGACGTATCGAACGCATGTAATAATCGATTAGTGAAATGAGCGAGTTTCACAAATTGATTAAACTGACAACAATGAATATTTCGATAATAACGATGAATGTTTCGATTATTTGCAATCGAATGAATATTGTTCGATTATTACGACGTACTCGGCACTTTTTGACTTTTATAGTCCTAGGACTATAAAGAGTCAGCTGGTATCGAGTACATCAGCTTTTAATTCCTAAGGAATAAAAATAGTGTATTTAGGTCCGGAAAACATGCATCAAAAACATCTGTTTTTGAAGCAGTATAACGAAAATTATATTTTTTTACCATACTGACACAGAAACATCTGTGTCCTGTTCCTTTTTGTTGGCTCAAAAGTTACCCATTGCCTTGGCCGAAAAGTTTTTCCGGACTACGACTACAGGCATAACCATCTCTAGTCCTCTAGTACAAGGCCGCGGCGCTAGTAAATGGCAACATCGCGCCTAAGGGTTCTGCTGATTTGGTTTTATCCATACTCTCTTATGGCACTGTTTTTTGTTTACTTCAAACCAGCTGGCTCTGTAAGGGAAAGTCAATGGTTTTACAATGCAAAAAACCTTTGAGATAAAGCGATTTTGCCAGGTCGAAGGCCGCGGCCTTATTACTAGAGATGGCTATACTACAGGTCACGGAAGTAAACCAAGCTGATTTACAGCAAACCAACATTTAATGCGTGATTATTGGTTACTTTTTAGAGGAATGCAGTACCAGCACTGGCAGCAGTAGCAAATGTTTATTTTGTTTATAATAGGTTGGGTTTGAAGGATCGAGAAAGGTATTAGTTTATGCAAGGAATATGTTATGATTGAAAGTATGTTTTTCTAGGTAGTATGATGAAAAGTATCGTACGTTACACGGCCGGTAAGTTTTACCATACTCGTATGAAAATCCCGCACTCACTTCCACTCACGCGGGAAGTATCATACTCATCCGGTAAAAAGTACTTTCCGGCCTAGTAACGTAATATAATATTGTTTTAATTCATAAAATAACTGGTTTTAAGCGTAAAGAAATTAAAATTGTGGATATTTTGTACTTTTTAACCCTACACTGCTGTACTTCTGTTGTAAAAGGTACTCTCAACTATGGGTTTCCATAAACATTGTTGATCCCCTTGGTTGTTTATCCGCAGAGGCCAGGATGGACGTGTGGTGATATCCTACTTGAGGTGTTAACCATCCCTAGAGAGGGGATACCAAGTCCAGGATGTCCATGTTCTTTTTCTGCAATTGTTTTCGTTGTTTTCTTAGACTACCTGAACGTGTTCCTACATTAAGCAGGTCGTATTCTCACACATTTAGGTGAAAATGTGGTATATTACGAGATATTTGATACAATTTAAATTTAGGTTTTTTTTATTATTTTTTTACATTTAAATTTTGATTTTCAGAAGAGGT
Organism: Flexamia atlantica; assembly: GCA_035578135.1. NCBI lineage: Eukaryota > Metazoa > Arthropoda > Insecta > Hemiptera > Cicadellidae > Flexamia > Flexamia atlantica. Next base: position 5,036,162 of record JAQJVK010000014.1, on the reverse strand, counting down.
TTAATGATAAACTGTTTTAAAGTATATCCCTTATAAAATAACTCCAGGAAAGCGGGAGTTTAGTGTTTTGTCCCCTAATTAAAAATTAAAATTAAATTAAAATTTCCATTAAAAAAGCTTTTTATGATATATGAACCTTAATATTGAATCTAAAACTTTCGGAGTTAATGCCTGTAACGATAATAACTCCACGATGTATTTCTCAAACCCACCAAAACGATAGATTCAGAGATAGGTCGTATCTTCTGATCTCCTGGTAACATCATTTACGAGGGAATTTATAAATTCCAAATGCATCATAGCTTACAACAAATTAATAAACTATCTCACAGCTTATTTTTCAAACGTCTCATAGCTTATAACGTGTTCGTGTATCGTATAAAGTGTCTCATAACTAATAACATCCAAATTGCATCATAGCTTATACCGCTGAAGACAATATAGCTTATGCCAAATTCGCATTAGGATATAGGTGCTAATGTCATTGAAAGATTTGAGACTAAGTGGTTTTTACAGTTTACAATTCGAAATATACATTATGAGCTATGAGATTATAGGCTATGGGACTCCAAGTGCTCAGTGTAGGCTGGCAGTGAGCAGCCCGAGCCTATCGAGAGACGAACGTTTCGATTAGGGGATCGAATCACCTGTCGGCCCCACTCGCCCGCCGGCCATCTCGGATTTGATTTCGGAAAGTGTTTCGGTTTTGTGTCAAACTTTTGTTGAAATTGATGATCCAATAATAGCCTACAGCTTAGGTTTGCAGCCTTGTCGGTTTGTTCTTGTTGTATATTTTTATATTTTTTACTTAGAACTCAAATTTTTGCTAATGAAATGCGCTTTTTAAGGGGTATTATTTGTGGAATCAGGTGGGACTTTAAGAGGTATTGGGGGGGGGGGTCTTATTAAAGGATACATTTTTTAAAGATAGGGTAGACCGGGGCACGTTTACGCAGATTTTTTTCAAATTTTTTTTTCAATTCGTGGTCGTTCTTTTGAAGTTTTAAACACGACAGTTTCATTCAATGGTTAATAAGATTTAATTTCATATATAGAATGTTAACTTTTTATTTTTATTACAGCACAACAAATTATTATTCATGTTAATGTCGGGTGCATAAACCTACCCCTGGTTCGGGGCAGGTTTACGCATCAAGCGGGGCACGTTTACGTATACTACAAAATGGTAAAAATGGGAAATAACATACAGTTAGTTAATAATCTATAGTTGATTTATTGGTCTCTTATCTTTTATCTTATTTTTCTTCTTTTTCTGGTTTTCGGAACGTAATTTATCACCATCTTTAGAAAATTAGAAAATAGCCTAATTTAAAAAAGAAATATTTACTATTTAAAGTATAAATAAATTAGTTCTAGTAGGCTAAATACAAGTATATTAGGCTTAAATGATGACAAGCATGATTAAACAGCATACAAAAGGGAAGATGAAAATTAAAATTATTTTTAAGGGCACGTTTAGGCAGTCAAAGTATGCGTAAACGTGCCCCGATTCAACTGCATAAACGTGCCCCAGCGCCATGTTTGATTTTATAATAAATGTGCAACGTAATCCGTTAAGTTTTCTTTGCTTGCAAACACAACACTTAATTAAGAAAAAACTGCTGTTTATTACCGTATAATTGTTTATGATAAATTCTGCACTCTTTGCTAACAATAAGCATCAAAAGATATATAGCAAGATTTACTCGCCCTGTAAGAAAACAGATTTCATCCACCATCTGCAACACCACAGCTCCACCGTCGCTCAAATTGTTGTGGAAGCGCCCGTTAGGTAGCAGCATCGACCTGACATGACTAATGGCGCGTCTGCTAAAACCGGTTTTGAAATAATGTCACGGCGTAAACGTGCCCCATGCGTAAATGTGCCCCGGTCTACCCTACTATTACTATTGGTCGTTACTGAATAGCCCAATGGTAGCCAGGTTTGGTTTCAATTGATTATCTACAATTCAAATAAGCACTTTTTCGGCTACCTAGTTAGTTCTGTTTTGTCATTAAAGAATTTGGGAAGCATATAAATGTTAAAAATTATTAAACTTAATATGAGAATGTCTTATAATGTTCTTAATATGTCTTGAGTATTATGAACTCAAATATATACACAAAACAATAAAAAAAGGAAAGTAAAGTTAGAATTTTTTAGATTGCTGTATAATTGTTTAAATGAGATTATGGCCAACCATTAAATAAAACGACAATCCATTGAGACAGCGACAAAGAAGAGATAATAAATTAATTTTATCCAGTAAATCCTAGGATTTCGCAGAAATGAAAGTGAGTAAGTAGGAGGCTAATTTCAGTTTGCGGAAGGGATAATCCAAATCACTTATCAAGGGGGTGCAATTAAGAGTGGATTACTGAAGGCAGATTTGATCCGAGCAATCTACATACGTCTGAATACAATGGAGTGGACGGCGCAGTTTGCCGGCGTGTTATGAGCCACTGTCTCTCGTGATTTATCGCATAACAGGAAATCTACTGTCAACTACTACAGTTGACAAACAGCCCCGCCGATGGTGGCAGTGATTATATTGTTATACTTTTGGTTTCAAGCGTATTGTTTGAACATTTGTAGTTCTATATAAATAAGGACAACTTTTTCAATATCCCTTAAACTGTAACAAATGACAGTAGAGAAATGTTTGGGAAATATAATTTGTAATGTATAACAGTATATTCAAAACTATAAAGTCGGTTCAATTTTGATGTAAAAAAAACGTGTCTACAAAGGCAAACAAATTTAAAAAACGGTAAAATGTAACCCTTTGACGTGAATATATTGACATATTACAATGATTTAGGGTATTAAGTTGCTCCATTTTTAGTCCCTTAGTCCTAATAACTTTCAAAATAACTTCTGAACAATTCGTTGTTAAATTTGCTTAAAATAGGCTTCGAATAAAATAAAACAATGTTTTACGAAGAACATTGCGAAGCAAACACGGCGGCAGAGGTTCGAAGCCAAACAAACATCGCAAACACTGCTCATGAAATTACAGGGCGTTCGCGTTAGACTTGGGACTTATCGACCCATCGTGATAATCCAATCGTCGGTAACGCATCGACGCATTATAGCCTCCTAGCTCTTCCATTCCTGTCGTATTCTTTCTTGTAGCTTGTATCGGATGTCAATGAACACATCTGCAATAACGTTTCTTGTTTAATTAGTCCTTCGATTTCGTTTACCTTGGTTCTTAAGGTTTCAGATGCAATATCTATTTGCAAAATGATCGACCGAGCCCCCAGTTGAAAAAAAGGATAAAAATTCATAACGATTATACTAGGAGTACGCTCCTATGTCGCGTATAGATCGAACGATGTGCGGTTAAATTGAAGGAAGGCTTTTAACTAAAACATAAATATTTAAACGTATAATTAACTACTCATTTATAGATGAAAAAAATCTTCGGGGTATAAATATGATGTAGTTCAAATTTAATGAATTTTCATCAAATAATAAAACAGGAGTTAGTTCACAAAGAGTGATTTTCAAGTTGAGTATAACTCACTTCGTTTAACTTCGTTCGAATAAACATAAATATTTAAACGTATAATTAACTACTCATTTATAGATTAAAAAAATCTTCGGGGTATAAATATGATGTAGTTCAAATATCATAAATTTTCATCAAATAATAAAAGAGGAGTTAGTAAACAAAGAGTGATTTTCAAGTTGAGTATAACTCACTTCGTTTTACTTCGTTCGAATTATAACATTGTTATTTCCCTTACTAATTTTAAATAATATCAAAAACATAAAAGCCATGATTCAAACGAAGTTAAAGTGTCTCATATACTGTTAAGTAAAGAAAGAATCCTAATTAACGGAAGGGAGAAGGGTTAAATCAAGGCACGCAGAAGAATTAATCTTACAGTAAAACGTGTTGGGAGGATGCCCATAAAGTAGTGTGGACAAAACAAGCAAGACTGGTTGTTATGTTTAGTGCCGGCACAGAGGGTCTTGCCGTTTATGACCTGAGTTTAGCATTAGTGGCAGTCACACGTTGAGCAGTAGAGACGTTTGGAAGGTTCTGTAAGTTACACGTTGAATAGTAGAGGCGTTTGGAAGGTTCTGACAGTCACTGGCTGAGTATTAGAGGCGCTTCGAAGGTTCTGACAGTCACTAGCTGAGTAGTAGAGGCGCTTGGAAGGTTCTGACAGTCACTAGCTGAGTAGTAGGGGCGCTTGGAAGGTTCTGACAGTCACTAGCTGAGTAGTAGAGGCGCTTGGAAGGTTCTGACAGTCACTAGCTGAGTAGTAGAGGCGCTTGGAAGGTTCTGACAGTCACTAGCTGAGTAGTAGAGGCGCTTGGAAGGTTCTGACAGTCACTAGCTGAGTAGTAGAGGCGCTTGGAAGGTTCTGACAGTTACTAGCTGAGCAGTAGAGGCACTTGGAAGGTTCTGACAGTCAATAGCTGAGCAGAAGAGGCGCTTGGAAGGTTCTGACAGTCATTAGCTTAGCAGTAGAGGCACTTGGAAGGTTCTGAGAGTCACTAGCTGAGTATTAATACTCAATGTAGAGGCGCTTGGAGGGTTCTGACAGTTACTAGCTGAGCAGTAGAGGCACTTGGAAGGTTCTGACAGTCAATAGCTGAGCAGTAGAGGCGCTTGGAAGATTCTGAGAGTCACTAGCTGAGGATTAATACTCAATGTAGAGGCGCTTGGAGGGTTCTGACAGTTACTAGCTGAGCAGTAGAGGCACTTGGAAGGTTCTGACAGTCAATAGCTGAGCGGTAGAGGCGCTTGGAAGGTTCTGAGAGTCACTAGCTGAGTATTAATACTCAATGTAGAGGCACTTGGAGGGTTCTGACAGTTACTAGCTGAGCAGTAGAGGCACTATGAAGGTTCTGGCAGTCAATAGCTGAGCAGAAGAGGCGCTTGGAAGGTTCTGACAGTCATTAGCTTAGCAGTAGAGGCACTTGGAAGGTTCTGAGAGTCACTAGCTGAGTATTAATACTCAATGTAGAGGCGCTTGGAGGGTTCTAACAGTTACTAGCTGAGTATTAGAGGCGCTTGGAAGGTTCTGAGAGTCATTAGCTTAGCAGTAGAGGCACTTGGAAGGTTCTGACAGTCATTAGCTTAGCAGTAGAGGCACTTGGAAGGTTCTGACAGTCAATAGCTGAGCGGTAGAGGCGCTTGGAAGGTTCTGAGAGTCACTAGCTGAGTATTAATACTCAATGTAGAGGCACTTGGAGGGTTCTGACAGTTACTAGCTGAGCATTAGAGGCACTATGAAGGTTCTGGCAGTCAATAGCTGAGCAGAAGAGGCGCTTGGAAGGTTCTGACAGTCATTAGCTTAGCAGTAGAGGCACTTGGAAGGTTCTGAGAGTCACTAGCTGAGTATTAATACTCAATGTAGAGGCGCTCGGAGGGTTCTAACAGTTACTAGCTCAGCAGTAGAGGAACTTGGAAGGTTCTGACAGTCATTAGCTTAGCAGTAGAGGCACTTGGAAGGTTCTGAGAGTCACTAGCTGAGTATTAATACTCAATGTAGAGGCGCTTGGAGGGTTCTAACAGTTACTAGCTGAGTATTAGAGGCGCTTGGAAGGTTCTGAGAGTCATTAGCTTAGCAGTAGAGGCACTTGGAAGGTTCTGACAGTCATTAGCTTAGCAGTAGAGGCACTTGGAAGGTTCTGAGAGTCACTAGCTGAGTATTAATACTCAATGTAGAGGCGCTTGGAGGGTTCTAACAGTTACTAGCTGAGCAGTAGAGGAACTTGGAAGGTTCCGACAGTCACTAGCTGAGCAGTAGAGGCGCTTGGAAGGTTCTGAGAGTCACTAGCTGAGTATTAGAGGCGCTTGGAAGGTTCTGACAGTCACTAGCTGAGTAGTAGAGGCGCTTGGAAGGTTCTGAGAGTCACTAGCTGAGTATTAATACTCAATGTAGAGGCTCTTGAAGGGTTTTGACAGTCACTGGCTGAGCAGTAGAGACGCTTGGAAGGTTCTGACAGTCAATAGCTGAGTAGTAGAGGCACTTGGAAGGTTCTGAGAGTCACTGGCTGAGTATTAGAGGCGCTTGGAAGGTTCTGACAGTCACTAGCTGAGCAGTAGAGGCGCTTGGAAGGTTCTGAGAGTCACTAGCTGAGTATTAGAGGCGCTTGGAAGGTTCTGACAGTCACTAGCTGAGTAGTAGAGGCGCTTGGAAGGTTCTGAGAGTCACTAGCTGAGTATTAATACTCAATGTAGAGGCTCTTGAAGGGTTCTGACAGTCACTGGCTGAGCAGTAGAGACGCTTGTAAGGTTCTGACAGTCAATAGCTGAGTAGTAGAGGCACTTGGAAGGTTCCGAGAGTCACTGGCTGAGTATTAGAGGCGCTTGGAAGGTTCTGACAGTCACTAGCTGAGCAGTAGAGGCGCTTGGAAGGTTCTGAGAGTCACTAGCTGAGTATTAATACTCAATGTAGAGGCACTTGGAGGGTTCTGACAGTTACTAGCTGAGCAGTAGAGGCACTATGAAGGTTCTGGCAGTCAATAGCTGAGCAGTAGAGGCGCTTGGAAGGTTCTGAGAGTCACTAGCTGAGTATTAATACTCAATGAAGAGGCTCTTGAAGGGTTCTGACAGTCACTGGCTGAGCAGTAGAGACGCTTGGAAGGTTCTGACAGTCACTGGCTGAGCAGTAGAGACGCTTGGAAGGTTCTGACAGTCAATAGCTGAGTAGTAGAGGCACTTGGAAGGTTCTGAGAGTCACTGGCTGAGTATTAGAGGCGCTTGGAAGGTTCTGACAGTCACTAGCTGAGCAGTAGAGGCGCTTGGAAGGTTCTGACAGTCACTAGCTGAGTAGTAGAGGCGCTTGGAAGGTTCTGAGAGTCACTAGCTGAGTATTACTACTCAATGTAGATGCGCTTGGAAGGTTCTGACAGTCATTAACCTAGCAGTAGAGGCGCTTTGAAGGTTCTGAGAGTCACTAGCTGAGTAGTAGAGGCGCTTGGAGGGTTCTAACAGTTACTCGCTGAACAGTAGGGGTGCTTGGAGGGTTCTGACAGAAACTATCTGAGTAGTAGAGGCGCTTGGAAGGTTCTGAGAGTCATTAGCTGAGTAGTAGAGGCGCTAGGAGGGTTCTGAGAGTCACTAGCTGAGTAGTAGAAGCACTTGGAGGGTTCTAACAGTCACAAATCGAGCCTGAAGGGCGCTTGATGGGCTTTTGAAATGTAAATATTAATCATTAGTAATAAAATAAAAGTTTTTTTTGATTTCGTTTGAAATTGAATGCCAAATAATGGTAAATAACCTTGTAGCTACTCGGTTTCTTTTTCTCATCGTGATGAAAACTGCTATTTCTTTTACGGTATTAGATTTATCGAGTGGAGTAGGCTATTATGACTTTCACTAAAAGGCTAAACAAATCCCGATACAAAAGGAAATATGTATATCCTGAGGCTTGTTGATAAAAAACTACATCCCATTGCTGCTTATTTTACAGGTAGGAAACTTCATTAATACGTTTTTAAGTGAAGTATATATATTTAAGTAAAGCAATAAACTATTTATAGTATTATAACAGCTATTTTTGTATACACTTCGAAAAATTCTTTAAAACTCTCATCCTCATTTAGGTCACCCCCCAAAATGAAACATTCTCCAAACAATAACCAAAATTATCAATGGACTGCTATTCAAATAATCTTGTTTTACAAAAAGAGCCTTAATTTTCAAAGACAAAATTGATGCAGCTATAATATTGCCTATGAGGTGTAGTTGCAGGCACTCTCAAGTCCACCTCCCACTCAGGAACGTAAATGTTCCACAGTTGATTTGTTTTTATAAATCGTCCAAGGACTTTAATGATACTTTTCAACTAGGTGTATCTAATTAATACTCGATCAAAGATCTTATATTATTCATTCAAAGTTTTCAGAAGGCAAATTTACTTCTTTATAAGGAGATAAATGAATAAGTTAGGAAATTAAGTTTTATTTTTTACTATACATAATAAAACTTAAGACCATTAAGGTAAGATGTAATATAATAGTCAGTGGTCTCAAGTCAGGTGGGAGTGGGTGGGGTGGGGGGGGGGGGGCAAAGCAAGAGTGAATCGTGCTTCAGGACAACCGCCGCAATCAGCAACTCTACACGGCGCCGGCGGAAGTGTGGGCCATTCCGCTGCCGTTCGATTTTGGATTTCAGGTTTCAACCAGACGGTTTTTCTTAAAGTCCAACCTCTAATCGAATACAATTTAATTTTAGAGCTAGAGAAAAAAAATTATAGTGTCTACTAAATTTCTTTTTTTATTTTCTCAATAATATGAATTTGTCAGGAACAAGAATTAAAATTTCATCATTTGCTTATACAACTTCTGTATTGGGAAGCTGCGATTATTTCAATTTGAAAACATATAACTCGCTTATGCGGCCACTGGAAACACAATTTCATGAGTACTACTCGTTCACTACTATGACAAAATATCAATTTTCATCTTGTGAAAAAGGGGTGTAATTCAATCAATGGCCCAGAACATTTTAATTGTTTTAATGAAAAATAATGGTTGGTACAGCATGTATGGAGGATTAAACGGCAGCTCATAACAATTACAAGTAACGTAGTCTAGAATTGGGTTTCATTAGTTACTTTCTTACATTTGGGATGTCATGATATAACCTCAACAGCACTATTATTATACGAGTATATGGAACAATAATAATCAATTCTATTACTAACAAAGTCATATTACAATTCGATGTCAGGCAGAGTTATTCTTTAAAACATATTTTCGCAGGAGCTGCACTTAAAAATATCGAATTAATATTAGAACCTGCGAATATAAACGTCATACAAATTTGTATGAAGCGGTCAATTTTCCAACTGTCAAATTCAATCTGACCACTTTAACAACGTCCAAATGGTTTTCCCGTGTCGCCGCACAGGCGAGCGTTCCACGTCAACCCGCGGCCGCGACTGTGAGGGTAGTGTGTGATGCAACAGATAGGCGCTGGCTAATCTATTTAACTGCAGATGAGGTGGAGATTTGCAGAGGTGTACCTATCACGAGGCAAGAAAATATCGGAGATAACCTACACATTCTTATGGTCGCATAAAGTAACTCATGTAAGCTAAGGCAGTAAATAAATATACTCGATTTAAACTAATTCTGCAGTTTTTATCCTTATTTTTGATTTCATTAATTTATTTTGACAAATAATTTAAGGGAAATAATGTAGAATGTTTTCAAGTTACTGTATATAGTAAAGTTCTTTTGAATTTAAATCACAAGAATAGAAAATTAAAAGTTCTCTGCAAATTGTAATTTTTTTTGTGCCTGTAAAGTGATGAGGGAAACAGACTAAATCGCTGTTATCGCTGTTAAAATCGTTTTACTTTTGTTGAACCTTTTCCAACACTTTTCAAATTTACCACACCTTATCTTGAGAGGTTAAGGTTTTCCTCTTACTCTCTGTATTTGTTATACTGAGAAAGATATATCTGAATGAGCAAGAAATGAAGAAAAAGGTTACTATTATTTATCGCTTTCATGTCTGTTTAGCTGTATGCAATTTGTTTTACAAAGATGAGTACATTAACTGAATGTTTTAGCATTATAACAGAGAGGTTCGGCGAAGACTGTTCAGCGAAAAGACAGTGAAAACGGCAGAGACGAATTCAAAAGTTTTGCCGAGACCGAGGAAACGGCGGAGGATTGAAAAAATCCGCATTGAGTCTCTCCCGGTCATTCTCTTCCAGAGGCGTAATTAGAGAAATTCCCCGCGTGGGGATTTACTTTCCCGCCCTGCCGAGCCTTCGAGTCCCTTTACTTTACTTTATGTCCACTCGATTAAACCGTGATTGTAAGAAATCTTTTTTCCTCGAGACTCTTCAATTGTGTCTCATCGGTCTTTGTGAAGAGGCATTTAAACAACCTCGGTCTATAAACGCCGTTTGTTGGTTTTATCGGCGAAGCTGTATTTCTGTCGGTATAAAATCTGCCGCCGACTTCTTGCATTGTTCTCTGTCTCTCTCTCCCGCCCTCCTGGGATTGTGGAAGTATTCAATTTGAGATAAGTCATTAAATGAAGAAGTTATTTTGACTAATTGGATAATTTATAAACAAGAAAGGCAATCAGATGGTAGTCCTAAACAGAGTATTACGTTACTAGGTAGGAAAGTACTGCTTTACCGGAAGAGCATGGTAGTATTTTCAAGCGAGTATGATAACACTTACCGGTCGTGTGATGTAAGATAATTTTCATCGTCCAAAAAAACTTTTTAAATCATAACGTCGTATTCCTTGCATAAATCGCTAAGATTCGTAATTAATCAAAACTAACCTACGATAAACAAAGAAACATTAGCTAAACCGCTGCCAGTACTGCTGCTACATTCCTCTAAAAAGTAACCTGTAAATTGCAATTAACGTCGGTTTGCTAAAATCAGCTGGATTTTACTTCCTTTTCCGGTAATAGTAGTCCGGAAAACCTTCCGGCCCAAGCCGAAGAGCCGAAGTAAAAGACAGAGAGACATAATAGTATGAGCACCTCGGGTTCAATTTATTTAATTGTGTACATTTAATTTTTTTTATACTAAACTAGCATGTCTCTCTCAGTTCTGTTTTTTTAACGCTCCAACGAAAATAGTAATCATAGCAACAATGGTAACGATGTTAGTAATATTTAGAATAAAATCCAAACGCATAGTAGCCCATTGTAACATAAAAGCAATAATTACACAAGATTATGCAACAAGATAAAAACATAATGCCACTACTGAAGGAGTCTCAGACTACAGTAATACCTACGACGTCCCATTGTGTGGGGAGAGAGACAAAGAAACGTGGGTCGGAGGGATCAAAGATGCATCGCAAAGTAACAGAGAATAATAAAGCACCGCAGACGAGTCTGTTATTGTTGCTCCAGTCATCTTTGCCCTTTATCCGACCATTCAGTGATTCCATCAGGACCTAACTACGCTTTGTGCCGATCGCAGCTCAATCTTTCAGACCGGCGGATCCGTGTTTGCAGTGATTGGAGAGGGTAAAACATTTAATTTACTCAGAAAACGAACACATTGACAAATCATGCTGTTAATATATATCCGTACATGTACTATTTTCTTCAAAATTAATCGTTCACAGGGATAGACCAAATTTTGCCTGGCTGCGCTTCGCTTTTAAAACACGATTACGCGCCAAAAATTATCACTTTTGCTTATTCTCCTAAAAACTACTATTTCTTTTACGGCATTCTATTTATCGAGGCGAATATTCCGTTATTTATTTCACTTAAAGGCTGAGCTTAGTATGAACCATATGAACACAGTCAGAGGGATAAGAAATAGTATATTTCACTACTAGTGAAATAGAAGAAAAGTAGCCCATTTCGGGGCAAGATAGTGTTTTACTTGCGAGGCATAAGCCGAGCATGTAAAACATTATTGAGCCCCGAAATGGGACTTTTGTGACGAGTTGTGAACAATACTTATCATCACGATGCAAATAAGTAACCAAACTTATAAAAAAATCATCCAACATTTCATAGTTCAATAATTTTTCTATAAGCAAACACAATACGGCTGATCTGTCTATTTTAGTTTAGAGTCAGCTGGTTGAACTGTCAAAATAGGAAAACCGTTTGTTTGGGTACGGCAAAAAATTTGTTTTGGTATCGAAATGGTTTGTTTGGGTACCGGAAAAGCATCTGATCATTATTTGTTTTGATGTAAGGAAATCGAGAGTTTTCGTAGATCTCAACTGTACGGTAACGGGCAATTTTCGTATACAGAGTGATGAAAAATATGTAAAACCTCTAATGGAGGCATAAACAAAAACGTCCTTCCATTTCTACTATTGACTTCAAAACTTTATTGAGTCCTATTTAATCTTGAAGTAATAAACTCTGTATAATAATAGCTGGTTTTTTAATGCACTGTAGAATAATACTTTAAAAACTGAAGCTACTTTTGGGCATCCCCAAAATGAAACACTGCCCGAAAAGCAACTCGAAATATGAAAGGAATTGATGTTCGAATGATCTTGTTTGCAAAAAGAGCCTTCAATTTTGAAACGCAAAATCGATGCAGCTATCATATTGCCTATAAGGAGAAGTGGCCGGCGTCTCTCAAAACCGCCTCCCACTCAGGAACGTAAATATAACGCATTAGATTTGTTTGTATAAGTACTGGCTGATGGCGTCCCGTTTCGCTGTAGAAAAGTAAACAAATAACAACGATAATTTTAAATTCAAACGAATACATCAGGTGTTTAGCCCTCCTATTTATATTCGTGCACCTTTTATCAAAAAACTAATATTTTCCTGGGATTTTCTCACTGAAAACCTTCATTGATATACAGCTAGTTGGTGTAGTGGTTATAGTGCCAGTCTACAAACTTGGAGGTAGCCGGATCGATCCCGAGAAAAGTTAGTAGCTTTTTGAAGGGTTGTTTCTGGAGCCAGCTGCCACTGGCTGCTGGGCTATTAATTAACAATCCTGTCTAAGGAACGTGCCAACCTCAGTCAGTAACGATCGCACCACTATCATCACGATCATCACACTCATCCTTCACTCATATTCAGGGTAAAGTCCTCCATGAGGTACCTGTCTTAAAAAAAAGAAAGAATGAATGAAGAATCGTGTTGATGGGTGATAGACTTATAGTTTTCTCAAAAGTTACACGAAGGCTTTGCATAGCAGATTAGGATATTTAATTTTTTCCGCTGCTGGTCGTAGTTAAAGCTTCAGCTTTATGTTGGTGTGATGGCAACGCACTATCGATAAACTAAAACAATTAATTTGAAATAATATCCCTTGTGAATAAGTATCGACAGATATTGATTCAAAGCGATGCTAACATCCCTTCTTAGACAATAACTGTGGTCCTTTTTCAATGGTTAGAATGACGTTGACAAAATCAAGATTATTGTATAATAGTTGACATTCTAATAACTAAAAGCCCAAGTAAGAAAGTTTAATGACACTTTGCTTCGGGCGTAAAAATATTCTCTACACACAGATCCTGAAAAGAGTACGTAAACATCTGACAGAACCATGGCCACTTTTCATACGGAATACCAAAGCGGCATTATGAATATTTTCATCGGCCAAAGTACACAGGGTTGTTTGGCCCTCTCGTATTACCTGAGTCTTTTAAACGTCAAGATGTCGCCCCATCAGCGTCAGCGCGTTCTAAAATTAGTTTTGAATATTTAAAGCGGTCAGCTTCCCACAAAGGGATGTATTAGCGCGACGGGGGGGTGAGGGGAGGGGGGGGGGAAGAGGGGCTTTGGGTTTTGACTCTAGTAACGAACCGCGCACCGGCTTACCTTTGTTTTGTCTAAATACCGCACAATTGTATCGTACATTTACATTTCAGCTGTATAATGGTCGGCTCTGGGACCCAGGACCCGCGCGAGGCTAGCGGTGGAATATTTAGTGACCCCGAGAGAGGCTTGAAAAGGACTCGCTGAAGACGCTTTGAAGAGGGAAATTATTTAAAAAGGCAGATAAAGGTTTGAGTGAAGTTTTATGACAAAGGTTCGCGAACCGTAAATTTAATTACTGTGTACATAAGTTTTTATTTTGAACTGTAAAACATGCTGGCACCCTCGTGCTGTGACGCATACCGGCATGATTGATCAAACAATATATTCGTCATCATAAATAAGAGATCCATCAATATCATGTTTGCAATTGTATTGTTTTTAGAGCGCAAATATTGGCCAATTTAGAATCTACTAGAGATTGTTTAATGGTCGAAATTCGATCGGAAAATATTTGGTTTTAGCATTTTACAATAAAACATATGACTGCATTTCTTAACATTTTGTTGTTATCCCGTCACCGACATGGAAACTCATGAAACCCATGTTAATTTTTTTATAATTCCAAAATAATTGTTCTATAATTCTTAAAAACTGTTGTAAATTACATTAGAACTGGGCAAATCTACAGGTAAATACTTTTATAATGGTGACCTTGAAAAATTCCCTACAATGCCCATAGGCTGAGAAAAAGGGATTAAAAAATCACGCTTGCCTATTATTATAGATTATATATACACTATTTTAAGAGCTGAGAATTTAACTGTTGTTTTATAATAAAACAGCATATAGATTCACGTATTCACATGAATTCAATTATTCAGGTTATACGATAAATATTTTCACAAAAAATCCAATAACGAAAATAAAACATCATACACTACACAGCACCACAATTTGAAACGATATTGACTTTGAAAAACACAAATAAAGCCAACCTCGCAACAATAACGTTAATAATGAAGCTCGCTTGAATTATAGAGCGGGCCGCAGCATAACCCGATTTACTATTTACCACATGAAATAATACTGGACCGATAATGGGGATCAGACCGGCCAGCTGATCCCGAGGGATACTGGAAACCGATCCGAGCTGAAATATTCTGGTGAATATCAAAACAAAACCGCAAATAACGCAAGAATGTTTTAAATGAGAAGAGTATAATGGACGGTGATGACCGAGAGGTGGCGAGGGGGGAGGGGGGGGACAAACAGGTGGCCGCAATGGTAATGCGATTAAGCTAAGTTTTCACTACCCCCCCCCCCCCCACAAAGACCACACAGGACAGGGGACAATGTTAGGTATAGGGTTTCCACGGAATAATGTATAACACACTAATGCACCCGGCTGGCCAGTGGTTATTACTATTCCGGCTTAAAATCGTCTACCGAATCCTGCAGCTCTAAATTGATTATACAAAGTTTGTTTGTTTTAATAATCGGATGAGATATTAGTTTTAAGTGTCATTTTTGAACTCGGCTTTTTCTCCCAAAATGAAAGTTGTTGATCTGCAGTACGAAAAGAAAGTTTTATAGTCATTGTAAGATCTTTAAAATGTTAAGAAAAATTTAAGCGATTTAATATTAGTCTAAGTTATCATTTTTGTTGTTGTGCAATTGATTTTTTGATACTTTAGTTGACAATTCGTGTTGGAATCTTCAAACGCTTAACTATATGTAGCCCAAATTATCTGTAACATTTGAGAAAACCATAAGTCTAACACCAATCAAACCTATAGGTCTCGACGGGGCAATCTTAGTGACCTCTCAGTTTAATAGTTGTGTATACCTTGAAGCACTATCCTAAGACGATAAGTCGATAAGTAAACATTTGATAAAGTCAACAATGAGGGAAGAAGTGAAGAGAGAGACAACTTTACAGTAAAGTGGCAGTTCATAGGTAACTTTAAACTGTAATCGGCTAAGCTTATAAGGGTCAAAACAGTTTGTTATACAAGACTATAAAGATAACCTATAACTCACCTTGTTTGACCATTATAATTATGCGCCTGATTTCAAAAGGCCCTACTAAGGTATTTTCATTTCTTTTATATATTGAAAGACGCACGGTTATCGCTGTAAAAAACACAACTTTCGCCCACAAAATATGTGTATGTTCTGGTATAGCTAAACTATCGCTATTTGCATCACGACTATCCTTTTATTTCAATGCCCAAATTAAAAATTTCACGACACAATTTGGCATGCAGCTTAAGGCCGACAACCTAGAGGCACATTGACAAATCTTCCTGGTGCCATGTGTGTATATGCCATAGTATGTACCGTGTTTTATGTAGATCAAATCTTAGAGAGGGATACGCAACATTTTGTTTTCTGAATAAATTAAATGTTTGACCCTCTCCAATCACTGCAAACACGGATCCGCCGGTCTGAAAGATTGAGCTGCGATCGGCACAAAGCGTAGTTAGGTCCTGATGGAATCACTGAATGGTCGGATAAAGGGCAAAGATGACTGGAGCAACAATAACAGACTCGTCTGCGGTGCTTTATTATTCTCTGTTACTTTGCGATGCATCTTTGATCCCTCCGACCCACGTTTCTTTGTCTCTCTCCCCACACAATGGGACGTCGTAGGTATTACTGTAGTCTGAGACTCCCTCAGTAGAAGTATTATGTATTTTACTGCGATATATAATCGTGTGTAATGATTACTTTAAAGTTAAAATAGGCCACTGTGCTTATTTTATTTTATTCTAAATATTTTTCATTTCGCTACTATAGCTGCTGCGATTGCAGTTTTAGTTTTATCATCAGCAAGAAATAGAGAAGTAAGAGAGATATGTTAATTTAATACAAAATTAATTTGCCACATATCTACAGGAAGGAATTAAATGTCTCCAGGAAACAATCACAGCTTCAAGAGGATATAAAGTTGAAATTCTATAGCAATTTTACTTCCCAACCAGTGGTTGACAACGATTTACAGTTATTATTCTTTACACAGTTGTGAAACAAAACTCACATTCTTCAAATTACTAACGACGTCCCTCCGACTTTGCTGAATTTAATCTCAAACAAATAATCGAATGATCTTTAATCGTTATACAAAGTAAAGGGCTAAAAAATGCTGTTTAAAGTCTTTTATCCCGATCGCCTTCTTGTTTATAAATTACTCAATTAATAACAAATTTTCCTTTATTTAAAAGAGATATCTCAAATTGAGTACCTTCACAATCCCAGGAGGGCGGGAGAGAGACAGAGAACAATGCAAGAAGTCGGCGGCAAATTTTATACCGACAGAAATACAGCTTCGCCGATAAAACCAACAAACGGCGTTTATAGACCGAGGTTGTTTAAATGCCTCTTCACAAAGACCGATGAGACACAATTGAAGAGTCTCGAGGAAAAAAGATTTCTTACAATCACGGTTTAATCGAGTGGACGTAAAGTAAAGTAAAGGGACTCGAAGGCTCGGCAGGGCGGGAAAGTAAATCCCACGCGGGGAATTTCACTAATTACGCCTCTGGAAGAGAATGACCGGGAGAGACTCAATGCGGATTTTTTCAATCCTACCGCCGTTTCTACGGTCTCGGCGAACTTTATAATCCGTCCCTACCTACAAAATCGATATTCTCCGATATTTACAATCGTGATTACCTCAATCACGTTAATGTTTCGATTATAAAAGCGAATTAGTAATTTGATGTATTGGTATTTATCTGTATGAGTGTTTATCAAATAGGATAATAGTTGTAGTTGCATTGAAGTGATTTAATTTAAACAAAACATTTAGTTAACTAGAGCATGTTAAACATTACTGAGCAGGATTGATATTTATGTTCCACATATAAGTTATTTTCATAGTTTTACTGATCGTAATTTTTTAACCGTATGCCCTTTAACGGCTTTACATCCACGTTACACTACGAAATATATACGTAAGTATTATCACTTTTCTAGAATCATCGAAAAACAAAATTTTTATCATGAAACTGAATCCGCTGACAAATGAAATGTTGGTAAACCTTGAATATACCCCAGGATTGTCGGTTCCTCGAATCGTAAAGGGATAGTCAGCGAATTTACTCTGGAGTCGCATTTCAACAAATCTAGTTAAACAACGCTCTACATAATTTAATCGCAATAAGTTATACAAAAGCAATAAAATATGATTTTTTAGAAGTTCGGTTATTTATGTATATCTAAAAACATAAATTTTAACGATGGAGGCAAAAGGTTAGGTTTAGCCCAACACCGAAAAGAAACCCGTTATAGTGCTAAACCTTTTTGTTAGCGTAGGGCCTACTTCTCTTTGTAAAAAAAATCACAGAAAGCCAACAGACGTTGTAAACATACTTAGCAATAAACCTTTTCATCATTATTTCAACATTCACAAATAAATATTCATTTTCTCGAGAAAGAAAATATAGTCATTATTTCGCTAATTAATTAAAATACAGGGAGTAAAATTAAAACGTAAATTTTTTTATAAAAGCTGAGGTAAATTTTAAAAGTATGGGAAAAAGCTCAACCAACTTAAAACAAAGGTATTAAACATTCAGGCCCTTTCGTATATCATATTTAGGCTCAAAAATACTGCATTTAGCAGTGAACTTTTAATATTATGTTCTTGCAACCTCGATTTAAATTGAAATAATGTTCAACTACACCTAGGTTAGGTAAGATTAGGTAAGGTTAGGTTTGGTTAGGTTAGGCTAGACTAATTTAATATTCTTTTAACAATCAATAGTTTCCTTCAGACAAAACAGTTTTACATTGCGTATTAGTGTTTATGTAGCCATTTAGAGGTGAGCAAAAGAGAAAATTTGGAGGAGAGGGAGTGTAGGCACCTCTCTCGTGGAACAAAAGGAATATTTTCGGAGATTCTGTAATCTATTTGCTGACTCGTGGATAAAAAATATGTCTCAAAAATTACCGTGGATCAAAAGGGACAAGGTAATGTCTGACGTCTGTCTCTCTCTGACTATGATGTCTTCCATGTCTGGTCAATAGCCTGTTAGGCTTGCAAATGTGTGGTGTAGTTGGTGGGAGGGCCCACCTAAAATAAACTGTGACCGGCTTGGGTGGAAGTTGACGGCATTTGTACGTTTAATAGGGATTGCAGTGAGCACCAGTTTTGCTTCTTTTTACTCTTGTATAGAGGAGGAAGACAGGTTTTTTTATATTTTTTATTATTTAATTCAGTTTATGGTCAATACATATGGACAATCAGAAAGGTCATAATCAAAAATTAGAGCAAATACAAAAATAAAAACATTTCAATTAAAACTTCAGAAATAAAAAAAAAGTTGGGAGTCAATGGGTTAACAATCAATAGTTTCCTTCAGACAAAACAATTTTACAATGCACATTAGTGTTTATGTAGCCGTTTGGAAGTGAGCAAAAGAGAAAATTTGGAGAAGAGGGATGCAGGCACCTCTCTCGTGGAACAAAAGGAATGTTTTGGGAGATTCTGTAATCTACCTGCTGACTCGTGGATAAAAAAGATGTCTCAAAAATTGCCGTGGATCAAAAGGGACAAGGTAATGCCTGACGTCTGTCTATCTCTGACTCTGATGTCCTCCATGTCCGGTCACACGCGGGTTGACATGGAATGTTCGGCTTGTGCGGAATCATGGGAAAACCATTTTGGACGGTGTTACTTCGGAACTGTTAAAGTGGTCGGAATGAATTTGACAGTTAGAAAAGTAATCGCCTCATATAACTTTGTATGACGTTTATAAACAAGTCTTTATAATATTCACCCGCTATTTTAAAATGCAACTCATACAAAATTATATGTTTGAAAGAATACAATTTTTTTTTCTTTTTAAAAGAGGGTGGCGGCCTCTTTTTACCTTGAATTCCCCCCCCCCCCCACATGGGCCTCAGGCCTGTGCGTGGAAGTTATCAAGCAAACCCCAGGGGTGAGCCGGTACAGTACAAGGATGAACAGTACTGCTAAAAGTATGCGGCATCATCGGGACTCGATCCTGCAACGCTGCCGCCACAGAACCGGGGCCGAGTGCGCTACCAACTGCGCCACCGACTCACTAATTACTTGACATACAATTTTGATACGAAAATTATGAATCATCTATATTATTAATTCTGTAAGCGATTTTTTTCAATCAAAATTGTGAGAGCTTGACAGCTCGCAGGATGATGGGAGAGGGCTCAAATTAAAGGTCTTGGTCCCAGGGGGTCGGGAAAAATACTGAAATTACTTGAAACTCACCAGGAAACGAGAAATAACGTAAAATATCTGCCATATAAAAGCATTGGAATCTTAAAACGTTTGCTTTGTTTACATTTAAACATTTGGTGCTAATGTTTGGTTCAAAGCCATATGCTAGATGATTACATGTCGGGTTTTTTTCAAAATTCAGCTAACTATACACGTTCAATGTACTGTAACAAATACATATTTACATATTATAATAATAATTAAAGGTTTGAGGTTTTTCATGATTTAAATTTATAAAAAGTTAAGTACGTTTGTTTATGTCTATCTATATTATTAATTCTGTAAGCAATTTTTTTCATCAAAATTGTGAGAGTTTGACAGCGCGCAGGATGATGGGAGATGGCTCAAATGAAAGGTCTCGGCCCCAGGGGGTCGGGAAAAATAGCAGCTTAAGACCAAATATACCACAAAATGAGAAATAACGAAAAATATCTTCCATTTAAAATGCATTGGGATTGAAAAACGTCTGCTTTGTTTACATTAAACACGTGGTGCTAATGCTTGATTCAAAGCCATATGGTAGATGTTGACATGTGGGATTTTTTCAAAAAGCAGCTAACTATGCACGTTCAATGTACAATAACAAAAAATATTTTAAATTTAAGATTTTCTGATTTTATAATAAGGGTTTGAGTTTTTTCACATTTAAAATTATAAAAAGTTAAGTACGTTTGTTCATTTTAGGATGATGGGAGGGGGCTGAAATTGAAGGTCTGTATCCCAGGGACTCGGAGAAAATACTGAAATTGCTTTAAGCTTACTATAAATGAGAAATAACTTAAAATAGTTGTCATATTATAATAAAGGATGTAAAAAGGTCTGCTTTGTTTACTTGAAACAAAAAATGCTAGATATAATCATAATTTTGTGGATCCAAAAGCCTATTTTCTAAGAAGGTATTTTGTACTATAGTAAATGCTTAGGGGCTTATTAGCCCCTTCAAGCCTCTAGTTGAATTTACTTTAATAGTTGCATTTATAATAATAGCGTAGTTGTGCGGTTATATAATAACCGAAAAGATTTAAAATTGTAACTAATGATATTTGAGTGTTAGACAAAACTTGTAGCTGCCGTTTCATCCTCCCTACAACGCGATACCTAACCCTTCTTTTTTATTTTACAAACAAATTACAGTTTTTCAGGCCGTTAAACGAATTAAATCCCTATTTTATGATATATAAATAGTAGTTTATGCAACGATTGTATAATGAATGCCTTTAAGCCACGAGTGAGATCCTCCCTACACGCGATACCTAACCCTTCTTTTTTATTTTACAAACAAATTACAGTTTTTCAGGCCGTTAAACGAATTAAATCCCTATTTTATGATATGTAAATAGTAGTTTATGCAACGATTGTATAATGAATGCCTTTAAGCCACGAGTGAGATCCTCCCTACACGCGATACCTAACCCTTCTTTTTTATTTTACAAACAAATTACAGTTTTTCAGGCCGTTAAACGAATTAAATCCCTATTTTATGATATGTAAATAGTAGTTTATGCAACGATTGTATAATGAATGCCTTTAAGCCACGAGTGAGATGTAAGTTAGAACACGAGCGAAGCGAGTGTTCTAAATATCTCACGAGTGGCTTAAACGCATAATACAATCGTTGCATACACTATTTTATCTACGACAAACAATATACGACAAAATTTCCCTGAAGTTAAACAAAACTCATGACTTTTACTAATGATGGAATAGGTCAACTAAAATTTGAGGTTAGGCGCAAATAAGCAGACTGAACCATGAATCGTTGTGGAACAATCAGCTGATGGGATAAGTAAACTCAAACATGAATCGTAATGCAACAATCAGCTGATGTGCGAATTGCGTAATTGTTACTATGACACTACTTCGTCAAATGCCGAGCTCTCATTGGTCTAGAACCAGTACTCTAAGGTGACTCCAGTACTCTAAAGTCGTCATTAGAGTACTGCTTGGTTTTTGGTGTCTTAATGTATATCATTATAATGTTTATTGTAATACCATAATTGGTGCTTATTGCAATGGTCGTAGATAAATGATATTTTGCCACAATAATGAAGAGTAGTACGCATGTGCAACTGTGACACAGTAGTTGCATAAGCGAGTTACATGTTTTCAAATTGAAATAATCACGTCTTCCCAATAAAAATTTGAAATTTGTATTCGAACCTACATTCTTTTATCCTTCCTCTAAAATTATATCCCTTTTCATTAGAGGTTGGTTTCAAGAAAATTTATCTGGTCGAAAACCAAAATCGAACGGCAACAGAATGGCCCACCACTTCCGCCGGCGCCGTGTAGAGTCGCTGATTACGACGGTTGTCATGAAGCACGCTTCACTCTTGCTTTGCCCCCCCCCCCCACACCGCCCACTCCCTCCTGTCTCGAGACCACTGACTATTACGTCTTACTGGTCTTAAGTTTTAACTGCAAAGTAACAAAACATTAAAACTTAATTTGTGAACAAAAATATAACGAGTGTCAAGCCTTAAGGGACTTGGGAGAAAATAAAACTTTAACTGCTCTTACCTACATAACCATTGGATAAGGAAAATATTTTAAGGAATAAATAGTTATTAACATTTAGCGTATAATCAAGAACACCGTAAAATACAGGTTATTCTACAAGTAACGCCAACGTTGTCCGCCATAATGGCGGAAAGTTTCAACAATCGAAATGCATACCTAAAACCAACAAAAAATTATAATGGAGGTCTGCCGTAAGAAGTTTGGTGATAAATAAAAAATCAGAAAGTTTGCTATTAGAAAATTCGAAGCTGGACACCCAGTAGTTAAGAAATGTTTGATTTTTTGGTAATCTTTCGAGAAGGCCGAGAATGCTGTGTCCGTCTCTTAAGCAAAATAAAAAAAATCATTAAATAAAAATGGGTTTTTAAAGCCCCACCTTCTTTTTTTTATTTTCCGGATTAAAAAAAGTATTTCTTAACAGATACATTAATTTTTTTACAACGACATAAGTTTGAGTTTTGAATATTTAGAATAAGTCCACCAGTCCAGTGTATACTCAAAAATTAATATTAAGCTCACTGAAGTATTTGGACGATAACATTATCATTAGCAATACCTTTGACTTTTGTTCATGCATGGACCTACCTATGACAATAAAGATATTCATTATACATTATTCATAAGGCCTTTGATTGAGTATGAAGTCACGTTACAAAAGTCTCACGGAAGCCCTTAAACGAAGAATATTCTTGGTTTTACGACAAAACATTTTTTTGGTTATACGAATATCCTAATTAACTATTAATCATAGCCTTGTTAAGTAAATGTATACTTTTTTATTTATATTTCACATTAACAAAAACACAACACAGGTTTGATCACAGAATATTTTCACGAGTACATCAGTGGTCTACAGAGAGATTGCGAAGACTACTTTGAACATGAACCGACAGATTATGATCCAAGATTAACTGTAATAACAATATTGCTCGGGACCACTAGGTGCAAAGAGCGGTTGCTTTGTTGTAGCCGCTATTCCGCTGTACATCTTTGAACTCTCAGAACCATAAGTCTTTGTCTGCTGCGTTTGAGTGGGGTTTATTATTATTTTGATCAAAATTATCCTTAGCTTAAACTTGAAATCCTTTCTACTACGATGTTGCGTGATTGCAGGAATATACTGACTTATGGTAATGGATGAAAATGTTGTTCATGATGTTATTCAATTTGTTATTTCAATTTGTATTGTGTATTACGAGAGTTGTTTGGTCACAAAATCTTTACCGATCTGATTATTTTAATAGTATTTTATTTGTAACGTTCTGACTGCTCTGTAACTACGAGTGCGGCTAAAAAACCAAGATGCAATATGTAACTGGAATAGTATATTTCACTACTAGTCACGAAAGTAGCCCATTTCGGGGTGTGACGAGTTGTGAACAGTACTTTTCATCACGATGCAAATAAGTGACCAAACTCATGAAAAATGATCCAACATTTCACAATTTAGTAATTTTTCTATACGTATACACAATACGGGCTGAACCGTCTATTTTACTTAATAAAGTCAGCTGGTTGAACTGTCAAATTAAGGAATTCGTTTGTTTGGGTACGGCAATATTTTGTTTTGGTACGGAAATGGTTTGTTTGGGTACGGTAATGAAATGTTGGGGTACCGAAAAAGCAGCTGATCATTACTTGTTTTGACGTAAGGAAATCGACAGTTTTCGTAGATCTCAGCTGTACGGTAACGGGCAATTTTCGTACACAGAGTGATGAAAATATATATTATGTATTCGGCTGAGAAAATACATGAAAGTATATAAAATGCTATTGATAGAAGCACAAACTTCTCCAGAGCCAGATTCTTTTAATGGGAAAGTTGAAAATTTAGGGGTTTTCCTTTTCAATAAAACGAGATTCTATGATGGTTTTGAATAGCAGTTTTGTGCTCTGGTCGGACTACAAAGCTGGTCGCATACTGACATGACGTAACACTGCTGCCCATCAGTATGGAGAAGAAGTCTCAAACCTAATTTGGTAATTAGGTGTTATTGGCGTCAAATCGCTAGAATACTTTTGCACTCATCCTTCACTCATATTCAGGGTAACGTCCTCCATGAGGTACCTGTCTTATTAAAGTGATTAAGTGATTAAGTGGAATTTTTTGATTGATACAGTCGTCCGGAAAGTGAAGTTTAAGTCACAAAATGTTTCAATATTCCTGTTTAAATTAATTACAAAGTCTACGCCATGAATTTATCATTAAACAGCGCTTTCTTTTATGGTTTAACTGTGGTTGTCTCATGCTGTTCATACTATCTTATTCAAATCGCGATTTGTCTACAGGCTTACTAATAACACTCTACGGGAATTGTAGCGTCAATGGATCCAGACAGCAGCCGAACGTGACGGTGTATATTAGGCCTAGGATTCTCAAAGCTAATTACCTGTCTAATAACCAGAATAGCTGAGTGGAGGTATGCCTTGATTGATTCGGCAGCTCTAGGTTTACAACAGTATATTTGCTGCTGTTGGTTTGCGAAGGTTGGTAAAATACGCCTTTCTTATAATTTATTGTTTAAAATTACCAATTTTGAAGCTGTTAAGGTTGGTTCGAATATTTTTAGTCGTGTACACAAGCACGGGAACATAGCCGCTTCAGCTTCAGTGGTTTTAGCTACATCGCATATAAAGAGTTTGCACTGAAATGTTTCGCCAATATAAGTATATTGCCGACAAGTACAAGTAACAAGACAAGTACAAGTGTTGTCGGTATTGACTGTACAAATGTACAGTCAGATACCAAACTTAAAGGTGCTGTTACTCTAGTCGGAGTGTCCACGGACTAGATTTTTTTTAAGTGTTGAGAATATCCCGAAACCGCTGGGTATGAGAGTGAGTGTGGAGATGTAAGAAATCAATTCCCCCTACTGATAAGTTTTCTTTATTTTAAAAGTATAGTTTAGGTGAGATGTGGTCCGTCGGGCTGCACTTCTTTATTTTTACCGAAGACGTGCAGCCCGACGGACCACATCTCACCTACAGTATGTGACATCGGCGCACGGACCTCAACACCATCGTTGGATTAAAAGTATAGGTTTAAATTATGTTCTTTTTTGAGACAAGAATTCATATAATGTGCAGTAAAACAATCAACATAGGTGCGGAATATAAAGAAAAATGAGATAAAATCCTAGGTGGTAAAGAAAAAGGTACATAGAATTTTTTAAGTAATTTAACTGCAGATTGAGTTTTGAATATAAAAACATATTTGTAACAATAATCTCATGTGAATGTATTTCTAGGCTAGACAACTGGGAGCTTAAAAGTAAAACAAACCTTTTAACTACTTCTTGTTATCAATAGGTCTTCAAGAATTCCATTTGTCAAGTATTACATATTTCTCTCATTCATTAGTTAGGTTTATTTCATATATTAACTAATTTATTGGACTCTAACTTTATAACATTTAAATATACCTATAGGAAAATACATAAAAATCATTTCACAGAGAAAAAAACTTTATCCACAATTTTTTACTAGCAATTGACTATTACTCAAGCAATCTATGAACCACTGAATCTTACCACCAAACATAAGAATAAAAACCGGTAGAAGAAAATCGTTGAGATATCGAAGCAATAAACAGAAGAAGGGAGCGAATGATCGCGTGTACGAAGATGCTAAACATGAACCTAAACATAACAAGCATAAACAACGCGAGCTGCCATCTGACAGTTGGATGAGTTACAGTCCTGACTACATCAGCGATACGAGGATACAACGTCACTCCGTTCCAAAACAATAACCTGAGGCCTTTTTAGAATTCCACCTGAATGAGAGCTAAATCATTTTTGTATTTCTACCCATGCTTGGAGCTGATTTGTACATAGTTTAACGTAGAAGACACAGAATTGCTTTGAATAGTTCGTTGGCCACTCAAACATTACTAGGTTAAGTTAGGATAGTGGGCTTTTAAGTCTATTTTTTTACTAAGTAAATGTTTTTGTGATCTTGGAAATATTTTCCAACTCCTGACGTTGCCAATTATTCACATGCATTTTAAGACAACAAATATTTGAAATCTTTTAATCTTCGACACAAAATAAAATATCGTTAAATGTTTAAATTGGTAAACATTGACATCTGTCAGGAATATGGAATGCATAAAGTGTTTTTTCGTGTTTGTGGGTCAATGTCAGTCAACTGGGATAGTCGGTGAAATCTCCATTGTCATTCCCAGAAAGGTTTTTTTGCATTCCATTAAGTCGAGACTATCATATTAGAAAAGAATGGATACCACGTATACTGCTAGCAACGCTGTGACAACCAGTGGCCGTTACTGACACGATGATATCGTTGGCAACACTGTAGCAGCCAGTGGCCGCCACTGACATGATGATATTGTTGGCAACACTGTGACAGCCAGTGGCCGTTTAACGACACGATGATATTGTTGGCAACACTGTGACAGCCAGTGGCCGTTTAACGACACGATGATATTGTTGGCAACACTGTGACAGCCAGTGGCCGTCACTGACATGATGATATTGTTGGCAACACTGTGACAGCCAGTGGCCGTTTAACGACACGATGATATTGTTGGCAACACTGTGACAGCCAGTGGCCGTTTAACGACACGATGATATTGTTGGCAACACTGTGACAGCCAGTGGCCGTCACTGACATGATGATATTGTTGGCAACACTGTGACAGCCAGTGGCCGTTTAACGACACGATGATATTGTTGGCAACACTGTGACAGCCAGTGGCCGTTTAACGACACGATGATATTGTTGGCAACACTGTGACAGCCAGTGGCCGTCACTGACATGATGATATTGTTGGCAACACTGTGACAGCCAGTGGCCGTTTAACGACACGATGATATTGTTGGCAACACTGTGACAGCCAGTGGCCGTTTAACGACACGATGATATTGTTGGCAACACTGTGACAGCCAGTGGCCGTCACTGACATGATGATATTGTTGGCAACACTGTGACAGCCACTGGCCGTCACTGACACGATGATACTGTTGGCAACACTGTGACAGCCAGCGACTGCCAATGACATGATGATATTGTTGGCAACACTGTGACAGCCAGTGACCGCCAATGACATGATGATATTGTTGGCAACACTGTGACAGCCACTGGCCGTCATTGACACGATGATACTGTTGGCAACACTGTGACAGCCAGCGACTGCCAATGACATGATGCTATTGTTGGCAACACTGTGACAGCCAGTGACCGCCAATGACATGATGATATTGTTGGCAACACTGTGACAGCCAGTGACCGCCAATGACATGATGATATTGTTGGCAACACTGTGACAGCCAGTGGCCGTCACTGACATGATGATATTGTTGGCAACACTGTGACAGCCACTGGCCGTCACTGACACGATGATACTGTTGGCAACACTGTGACAGCCAGCGACTGCCAATGACATGATGATATTGTTGGCAACACTGTGACAGCCAGTGACCGCCAATGACATGATGATATGGTTGGCAACACTGTGACAGCCACTGGCCGTCACTGACACGATGATACTGTTGGCAACACTGTGACAGCCAGCGACTGCCAATGACATGATGATATTGTTGGCAACACTGTGACAGCCAGTGGCCGTCACTGACACGATGATATTGTTGGCAACACTGTGACAGCCAGTGGCCGTCACTGACATGATGATATTGTTGGCAACACTGTGACAGCCAGTGGCCGTCACTGACACGATGATATTGTTGGCAACACTGTGACAGCCAGTGGCCGTCACTGACTTGATGATATTGTTGGCAACACTGTGACAGCCAGCGGCCGTTTTGAGTTATTGGACTGCGGAACCTCCGGCTGTTACTGTCACTCCGGGGTGAGTCAATAAACAGAGGCTTGCACAAAACACACGGCGATATTAAAACTTTTATTGCATATTTTTGAAAAATGTTGCCGCCAACTCTTTGTCAGCGGCCGCAACTGTTCCCCGCCCCCTCGCAACGTTTGATTAGCTACAAGTGCGGGCGTAAACAAGCTTTCATTGTATGTTTGCTGCGTTTATTCGAGTGCGTTCTCGATATCTTGCGATGTCAATGAGCTTGTGGGCAGTTACCATTATCACTAGATGATATGCGATCGGCTTCTAATTTCAATAATTAAAGTAAAATGTTACATTGATATTTTTTCTTGTTACAGTATATTATTGAAAGAGTATCCATATCTCCATAATCCAGAGTTATTTGTACCGTTTTTCAGGTTTCTAGCAGTAATTTTTTTCTGGTAAATCGATAAGCTACATATACTCTAAATGCAAAATAGCTTTAAGTCACAAATCAAACAGACCAAAGCAAATGTAAGAAAATAAACTAATTTTTAATGGGTTCGAACTGTTTAAACCAAAACAAAAGAAGGAGTGGAACTTAACAAGTTAATGACAGGTAAAAGCAGATTTAATCTTAAATAACATTTGCTGGAATGAATAATATGATGCAAGATATTTTTATTTGTATCAAACAAACTATTCGTTTCTAGGTCGGTGATGAGAACGTCAGCTCCTTTTGGACCCACCAGATATTTTTTCTCGGTTTTCCAAAAAAACAAGCAAACCTTGTACACAACCTTGCGCTTTCACTAATCAGGGACAGAATCGAATCCCGCCTCATTTCCGTTTCCCAGGTGAGCGCGGGTATTTCAGTAGCCTCTCTGCTTGTCTGAGCCACATCTGTGACTGCCATTGAGGGGCCGATGTGATCTGGACTGGACCTCTGCCACGACGCGGCAGACGTGGTGTGACAAGATGTGCGCTGATTGGTCAAACAACCTTTGCTGCATTAGTTAACAATCAAAATACTATTAGGGTTGATTATATAGTTGAATGAAAAGATGTATATGAATTTAAACGGTAGTGTTCCTATTGATTTTGCTTTACATATATACTTCAATGTTATTTTCAGCCACTACAGGAAGCTATTGTATCTACAATGGTTTAACTAATGTTAAATTAGAAGTTAGTAGTAACGAATGACAAAATAGACGTAATAATATTTACGCTGTTGTTCACAAAACACGAAATAAAAAGTCATATTTATAGGAAAATTTGATTTAATTTACTTATTCTGCAGCAAGATTCATCTCTGAAGTAAGGCAGAAAGGAAGTAAGCTATTATTTATCTGCCAAGAACTGTTTAATACTTCACTCAGTATCTTTGAAAAATTCAATGAAATATCAATTTACAACGTTTGATAGCCGAGTGAAAACAGGAAAATAATTTGTTACAAAATTATGTTAACAAATACGACATTTGCATGAATTTACAATTCCTTAGTTTTATAAAAAAAACCGAGGAGCTTTTAGCATTTTCTTCTTATATGTCAACAAATGTCACTGAACTTCACACTGCAATCACAGTTAAAAAGAAAAGAAAAGTAACATTTAAAACAATTACTCGCAGTATTTTGTAGCTTGGCTAGATCTATAATTTGCAATTTTCCCAATAATATATAACCGTAGTATGTAGGGATTGCTATTCGAATAGTTCACACCTAACAACCCCTAGATATGGTAGAGTTTGACAACGCTAAAACGTAATTGACCAATAATTGTAAGTAAAAATTAACAAACAGAGTCAACAAAAGTTTACCACAAAATAATTAAGGGAAAACCTTTCATACCCCGGTATCATTTGGCATCATCGTTAAATTTAACCCCGTTTTCAAATCTATGTGAAATACATGGCAGAAAGACGAGTGGAGTGGATCAGATATCTGCACTCGTGTGCGGACAGATGCGGGATTATTAATAGCACAAAGTAACCTGCCCATGTAATAGATGGGGCTGCCGTTCCGGCCCATTTTGTTCATAATTAATCAAAATGCTCACTCGGCCCGGACGTTTTGGTTTCCTGACGCGCGCTGATTTCGTATTCAGTCTCCGCGAGGGAGAGCGCTGTCAGTTAGCTTCGTCTATTTTTTTGGGAGAGAAAAGTAGTAATTGTTGGGTGAAATTCAAAAATGTAAAATTTTTACTTCATATTTAGTCTTTGTGAGGGACGTGCGCTGTCGGTTGGC
The DNA here is from genome assembly GCA_035578135.1 of Flexamia atlantica. NCBI lineage: Eukaryota > Metazoa > Arthropoda > Insecta > Hemiptera > Cicadellidae > Flexamia > Flexamia atlantica. Next base: position 5,006,150 of record JAQJVK010000014.1, on the reverse strand, counting down.
TTTGTATATTTTTTTTGTCAGAGAGAATAAGGCTAGTTAGGGAAATGAATGTAGTAACTGATGGATAAAATTAAAAAAAAAAAATAAAATGTTTGTATTTGTGATCTGAGATTTATCCAGTAGTGAACAAAATCCTGACTGTCTTTTAACTACCCGATTGTATTGCTTAATATTTAATATTTGTATTGATTTAATATTTATGCTTAGTATATTTTTTTACAACTTTTTATGGACTTTGTCAGCTTTTTGCCTATGTATTTTACAACGCTTAAAAGCACTTTAAACCTATAATATCAAACTTGTTAGAATATATTTGGTTTGGAGAGTTTAGAGTAACTTTTAGTCTGATAGTAGAAAATGCTACGTTTGAGGTGTACTGCAAACAATGTATTAATTCTAACGGTGGATCAATACATTTGCTAAAAGAGTAAAAAACGTATTTTCACTGTTTCTTGTCGTTCTATTTTTTATTTTTCAGTTGACCGAAGAGAGTTTTTAAACTATTATTTGTTAAAACATTTCCTTCATACTTCATTTTTCATTAATTCCAAACATTCCTTCACAGGAAGCTTTCTTTGATACTGTAAAAAATCTAAATCAATGGATAAAAAATAGCTCACTCAAGAAAATAAATCACGGCTTTTACTACAAACAAAACACAATAGAAGATAAGCAGCAAACGCCAATTTTAAAATGTCTCCTGATCGAGCACACCATTGATTAAAAAGTTACTGGAAACAGCTGCAAAGAAGATAATCAGGCGATGAGATCAGGTAAGGGATGGGAAAGAAGTACATCAAGCCGAGTAGAGACTATAGCATTAGAGCGAGGGTCTTCGGTCTTCGCTGCGAGGTGACTCCGGCGACGATTAAGGAAATGAGGTTTAACTTTTCCAATATTCCATTCGTCGGATATTTTCACTCTCAGATTTATCTAGGAATTATATGTATATCTTTACATACAAATTTTCAATAGAGCCCATTATTATAATAATTATTGATGAGGTAATAAGTTATTATTTAATTTGTTGGACTTTTCCTATCGCTTCTAGTGTTTAAACTACACTACGTTTCGAGAGGTATTGAAACTCCTCTCGTTTTCAAGTGACCCTACTTAAAGTTACATTAACCTACTCTAACCTACATTAACCTACTTTTAAGTAGGTTAATGTAACTTTAAGTAGGGTCACTTGAAAACGAGAGGAGTTTCAATACCTCTCGAAACGTAGTGTAGTTTAAACACTAGAAGCGATAGGAAAAGTCCAGCAAATTAAATAATAATTACAAATCCTTCGCTATTATGAATTTTTAAAATACAGAGGTAATAAGGTTGGATGTCAAGTGTGCTTTTAGATGAGGTGCTCGATTTACTCTTCTACTTCAAGTATCCGTGTTCTTGTTGGTGTTCCCATTATTATTGAACTCCTTGTCGCTTTTATGAATGAAATAATGTCTTCAGTGAACATTTCAGGTGACGTAACGTCACGTTACAATAACTGTATGAAAAATAACGGTTCAAATTTACGCAAAATTATATAAATAATGATTGATTGATTGCTAAACTTTAAAAAAAACTTTGCATATGTTTTTAAACATGTAGCTGGTGACCTCCACATAGTCAAAGTTAAGGAGTTAAACGTAAACCCACCAAAACGCCACAAATAAATAGGTATGACGGATCAGTTTGAAAATAGTACTACTGTAAAACCGTAGTAGGCCTAGATAGGGTCGATATATCAATCGGCTGAAGTGACTAGGGTTGACAAGATGATCGGCTGTAGTGAATTGGATTCATACAACAATCGGCTGTAGCAACTCGGATCGATACGACAATCGGCTGTAGTGAAAATGATCGATATGACAATCGGCTGTAGTGAAAAGGATCGATATGACAATCGACTGTAGTGAAAATGATCGATATGACAATCGACTGTAGTGAAAATGATCGATATGACAATCGGCTGTGGTGAAAAGGATCGATATGACAATCGACTGTAGTGAAACTGATCGATATGACAATCGACTGTAGTCAAAATGATCGATATGACAATCGACTGTAGTGAAAAGGATAGATATGACAATCGACTGTAGTGAAAAGGATCGATATGACAATCGACTGTAGTGAAAAGGATCGATATGACAATCGACTGTAGTGAAAAGGATCGATAATCGACTGTAGTGAAAATGATCGATATGACAATCGATTGTAGTGAAAAGGATCGATATGACAATCGACTGTAGTGAAAAGGATCGATATGACAATCGACTGTAGTGAAAATGATCGATATGACAGTCGACTGTAGTGAAAATGATCGATACGACAATCGGCTGTAAAGACTCAGATAGATACGACAAACAACGAAAAAGAAAATCCGAGTGGCGCTGAAAGAACCTGAGCAATTTACCTAATCACCTTGTAATGGTTGAATAAACTCTCCAGCAATCCATCTAATGCCAGTTGTGGAATCGGACATCGATAAAGTTAGTGAATATTTACTCGGGTATGCGGTAATCCATCATACCTCATGAAAAGTTGATGTTCCGCGGGATGGGGGGGGGAGGGGGAGGGGGTTGTGGTGGGGGCCGGAAGATCGGCCATTATGGTTATTGTTGGTACTGCTAAGAGGCGACTTCCGGGGTAAACCGCCCTGCATTAGCAGAAAAGAACAAGCCGTCAGAGGTGGGTATGTTACACAAGCCTTGAGGTTGTGTTTGGCGGGGAAAATACCCCTATTTCTGGAGGGATTTAGGTGAAAACGCAAAAACGGATTTGTTTTAAGTGCGCATTATTGAACAAAAATTAAATATGAACCAAGCAAAGGTAAGTTATGTACTAATGCATATATCATTACGAGTTATAGACAATCTTAAATAAAACAGGGATGAAAAATGGAATGGAGTCTTGTTTGCAAAAAAAACTTGAATTAAAAAGGCTGTCTGAAGTTAACAGCTACTGAACTGGAATTGCTTATTCTTTGATAAACAAACGAAACTGTAATGTACACCCTCTTTGATAAAAATAAAACCGTACAAAGAATACGGTAACTTTTATTTCGTTACAAAGAAAATAATTGGTTAATGGAAGCAGGAAGCCCGACAACAATGGACGGTCGGGCCAGAAGGGAAATACAAAAGCAGATTGGAAATATCCACAAAAGGTTATTGTTTATTAACACATAAAACATGCTTTACTGTTAACTCTTTTCCCCTCTACATTTTAATCACCTCCGTTTGTGATCGCATCGAATCCGGAGTAATTACCTACTCGCGGTTTTTTCGTACAAATCTGTCCGTTGCAATAATGGAAACGGTAAATATTGTTTTAATCAATCATTGCACTCGATAAACGAAATAAGGGGTTTTAATAACAAATTTTAATTGCAAACTTGGTTTTGACAACGAGTATTCTCTTTTCAAAGGATAAAACTCTGATAGCGATGTTTAATCCTGTAAATGATAGCTGGAACTGAACCGGTTTGTCTGTTGAAAACATGCATCCAAATCCTAACTTTAATCTCATAAATTTCTGTAAACTATAAGTTTGCATACCTTCAGTCAACAGTTTTTGTAAATGTCTGTATCCCTTTAATAGTCAAATAGTCTTAAACGTTTTAATAGTCTCCCAACATCAATTAAATCGAAAGTTTCAATATAAAAAAAATTCTACAAACATCAACTGTATTTTGTTTACAAATGACAATGGAAATATATATTGACGTTTGTTGGGAGATGCTTACAAGTTAGGCGAGTACAAATGATCGTATCGGCTGTGGTGCCGTGATGACTTTCACTCCACTTACTCCAACTACTTCAGGTGTAAAGGGTTCCCAAGTGTTAAGATACAATGCGCCAAGTGTAATTTTACGTCAAACAAAAGTTAATTGTCAAAGACATATTTATCTTAACAGCTTCTAGATTAAAAAAACCCAACTGTACTAACCAGTAGCTACCGAAAAGAAAAGAATGTTATCCCAAAAAACCTTTTGGCCTAAACAGGAGTGGGGGCAGAAACCTCCTAAAACTGAGAAGGAAGGTAAACATATCGAGGATGACGAGATAAGTCCTACGGAACGGTCCGTTGTCAAAATGTTGGTCGAAACATGAGAGGATGATAATGGAGCATTGGGGACGCGAGGTGTCAATCGCTCGGTAATGGAACCTTAATGTGACACGTTACCCGCCAAATCACGCCCCCCCCCCCCCCGCCACCGCGGGAGTCAGGATCAGGTGATGCGCCTGCCGCTCCTTGGGAATTAGATGACGTAGTTAGGCCAGCTGCTTTGATCCCACTCCTGACACCGATCCCGTTTGAACTTTTTGTAAGTTTTTGAATTAAATAAAAAACGTTTGGGAAGGTAAATAGTCTGGCCGTTGGTGTTTGAAAAAAAACACAAAATTACAATGGTTGTTAGGGTTGTAATGTTTTTAGAGTAACTGGTTTTTTGCTCATATAGTGCGTACAGAGGTCTGAGAGTGAGGGACTAGTTATATACAGAGGCATTGAAAACGTTCTAAGAGTATTGTTCAGAATACGAATAATAAAAGAATGGAATTTACCATTTTCAAAATAACCAAACGATTTATGTAAAAATTGAGACACTAAAATGTGACTGTTATTAAATATATGAAGAAAACGAGTATCTAAATTATGATGATCTGTTATTAAATATTACCAATTATCTGGGGATCTTAAAACTGATCAAAACTTTATCTTTTCGAGTGACTAAAGTAATTAGAAAAAATAAAAAAATAAAGATTCTATTTAGTTTTGAGATGGCCAGATGTTCGGTAATATTTAATAATAGACAACCATAATTTGTTGGCTTGAACGATCCTAGTATAAATTATAATTGCTATACGTAAAAAAAAACATTTTTGTTAAATAACTCTTATCCAATTTGGGTATTTAAACATCTATACAATTTTTCATTGACTCTATAGAAAAATAATCCTCCATCCATTGACCTCTGCACGCACTCAATGAGTAGAAAACAAGTTACTTGTTAATAATATTAGAAACTTACCCACCCCTGCGAATGAAAAATTTATTCTTTTTTAAATTGTAAAAGTAGGAATTGCCTCTCTGTCAATACATTGACCCTACTGATTGTCAAGCCAGTTACGGGTCGCTGGTTGTGTGCACAGTGCAGAGTTCCAGCGATGCACTCAACTAACTGATGGTCAAAGCATAGCCATGAACACGACTGTAACAGACCTGTCAACTAGGGGCGTTTCCTTAGAGAAATCGCCAAAAATATTTGTTGGGTTTTACGTTTAAAATAAAATCTGAATATGTTATCATGCAGATAGAAAAGTTTAGAATTAGGGTCTAAAAGTTAAATGTGTTTAATAATTTGTTCTTAAGAGATCACTGCTTGATGTTCGTCTTCCTTTAGTATTGATTGAGAATTTATCGGTAAGTCCACTGCTTTGGTAATACTATTGTGGAATTCTGTTCATGAAAGTTATTTGCTTGAAAACTTCTAAGCTTAAGTTATGTGAAACAGATTACTAAAGTTGTATCACTACTTACCAAGCCAATTTGTATCGCATAGGAAGACTTACCTGTAACATAAAAAAGTTTGTTATGATCATAGAATACAAAATTACAGTAAACTGTATTAGTTTTCAACGACTTATAAACAAAATTGATTCTATTAAATTGAATCGTTTATTTCAAAAACAGCATAAGCAACATTTTTTAAATTTTAGGGAAATTAAAAAAAAGTTTTTTTTCTTAAAGTAACAGACATTTTAATTTAGTATTTTTTTATTCTAAACTACCGGGGATTTTAAAGTCCAGGATGTTGGTCTTTTAATCATCAATGTTGACATACCACTGAAAAAAATATTAAAATTGTTTCACTTATGTTGTTTCTGCAATAAACGCTGTTTTCAAAACAAATTATATTGGTTTACTAATTTTCTGACAGATTGCAGGTTTGGACTTATTAAAAAACAAAAATATAAATGAAACACTTTATTTAATGATAGAAATTATTAACAAACAAACGTTAGAAAATTATGATTTGTTTTGAAAACATGTAAGTGAAAAAATTTTAATATTTGTTTTCATATCTCTTATTATGTAAACAAACTGTACTCCACTGACCTACAGGAAGAAAGTTAAGAGCACATGGGCTCGATGACAGCCATGGTTGCCAACATCGCTCTTCACAAAAAATAAATTTACCCTAAGTTTGTTGCAGAAACAACACAGCTGGCAGTCACTTGAGTGGTTTCTGCACTAAACGACTGATTCAATGCCCAGTTTGAAGCCCTACGGCTAGTCGCAGATGTGATATTTCTACACCAAACGATGTATTCCATGTTGTAGATACTGAAAACACTAAAAAGTCAAATTCCCAAAAAAATTTTGGTTATGCTGTTTCTGAAATAAACGATTCAATTATTTAGTTCAAATATTACGAAGTTGAATTGTTGGTTGTCAAAAATTATTCCAAGCCACCCAGGCTCGAACTTAAAAGAATAACGATTAATAATTTGTACGTTACACCTATGACTACCAAATGCTATTAGAGAAAATGTCTGCAAATTATTCTATACTATACATTTATCATTTCTTATTAAAAATAGATTACAGAGTAGCTGCGTTATCTATCAATCCGCACCTATCTATCATCCACGGATGGAGAAATCACAGAGTACAACGTTGAAATACTTAACACTCCACAGTTTACTGTAGAACGGACTTATTATCAACACTTGTTTAACTACCATTACCATCTTTCTAGCAAAGTTGTTTATCATTGCCCCCCCTCCCCAGCAATCATGAAAACCTCCCACCCTCAGTAGTGTCCAAAACATTCACTAATCGTTTACTGTTAAATAGTAAAGGTACAAGTACCAATAACACAGTTATCAAGGTGATTTTATACAATTAAGTTTAATAAAAAAATGGACTTATGATAACTGATTCACATTGTGAATGAACAATTACGACTTCAGTCTTGGATCATATCGAAGCAATTATGATTCTCACGTTATCACATGACCCGAAGGCACAAAGTTGGGGTTCGTCACATTTATTTGCACTCAAGTACAAGTACAGTTCCTTAACTCTCTGGTTTTTTCTTTTAAGATATTGTTTACATGGACTGGGACGGTGGCGTATTATGAGCTACTTGGAGGTCACGAATTGCGTATAGTTATAAGCGATGGCTTGTGGAAGCGGTATTTCCTGGTGGGTATTAACGTCCACAGTAGTGAATACTAAGTTCAAAAGGTCATCCTCGCAATTAGACCAGTTTGTAGTTGACTGGCGAAATTTTGGTTCGTATCCCACGTTAAACTGTAGGTCCCTTAGCTGCCATTGGCTGTTGGACCAACCAACAGTCCTGTTGAAGGAACGTGTCGGCCTCAGTCAGTAATAAGACTGCAGATCACTCCACAATCATCCTACACTTATCTCTCATCAATCCTTGGCTTAAAATATCTACTGTACCTGGGTTGGTCGCCATTTCAAGAAAAAGTTTAATAAAGTATGGCTTAGACTAACCTGAAACTCGGCTCGTCCAATCAAGCATGTGACTTATTTTTCTTATTTTCATTCAATGCTACAAAACAGCTCAACCAATTGATTAGGATTCAATTGAACACATTGCAGCATTAAGGTAAAGTTCATATGGGCAGGAAATCACCTCATAAATTTCTTTTTCAGTCCACATGACGTACAGTTAAAAGTTATAATATATAGAAATAACAGTGACAAATTTGACTGAGACATGCAGGGAATAAGCCTCGTATGTATTTTTAAACATAAATAAAACTGAAATTAATGATTCGAGTGGTTAATATACTATTGCAAATTGTCTAGTTCCTTTAATATTTGTGTTTAAAAAAATTGTAAACTTAAATTAAAAATGTCAGTAGAGCATGAATTACATAAACGACAAATGACATTGACTGATGAATAGTAACCCACATTTCTTATAGAAAAGATATGTACAAAAAGAGACGTGCTGCGAGAGTTCGGGTGGGGTAGTATGAAGTTCAGGAGACTAAGCGAATTGCTGTCACCCAGGCATCCGTTCACCAGTTTATGGAGATAAGTCAGAGAGTTTACCTTTATTCTACTAACAAGACTGCTAATTTTGAAAAATTTTAATTGTTAAATGTAGGTGCTGCCATATGTGTAAAAACAAATGTTTTGAAAAAGAAGACTTAAAATGTTTTTAAGAATTGCTTCAATCATATTACGAAGATAAGCCTAATGCGGATACCGTACGACAGTTGCACATTCTAACCGGGATCTTTCAAGTGTACAATGATAACAGTAAAATATTCGGTACTAGCTGATCAACGCGGTTTTACCCGTAAGAACAAAAAAAAAAATCCTTGGATTCATGATTTGATGTTAACGTTGCCATGACAACTACATGAGCTTCCCTATACTTTAAAATTGAAACTTTGACGTATTACAGGGCGTAGCCCTGAGGGAATTTTAAAAAATCCGTTCTTATTGGATTCCTACGCCCTGAGAGGAAGGGCCAAGTAAAGTTTCAAGGTTCTAGGTCAAGTAGTTCGGGCTGTGCGATTATAGGTGAGTGGTATTCGACAAATATATAGTAGATTTAAGCACGTTATCTTACTAAAATTTCTGGAGGCTCTCAATGATGAATCGAAAATTGAATCAAATATCCATTCTCTTTAAATTATAAACACGTCCGCTCAGAGCACTTGTTAATGGCGATGACCGCTGATGGATCGGCGTACCACGTGTGCCGGACTTTTCTTCGTTTTAATTATTTTTCACTCATGTGTAAAAACAGAACGTGCAGCTGCTATTGATGGGTTTTTATAAATTACCAGGATTGATTACTCTTTACTAAATATCATAGCGGTATTATGCTTCTCCTCGGTGCCCTGCCTTTTACAGTAAAAATCAATTTATGATATAGCCACTGGATCGTTATTTAACATCGAGAATGTGTTAAAGGCTTCATCCAAGATTTTTTTTTACTGTGGAAACATAGGTTTCAATACAGAAGTATTATCATTAGTATTTTTTACCTAGGATAAGCTACAGCTTATTTCTACGGATTAGCTTAGCCTAAGAACAAAGACTTATGATAATACCTCGGCACTGAAACCTCAGTCTCAACAATAAAAAAATCTTGAATCCTAAGGTAAGCCTTTGACACATTCATATCAGTATTTAATTATTTATTTATTTATTTATTACCAACGGCGATGCCAGTACATGAACAATAATACAATAGATGATCTGACAGTTCAACAGCAGTATAACAATCAACACTAATGAACAATAATACGTATAAATGCAGAAAGAAAGAGCGTAGAATATAGAATAAAATTTATTCTATATTCTATGCTCTTTCTTTCTGCATTTAATATGTATTATTGTTTCTTTAATTCTGCATATGTATTTAATACATACAATAACATGAAAGAATTACATACATTTATTAATACAATTCAAGCAGCTTGCAGTATGTTACATTAATAACAAGGTACGTAATGTTACGTAATGTAACGTATCAAGGTATTAGAAATAATCAAATGGAAAATCCTAGGAATAATTCAGTAAAATATTTTATTTTAATACTAGGGACTAAAGTGGTGCTTTTCGTACTAGGTCAAGTTTTTCCCTCCTGACTTTCCTGAAGTTTTTCCTGGCTCTTGAGCCGAAGTTGAAAAATGAGCCAATATTGGGAAATAGATTTTCTCCTGCTTGATGAACTATATTTTTCGTTATATGGCTCAATATATACCGCTAACTACTTAAAAACCAAAACTTTTCAACTAGTTTACTTTTAAAAGATTTATTCAAACAAGGCTTTCATCTTGTTCTTGCTATTTGAAATAATCAGCGGATTGTCTATTTCATTTGTGTTTAGGTTGTCTCGCAGTCACCAACTATTGATGTATCGAACGCATTGAACTATCAGTTAATTGGTTCAATAAAAAACGAACAGCTGAACGTCCTTGACTTCAGCTGATCATTTTCATCGCTAGGTAGGAAAAGAGGTTCCTTAGCCCCCAAACGTTTTTGATAAAATTGCCGGTTTCGTAGCGGTATAGAAAAGATTTTTTGACGGTTTTGGGATTTTTAGAAGGTCCTCCACTAATTTAATTGTTGTGTTAAATAATGTGTTTATGTTTCAGTAACGCAGGCTAATGGCGATGCTAATAACAACCAACAGTCTGCGGTCTGGCCCGGATTAATGCCCAGCCAGTAATTGACCCCGGTCGTCTGACACTTTGATTAAACTGAGCCGAGAGAAAGGGGAAAACTGAGCAGGGAAATAACAACCCACAAGGTACCACTCAGTGTGCAATGCATGAGCTGGCGATAGAGCAACTAAACACATCGATTACAGGAAGAAATATCGAAAATGGGGGAAAGAGGTATGAGATAGAAAAAGTCAAATTAACACCACTTTGTTAATTTCTTACGACCTAATATCTCTTAGAAGCCCAATTTTCTACGAACAAGTTAGTTATGGAATTTGAATTGTTGAAGATTTTACATTGTCGTGAAATAATCGCTTGCTCAAAAAGCCAGGTATAGATTCACGTGAGAAAAATATAAAACCTTTTTTTTCTCATGGTGTTTTTCCTGAATATATTACGTTTTCATCGAAATATATAATATATGATTTTTTTGACGAAATATAAAAGTTTATCACCTAGTTGTCAGTTTCGTGATCCTTTATTAAATTCATCATAGATTATACTTTCAAAAAATTTTTAAATACATTTAGGCCTACTTATTAAAAGAAACTTACAGCCAAACTGAACTAGGTGTAACACGCAAGTTGAGTGTCGGGCCTCGACTGGGAGTTGCTGTGGTTATTCAACTGATTTAAAATGTTTGTTGATTTGTGTTTTTATGTTAAATGTTTCTGTGTCGATTTAAAACAATGACGAAACCATTGTGGGAAAATTTCATGTTTTGTACAGTTCTGAAAATGATTAAAAATACTTTTTTTGAAATGCTTAATCCATAATAAGATTACATAAGGTTTATGAGGTTGATATAAACAGCTTTTATATTAATTCAAACAAATCTTAGCAATTATTCCCGTGCTAACATTCGGTAATAATCATGACAATACAACTACTGTTGGCTTCACTATCACCTGCAATGGCACGATAACAGTGCCAACGACCCGTGTATGTCACCGTGGATTGCAGAGGTGCCCTCCGTGAGTCGCTCCTAGCCTCGCACCGGGCCCCTGGGGACCCATCCTCGCCTCCTGCGGAGTTTAGGGGACTCTACAACGATTATGACGGCGATAACACGGTGTTTGAATATCAATTTGTACCCTGTTTATGGCTTCCCTTTGAAATACAACTGTAGAAGCCGTGTTTATTGTAAAATACTACTATATCCTATATTCTTTACATGAGTAATGCTTGCTTGCACAACTATCTCAAAAACGGCTCTGCGTATTTCCTTAAAAATACTGGAACTAACTAATTTCTAGTTCTAAAACAAATTTAATGTATGTTACTTGGCTATGGAAAACCTAACAACGTAATGAAATGAATTTTTAAGTCGAAAAAATAACATGTTGTGATTATTAGTTAGAATGTATTTCTCAGAATTTTACTGCCAAAAGTTTGATACGTAACGTTTACTTTAATAGGCTAAGTTTATACTTACATTGGAATAAAAAAATTGGTTCCTGCAGATTTTGATGTCAAGTGTTGTTATAATCAACCTCAGAGGTTTCCTTGTATTAAGCGAAAACGAATGATTAATTGTAATGAGAAAGGTAGTCCGTAGGTAGTCCGTTCTTCAGTCGTTATTGTAAGGACTAAAGTTTTTAATGCTTACGTAAACTCAATCGATGTCCTTATAACTTTTTAAACAATGGTAACAAATGACCTTTATCACGGAAAATATAGACTGAACAAAGGAAAAAATTATGGAGGGTTTAAATTTACCATAGGTGTTCGATACACATATCTGAACGTCATACTAAAAGCGTCCGAGGATAGATAAAGGGAAATTCAGGGTCAGTGGAAATACTGGCAGAGGTTCTGTAGAAAATGTTGACAGTTCAAATAAAATGGCGTTGGGTTTGAATCTTGAAGATTTTTAAATAGACCTGTAACAAATTGTACGTCATTTCAAAGGGTTTTGTAAGAAACATTGTTTTGGAAGCCGAACTCAGTTATAAAGTCAGTATTTATTGTGTTTTTCATTAAATATTCTGTAACTTGAAAAAAAAAACACTTTCCCTTGTTTGGTTCTGATTTTCTTGCAAACGTAGTCACTTTTACATTCCTTAGAGAATTTTTTTTCTACTAGTAAACATAGCTTTGAAATGATACATCATGGGGCACACTATTAAAAATGTAAATTTTATAAAAAAATAACTTTTTAATAAAACGTGTTATAAATGTATATACGGGTATGGGATAAAATGTATTTCGTCCATTCAAAGCTTCCAGCCTTTGATAGCTTTACACTGATAATGTATCATAATTTGTGTGTATTCACTGTCGCATGTTAGCAGACGAGTTAATCGTGAGGTGGATTGCATTTCCGTTTTTTTTATTTTTGTACTTTCTCATTTATTTTTTAGTACACATAGTCGGGGACTAAAAAAACTCGTACAACTTCAAACTCGTACAACTTCAAAAGTGAAGGTACGAAAAAGAAGGAACAATTTAAAAGACTTTAATCCCCTTATAAATTAAACATCCGCGGCAAGTTTTCATTTAGCGGCCAAGTTATGCGAGTGGTTATGGAAGGGGCGGGCGGCCCTTTGTTTAACTTATTATGCACCCTGAACTTTGCGCATTGATTCTCCCTTTGTGCCTCCTCTGATTAGTTCAAAATTGCCCCGTAGTACATTGTAATATCCAGAGATAACGGCGCAAAGTCGATCTTAGCTCGATATTAACCGATCTTCAGGGCGGGCAATATCTGCGCGGGCAAACACGGATATTTTGGCGGGAGAGATCGTGCCGCCGCATGCGACCTGGTGGCCATTCCGCAAACTAACCCTCGTTATCTGCTCCCTGTTTGCTTCCCACAGCCTCACTCTAGGTTGACATTCGGTAATTATTTCGCTCCGAGCGCCCTCGGTTTTCCACCCTTGTGCGTTATGTAATCAAAATACAAATGTGAGGTTTTTGGAGAAAGCACTAAATTGAGGATCCTATTAGTTATAACACTACCGAAATAAGAATAAGAATAAGAATATTTATTTTTCCACATTTAACATTCTTACAATAGCATTTAATTTTTTTGGAAATTAAATAACCACCTACAACCAGTTTTTAGTGGTTATTTGGATTCACACAAATTACAATTTGTTATCAGTCCATTCAGTCTTCCCTTCATAACATAACTTATTAATAGTTGCGGTCTACTTGAGCGTACGCTAAATTATAGTACAATAATAAAATTTTAATCGCTATCAAAGGTTTACTGTAAAATTACCAACTAAGGCTTTTACTAATGATTTTAAATATATAAATACTGAAAGATTGTGTTACAATTTTAAGCGGTAATAGTGGTAAAAAAGATAATATCTTCATTTGTCATGAGCCAATTCTTAAGTTTCTTGGAAAATGTTTTTATATTATTTTCTGTTTTAATGTTTTCAGGAAGTAAGTTAAAACACTTTGGCCCAAGGTAGACAAAAGATTTGGAGAAAAAAGATTTATTGATTAGGCTGCAATGAAATAAAATATTTTTAATGCACAGAATCATGTTTAGTGATTTAAAAGGTATAGGGTATTTAGTTAAATTCTGCCATTTTAAACGGTCCGGATGATGTTTGCTTGAAATAAACAAAATATTAATTCTAAATCGCAATATTCACTATCAAATGTTTCTGATCCTTTTAAACCTACAGCGTAGCGCATCTCTGAGAATGTTTTCATACTTTTTGTACTTGCGTATTTTGATAAATATACAATAACGGGGTTCTCAAACTCGTACAACTTCAAAAGTAAAAGGTACGGAAAAAAGGCAAAGTAACTTATATAACTTATTTTAATCTCATATATATTCATTTGCATTCCTCAAATAATATAAGTTAAATCCTTCCTCATTGGAAAAAAATATCGTAGGGTTAATCTATGCGTTTTCAAAGCAGGCTGCCAAATTTGATGTAGGATTACTATTAGTTCTGAAAAAATATTTTATGTTCAAAACTCCATTTAAAATATAAAAAATAACTTCAAACCTTACGCAACAGACACAAAACGATAATGAGGTTTGACAAATAATCTAATAGACTATGAATTGGGAGTATGATTTATTTCACTTTAAAGTTAATTAAGCAAAGGAATGTATTATTATTGACCCATACAGATTACTTACATGTCAGCATATCATACTTACGGATAAGTATCCGTTATAATTACTTCTGTTCTAATTACTGATAGCGACTCAACCTGAAAAATCAGACTTTGGGGTCGAATCGCGCCACAAACATCTGTCCAAACAGGAATTATGATGAACTGAAGCATTAAACGTCCAGTAATTGTTGCGGACGCTGAGGAGGGTCGCGTCCACTGATCTGGAAGGGACGGACCCTAGAGAGAAGGGGGGGAGGTGGGAGGGGAGGGGGGGAGAAATCAACGGCAAGAGGAGAGAATCTGGTGATAACATTGTTGTTATTTTACTTCTCAGTTAATTTCAAGAGGTTGTTATTGTACGCTGATGATGAATGAAAACGTTACTGTTGGTTACTGGGATGGATATGGTAAAACGGAGTGTCTCCTAGAACAATTCTCTCCATCGAGTTGCTAGGAGAAGAGGTGAAGCATTTCCATCTTAGGGAACTGTCAAGGTATAGGAAACAGTTATCTGTTAGTGCAGGTGCCAAGGCACTTGAGTGCAGTAGTGGAATTATGCTCACCCTGAAGATGGACTTCTGCAACGAGTCTCAAAAGTCGGCTTTACGGTGAAATAACTACTCTACGCGGATAGAGAAATTTAGCAGTGCTTCTAATAACCATTGTACAAGTAGAATGCCAGAATGCCAGAATTCCAGGCAGGATGCCAGAAAAAAGAAAAATGGATTCAATAAACACTTTCAACGTCAATATGTTTTATTTATTTATAATTGGACATGTCAGAGTGCCATGCAAACCGCAGAGAAAATTTAGTTATCACTATATCTGAGTTATCTTTAACTATCTTTTGGAAGTGCCGGAAAGGTAAAAGGAAGATTTTTCAGTCATTATAAGCTGGGTGGGTGCCACAGATTATTTTCAGGGTTTTGAAGACAAAGTTTAGAGGGATAGTGTAATTGAGGCTTTACCATTCAAACAAAGTTTAAATGGTATCTCATGACCCTAATTTAATTAAATAGTAGTCTGCTATGGTATTCTAAAACGTAAAACCTATAACTACTAAAATACATACCTAAAAATACGTGAAAAAGTAGCAAAACAGTAGTTTGATCACGGTTCTCTATTGGCCCCTAAAGCCTCAAGATAACGTGATTAT
Organism: Flexamia atlantica; assembly: GCA_035578135.1. Taxonomy (NCBI): domain Eukaryota; kingdom Metazoa; phylum Arthropoda; class Insecta; order Hemiptera; family Cicadellidae; genus Flexamia; species Flexamia atlantica. Next base: position 4,990,685 of record JAQJVK010000014.1, on the reverse strand, counting down.
AATTATCTCCAGAAAGGAGTGTAACTGATAGTTACAGTTTAAGATTTCAAAATCAACGATTTTGGAGAGAGGATTCGAGAGGAAGAGAGAAGTCAGAACTAGGAGTCGCCTTGGGTGAAGTGCAGCCAACTGGACGTTATAGTTTAAAGTAAGATTGTTTAATATCTTTGTATTGTAATGTAGAGCAAGCGTGGCATTCAAATATTAAGATCTAAATTTCAATTTATTTTCTAAATTATGTAGTTTTCCAAATCTCTTTAATTTGTTTCAATTTCTTAAGATCATGCCTTCTGCTTTTAGTACCCTCATTTTGAGAGGTCTTTATTTATTTTGAATATCTTATGAATACCACTCCAGCAAACTTGACAATGATTGCTAGGGTTGAATTTAACAAAAATGAATTTTAATTCGATAATGTATTGCTGGTTATCTAAACTCTTTATTTAATTACTTGCAAATTTGAAACTTTGTAATCTTGTTTGTAAACTGTTTTATTTTTATTTTGATCAATACATCATGTTATAGTAGCATTCCCTAATTTGATTCTAGTACCCTTCTCTAGCCAAGTGAGTTGAGCCTTAGTCCATTATTTTGACTATTATTGTTCAGTTAAACCTTTTTAGAGTTTCTCTCTGATTTACGTAAAGCTTACTCAGCTGAACTTTACAGGAGATAGGCCTAACTATGAAAACGCGCTTTTATCTGAATCATAGTTGAAACCGAACGACATTGAAAATCACTTTGCAACAATAAGCCATTTGATAGACGCATGTATCAACCTGGAGGCGACAAGTAGCGCAGGATTGACGATGGGGGCGAAAGCAAGATGGATTGGCATTGAAGAGATGAGGAGGCCTGCAGCCTACCCTCCTCTTGTCGCCGACTTTGGTTTCCGCTCACTCGGATTTATTTCCGGTCGGGAACACGCGGAACTGCGAGCAGTACGACAGTTTACGGGGCGGCGAGGTTGTTTGTCTCGATTTGCCGTGAGGTCAGGTGTGTTTACATTCTCCGTGAGAAACCGAGGGGGGAACTTTTACAAATTATTGAGAGGGTGAATGTCTTTTAAGACTAGATGTAGGTTGATTTTGCCAGAGTAAAATTGTGACTATTTGTAAGCATGCATGTAAAAATGGATGCACGACACAAAGCAATAGAATAGGATAAAATGCCAAGATTTAGCAGTTAGTGGTAGTATTTCTATGACGATCAAAAAGTTAACAATAAAATAATACATTCTTCATCATACTCCACTTTTATGAAAGCGTTTGTTTGTTTTTTATTTGAAAGGAAGTGGTACAATTTGTTATTTTTATCATTAAAGCTAATTGTATGTATGTTTACTTATCAAATAACATTGTTTTTCATTCTAATCAATTTAGTTCGACAGTTTACCTCGTTTCTTTCTCGTCTTAGAGGTTTTGAAGAAGTAACTATGTAGCGGTAATCATTAAAAAGCGAGCCAAAACTAAATATAATAAGCACCTAAGTCCATCGTACCAGCTGTTGGCTGGCGGCGCGGTTTTTCAGCTAAATGCCATTCTACAACTACCAGCAGGCACGCTTAACGACAGACAATATTGCGGGAGACCAATGAACGTTAGTTGTTAGTTCACGCGTTTTCCTTGTGAAATTTTATAAACCGTCTTGGACAATGGAAAACGCCGATGTCGAACATCCGACGGATTCCGTTGTGGTGTGTTTTTCCTCCATGGCGGAACTGATTCATCATGCAGTTACGTTTTCTTCTACCACAGTCATTAAACAGTTACAAAAAATCTTTTAATGGAATGAAAACTGGAGGATTCCAAAAACAGGAACCGATGTTCGGCTTTAATTAGACAACTTACGCTAGTAACATGTGTTGTAAATATCGAAGTAGAGTAGGGAACATGTATTGTATCAGCAGTGATTATACTATCATTATAGTTTTGAATGTAAATCCAAGTAAATTATAAATTATCGTCATTTTATCATTTTTAAGTAATTAAATATATTTCACAATATAATTACAAAAGATCATTTTTCACATCTGTACTGACACTCATTCAACTGTTAATTTTCCTCGTGGTTTTTATGTTTTACTGATATAGGCCTACTATTGAACTAAGAGACCCTAGACGGCAACAGACAACGTCATGGACACCTCCAAATCGACTGGGCCAATTTCGTCTTGAAAACGACGTCGGTGGGAGTCGGATTGTGCTTTTTTAGAAAAACACTACAATGACAGTGAATGTACACTAGTTTGCACGGACTCCCCAGCCGTTTTCCGTCGTCCTCGATAGTTAAAAAACCGTCGCTTGGACAACGCGCCCTTAGTCTGCAACTACCAGCAGACACTAACTACAGACATTAATGTGAGAGACCACTGAAGAAGTACAGAGGGTAGTTAGCCTGCGGTGGCCTCTTGGTCGACCGTTAGGCTATAGTTAATGTCCACGGTCAGTTCAGGTAACCCAGACAAATGCCGACTCCCGTAATCAACCTCGCTCCATTTTTCACTTTAATGAAATCGAACTCGTCGGTTCGCCCTATCGGATTCATTTGCAGCCTGCGATATATCCACTTGTTTGGCGATAGTTTAATTGAGAGTAATTTGTTGTTGAGTGTCGAGTTGTTCATTACGGTGGTTTGTTGATGGTGATGTTTAACTACTTGGGTGCCGACTTGATGGTCATTTGGTCGGTAAGTGATATACTCGAATGAATTATCATTTAACAGATCAAAAGATCCATTACTTTATATTTACAGTCGTTATATTTAAAAGATAACGTTACATTACGAGGTGTGCTTCTTTTCAAAAGAGTTCCCTTTATTCGAATGTAATTTCCCTATTTAGAAACATAAAGAAGGTCCACAGTTTTCGGCTAGGTACACTTTATATAAATTAAACAAAATTCAGCTGAATCCGAAATATGTCCCCTAACCGTTGTATAATTTTTAAACCGTCGTATTCATCCCAGCAACAAATCCCCATTTCTGTCAAGTCATAACGTTTAAGCAACCCTCCCTCTTTTCGTGAATCGGTTAAACGATACAGACATTAATTGTTTTTTATGAACAAGTGTGTAAAATATAGTCACACAAATATTGAATTCACAAATAAAATATAGTCACGCAGATATTTTCCATTGAAGATCAAAACAGAAACTTCTGGCTACGAATTTGAAAGCTTATAATATTTCGCAGTTATTCTCTTAATGTTGTGTATTACCTCACATTAGCCATACCAACTACAGGATTTGCATATAAGATGCTGTCGAAAGTGATATATTTTCTAAAAATATGGTCCAACCACATACTCTAATGAAACTTTGAATTAGTTATAAGAAGGTTCATAAAATTGTTTTAACATTAAATTACTTATTGTTTATTTCCTTAAACTTTCTATTTTCTATAAATCGCTTCAATCAAGTTTTACAATAGGTCATGTCTCGAAGATAGCGAGGGAAGGTTATTTGCCGATTCTAAAGAGTCGGATCGAGTGCTAGCCAACCTTTGGATCCGGTAAATTGCCAGCTGATATCCGGTAAATTGCCAGCTGATATCCGGTAAATTGCCAGCTGATCCAGCGTGGACGTTGTCCCTTATCTCCTCCATTGTTCGAAGACCTCTCCGCCCAAGCAGCCCTCTTCTAATTAACACCACCGGGTATTTCCTGGAAACTTTCTTCTTCTATAAAGATTTTTTATTTATTTAACCAGGCTTCATGAAGGTGGCGTAATATATTTGACTTTTGCCAAATATAATTGTTTGCCAGGATAATTCCTTTGTTAATTCCCATTTGTGTCTTTTTAATATCAACAATATCACTAAGCTTCCTGGGAATTTTAAAATTACTTTATTAAAATATTGCTGTACAACAAAAATTTTTTTATACGCTCAAAATTTGTCTGTTTTATAAAATACATGCATTTATTTATTTATTTTCATACAGCCTAAATAGAATATCAATAATATCCAGCCAAAATCCATATCCAGCCTATATGATGAACTGAATGAATTTTGATCTAATAAATAAGTTTTTTTTTGTTTATTTTGTTGATTTTTGTATATTTTACTTAAAAGTGAGTATTTATTGTTCTTCGACAATTGATTTCATTTTGGAAACGGAGCTCTTTGAGTGTTTTGTTTATTACCATGATACATTTAAATAATAATAACGATTGGTGGTCTTAAATTCCAAATAAAATAACTGTAGTATTTCTTTTAGCCAAACTCTCGGAGGAGAGGTATGCTGTTTGTATATGCATATTATAATTCTGATAAGAAAATAACAAAATAACTTACCCACGGCGGGAAGGGAAATGAACAACTATTGTAAATACATTTAGGAAATTCACATTTTCTTACACATTTATGTTTAACTCATTGCTCTAGTCTTATAGGTTGACTAATTAAATTGTGAAGTTTTAAAAATTATTAAATTCAATTTAGATTTTGTTTCAAACATTTTCAATACCTTTGGACTTTTACAAAGACGAACTTGAAAGTGCATACCAGGGTTAAATATTTACTGGCGTAAAAGAAATTTGCAAATGTGATTCAGTTTAACCTTTGACTATTCTTTTACTTCCTGTCATTCACAAACAAACTTATCTCCATAGTTATACATAGTTCCATCTTAACACAAGTCCTTTTACCATTCCAACCACACGCTCAACTTACAACTGTAATCCAAACATACACCCCACTACGCGACAATTTTCAACCCTCGTTTTATTTACCCCGTAACAAATCCCCATTTCTGACGAGTCATAACATTTACACAACCCTCCCTCTTTTCGCGCATCGATTAAACAAAACGGACATTTGTTCGTTAGGAACGCGCGTGCAGCCGAGCGGAAGGGGCAAAAAGCAAAAAGGCCAACGGATAAACAAGAGCAGCATTAGGCAGCAGCGAGCTTTGCTTTCAAACCTTCAGTTACTATCCGTCTCGGGCTGAATTGACGCATACCTTACCTCGCCCTCGACTCGCTCTATTCTCCTCGTGTAGTCATTCTCGTTTTCTCAATCTGTGATATGCGTTTCTTATTGAGGAGTCAGTTTAGGTGAATTGTTTGATATTGAAAAATAATTGTTTAGTTTCTCCCACCTGCTATGTTTTGACGCTTTCTACTCCTTTTAATGAGTGAGTAGAATAATATGTTGTCTCCCAGCGGGAGAAAAGTGATTACTTTGTCTCCCGGTGGTCGGCAAAGTAAACCCATGAGAATAGCATTGATTAATAATTAAAAAAAATTGAGCGACTTCAAATTTCTACGTGTAAGTATGTTGAGGTTTAACAGATTTCAGGCGCCAACAGCTGATTTAATGGCAGGAATAATCAAATAAGAATAACATTGGCATCAATCACCTGTAAGAACGTCTTCGAATTAAGCGTGTAAGAATGTTGCAACAAACAACTGATCGCTGGTGCCCGAATGGTTGCAGGCAATAATTGTAGTTCGAAAAGAAATGAATATTGTTTGTTAATTGCTAATTCAATGAAATAGATGTTTGAAGACCGGGCATTTATTATTGCAGGTGGGGTAAAAAAGGTTGTGTGCTTCATTTCGAGAGTAAAGCACATTGTCTGCCTCGTGGAAATTGTCGCCCTCGCCAGCTCGGACGCCAAAATTTTCACATGTGAGACAATGTTATGTTTTCCTCACTCAAAACACAAATAACTATTAATTCATAGGGCGGGTACACCTTTCTATTTCTATAGCTGTTTTCACAGCCACAACTGTTCATTCCTACTACTGGCTTCGCTTTATTAACATGCAGCGCTTATTCCCTCCCATATTTTTCATAAAAATAGTTTGTTTTCTGGTATTATTTTCAATTATATCTATTTAGCAACTGTGTAACTTAATTTAAAGGTAGGAAATCCTTTTTTCCAAGAAATTGAGTAAATATTCCCCAATTAGAGATACTGTAAATACACCAAGTGCTAAGCTTCTCTTAGAATCAAGTATGAAGATTTTTGAAAGCTACTTAAGAGGGCCTGCTATACTGTAAACCCACGTTAATTGAGTATTCTGCGCCTACGTAGAACCTCTCTTCGTCCTTGGTTAAGAAACGCTACCCCAAAAACTTACACCTGTGAGTGGTGATCCGCTCCTGGTTCTACCCTCCATTAGAGAAGGTGAAAATAAACTAATAAACGCTCTTAATACTAAGTAACTTAGTATTTTCTTTGTTTTGGTATTTGTCTGACAGTATCTGTAAAAATAGCTAAAGATTTTTTTTATAATCAAATTATAAATTCATTTGAAGTTTCCAATTCTCTTTACTCACACTCTTCTTTGAAACTGCCCTCAACATGAATAATTGAGGTTTATCAGACGGAGCAGTACGCGCTCATCCCGCGCGTGTGCTTGAGTGTAAGTTGCCCAGCCTTTTTTTGGCTGGGGGTGGCTGGATTACTACCCCTAGATATATACCAGTGTTGCATGTATTAGCTGTAGATGAGAAAATAATATTAACAATTATTTAATCGGTTTTTTCACTCTAGTTTATAGAAGACATGCGCTGACGATCGTATTCATGTAGATTTGGTTAGAGGATTCATAACCAAACACATTTATCAAACACACTCACTCACACATTTACACATTTACACATTTTTCATTTGGTATTTAGCACATTTATCAAAATGCAAGAGACTGATGAAACTGATGCTTGTTCAAAAATATATAGACATGTGAGCAAAATCCGTCTTGTGTATGAACATGCTTAATATATATAAAAAATAAAACTTCATCGATAAGTTGAAACGAAATATATTTTTGTAAATATTTTGTGTTTAATTCATACTTTTTTCTCTTGATTATCAAACAGCCACTTTATACTGATGGTAGTCAATTGAATCATTCGCCTTTTTAAATATTATATAAATTAACGCCTTTTTTTTTAAATATGATAAGTTACAATGGTACTCCTAAACGTGCAGAAATCTGTACTCTCTAAAAAATGTATAACTATTCTATAACTATTATAATGAAAAAAAAGATAACTTATGAAGATAGGTAAAAAATCAAAATAACTGGGGGAATACCAAGAGAAATATAAGAGAAGAAGTTTGGAAAACTAGATACAATACAGGCCACACAACCTGTATAGTAGAAACAATATCGATAAATACAATTCTATAGTTCGCCCAAGTACAACCCTTTTTTGTTACCGAGCTTTTCAACTCTCGAAACATTGCTTAATAAATTACTTGAAAAGTTTGTCGGCCGAGCTTGAATGTTTATAAGAACTTCAGACAAGTTCTTGTAAAGGTTCTGCAGCAGTATAAAGCTTCAACTAGAAGCTTTTTAAAACTGATTTTATAACACTTGAAACTTTTCAGCCGAGATTCTTTCTATCGGCGTAAAGGTTGTGCAGGTAAAACGTTGTCGAAGACTATTGAGGGAAGCATTCCAAAAATAAAATCACAGGAAAAAATTGATTACAATTTTTTTTTGGAAATGTCAATAAAATGGTGGCCCAATTTTCTGTAAGTGAATGAATATCCCCTTTTCAAATCAAGGAAAACTGTCAAAACATTGATTTTGTCCTATTTTATTAATTAGAATGGTTTCTTAATATTAACAATAAGGTATATTATATTTTTTGATATACAAATTTATCTTGTAGATCTTTAAATGCATAAGGTTACTGATTCTATTTATAATAAGAAATAAAACATTGGTTTAGTTATCTTTGGTCCACTATCTTTTAAAGCAAGACGCTAACATTTTCTCTCAGAACGTAGACCAGTTCGTATAAAGTAATCCAGGCGAAGTTGTGGTTCGAAGCCCACGTTAAAATGCAGGTCCCCTTAGTTGCCATTGGCTGTCGGGCTATTAATTAACAGTCCTGACTAAGGAACAAGTCGGCCTTAGACTACAAGACTAAAAGATCACGCTACAATCATCCTTCACTTATCCTTTATTCACATTCACCTTAAAATCCCCCTTACTGGTGGTCGGCGTCGCAATGGCAATGTATTTTTTGTAATGTAATTCCCTCTTTATAGCAAGCCAAAATTACCATATAACAGGGCCGCCATCAGGGACAAACTACCCTAGAGCTATTTTTTCTTAATGACATAGTTTATTAGATGGGGTAATCTCAATAGTTATTTTTTGTTTTGTTGTTCGGATTCACCCACCTTGTTTATATGATTCCTCAGTCGGTGTAAATCCTAGTCCCAGTAAGGTCTTGTACACTAAAAATCTAGATTCACTCTCGACTAATTAACCCGTGACGTTTCGCGTGAAAAATATTAAAAAACACGCTTCTTCAGACTTGCCGGATGTTCGGGCAGCGATGCGCCTCAACCGTCGCTGCACGTTTGTCCATCTGGATTTCTAGTGTACAAGACCTTACTGTGACCAGGATCTTCACCGGATGAGGAATCAAATAAACAAGGTGGGTGAGTCCGAAGAACAAAACAAAAAATAACTATCCTTGAGCTGTTGAATGTCTATAAAACCCAATATAGTTCACCCGCGTTCTTAGTTTTCTTAATAAACCCCGATTATAACTGATAATTTATACATGCACCATGATTCAATTTGTTCTGTGATTTAGTTATGAGGTAAATTTACAATTTAAAAACTATTAGTTAACAACATTTATATCACTCGATTTCTCAAAGGTACAAACACTTATTTTTAACGACAAAAAACACATGTCGACCTTAAAGGTGCTAGATGGACTACAATACAATTTTCAAGCAAAGAAACGTACTACAAATACCTTAAAATTGTCCCTTCGGAGGGTTAAATATAAGTTTGTAAACATTTTTGTAAAATATGAGTCTCTGATATAAAGATAACTGTAATAAGAAGTGTTTACAAAATGTAAACGTGTTTGTACCAACCTTTAGGATTGGTTACTTGAAATTTTTATAAAAAAATCAACATTGTAATAGTTTTAGTTCATTTTATGCGTACTCTTCAGCATCATTTTCCACTCACTTGGAATTTTCCTGTCTACATCATTTCCACATCATTTGTGCCAAAGACAGTTCAAGTCAACTCGGCTGGAGTTTTAGGCAAGTGCATAAAATCATGTGCTGTTATTTCCTACAAAAGCCTGGAAGTTGAGAATGTTAAAGAAGAGGAGGTTGTAACGTATTTTTCATTCAGCTTCCATTTTTACAGATAATTTTTGTTTCTTAAAAAACATAAATTTAATATTTGTTTTCGAAGAAAACTTGAAATATAGATTTAACTTCCATTCAGGCCGCATCATTCCTTTGCTTGCACGTTCGCGTCACCTCAATTCTAGTTTCCATAAACATGCTCAGTTAGCAATCAATCAAGAATCAGGAAACAAGAGGCTTTATTCATTTTTGGTTTACAATTATTGAGTAAAGCTCAGGTAAACATATTAAAAGTAAAATACATGCAATTGTAAAAAAGCTATCTTAAATTTTAGATATTACAAAATTTAACACAAAGTACCCTTCTTATTCATTAAAATATTCCTCCTTACTGAAAAAAAACTTTGGTCTAAATAGTGGTGTTTTACAGAAATTTAAAATTTCACTTAAACATTTTGAATTTCAAGATGAAGTTGCACTCTTGAACATAATTTTAAAGCTGAATAATAAACTTCTGATTCATACAGAGCAGAACTTGCAGTGGACTGGGTACTGGAGGTCTCTGTGTTTCGTCTTATAGTGACGTCGACGTCGTCGGTGTGGATTATTATAATTCCACATCCAGGGACAGCGTATTTTATTATCCGTCAATTTGTATTTCAAACAAACAACCTCTACCGAAAAAGAGCCAATAAGAGCAAAAACACGTATCAAAACAGCCAGAAAAACAGTTTCACCGAAGAAACCTTTAAATCAAAGTTGAATGGGAAGTATCGTCTTATTGACAGAAACTTTAAAGTGGTTCGTTGTTATTGCGATCGATCTATTTGCTCGGCGAGTTGGAGACAAACATTCGAATTTCCGCGGAGCGGACGCGGCTAAGTGACTGCCTCGACAACTTTCTTATAATAACTGCCTAACTGCCTAACTGCCTCGCTTACCGCTTCGTTCTACTCATCGACCACATAGTACAAATAGACACAGCATCCCTATATTAATAGCATTGTAGCAAATGAAGCAGGGGCCGCCATATTCTTTCGGTATAGAAACACAAAACGACGCCTAAAACCGCGTAATCTGACAGTGCTCATGTTTCAAATCACTCGTAGTTTATACTATTTGGCATTGAGGCTTAAGGTTGAAATTTTTCATGTGAAGAGTCCTTTAGATTTGAACACTAATAGTATCAGTCATATAACCAAAATAATTTTTGTTCTATTTTAAAAAATGACAAAAAGTCATAAGTTTCTATTCAGCTTTTAATCATGACATGAAAAAAGTAGTCGGCTGCTACTCTTTTTATATTTTGGTCAGGTAAAATAAACAACCGTGGAACAAAAACCGTTGTTGCTAAAAAGTTGAATTTTCAAAATCATATTTTTGAAAAAAAAAAATAGCTGCCGTAGTTTGATCGATAACTTAGTTATTGAGGGAGAGTTTATCCGTGCAGCGCCTGCATAAAACAAAATCAATCATAAACTGCTGTTTACAAAAATGTAGTCGACTACAAAAATACAAATGTGGTATCAAATTAAAGGTCTGAATCGCACAATTGCTATGGTACCAATTATAAATGGTTTAGAAGCAGTTTACGCATCATAGGAACGTTATAGGTGCATCCCGCGGCGGCAGCTTCTCTTACAAAATGTCAGGACAAGCTTCTAGGTTATCGAATTTTTACGATGTGTAAACCTGCCTTTAAACAGTTTATAATTGGTACCCTAGTAATTGTGAGATTAAGACCTTTAATTTGTTACCCTATTTTTAATCTTTTACGTAATTTGTTTCGCCATCTTGTCACCGACTAAGGACAATCTCTTGCTTCATCGCGCGCGGGCCTATGCTCCATCTGTTTGTACTATGTGGTCGATGGTTCTACTGCAGGTGGTTGGGCGGGTCAAAAATGTGGGTTTCTGGCGGTTGCAGAGGGGGGGCGTTGCTAATTAGGAGAGAAAGGTCAAGCTAAAACGTCTACAATTTTCAGTAACTAAGGCGATGTGTTAGTAAAGCCGTTAATAAAATTTAGAATATAGTCTTCATCGTCGTAGCTCTTTTTTTACTATTATATAAGCAATGTTATCTATATGAATATAAATATGAATATATGAATATGAATATGAATATATTAATTTTTTTTTTAAACATTACAAGCCATTACAAAGACAAAATTTGCTAGACTTAACTACTACCATTACATATTTCCAAAACAAAATATATTTTTAAACTTATAAAATAAATAAAAGATCCTCTTTAAAACTAAGCAGACACTTTTTAAGAAACAGGCAAACAGTAAACTAAAGTTAAATAAACAAATCAATGTTTTGAAAAAATTTAGGACCTCTGAGGCAAAGCGCCTGTTTAGAGGTTCCGTTCCGCTATTCAGATAAGCTATCAGCTCTCAGGACAGCTAGGCTACTTAAATATTTGATAATATTCCCTTACTATATCTGCGGAATGTTAAGACGAAAAATAAAACGACTTTTATTCTTCCATTGTACTTTTGCACTTTAAGACATTTAAGGTACTAATAAAAATATATAAGGTGCTATAACTTGCTATCTTACTTGTTTGTTCAATTATCTCTCAAACGGCTTCGATGACTTCCTTAAAAGTCTTGAAATAAGTCATTTATGACTAAAAACGTGTTCTATGCAGATTAATTGGCCAGAGACTTGGCCCTTAATTTTTTTTATAACTTTTTGACAACATTTCTATGTATATTTAATTTTACAATATATATACATAATTTTCAACATGATTTTGATTGAAATTTCTTGTTGGACAAGTATGTATAGTTTACAGACCTTTTAGCTGTAGTTTATCTAGGAAACAAACAATACTATTTCTAAATCTATTTCAATACTTTGTTAGTGTGGTGAACTGTTTACTAGAGAAGAGCAAACATCTCTAAATATATTTTTAGTTTATTAAAAATTTATTATAATAAAGCCGAAACTCTCCAGGATTTTTTCAACTCATGTTTTTTTCTTTCAAATCCCAATCCGTCCATTAATAATCTTGAAGCACAAAGGTGCACGTTGACGCCAAGGGGTGTGCAAGTCATTGCGTAGTCGTCTGTTTTTTGACTAGTTGCTCATCTACTCGTCTAGTCGATTGGTTTGACTAATCGATATGTCTAGTCAATAATATTGTAACTAGTCGATATTTAATCGTTTTCAACCGACTCGGCAAGTTGACTGATTAAAACCTGGGGTTTTTACTGAATTTTGCTTGTTCGACTAGTTTGAACAACTAAACTATTCGGTGTTTGATGCAATCACTAATACCGGGTGTTTATAAATGAACATCGGGGTTTTAACGCCTTGCAGTATCTATTCAACATATTTTTCAACATATTTTCTTGCAGTATATGAATTCAACATATTTTAACTAATAAGAAAATCATTTGAAATAACAACTCAGACTGTTTTTTTCGAGTATTCAATTAGTGATTAGTCTCACGACACACATCGAATCGATATTTAAAATCTTCTAAATCATTATTAAGTGCTGCTAGGATAATTGGCGCAACTTAAGTTTCGTTGTTATTCCAATTCGGGTACATTAGTTTAGTAAAGAAACTTAGTAATGTTTGTTTTTTATACCCTCAAAAGAAGAAAATGTGTAGTGTGGATCTGGAACAAGGATTCGTACTAAAAGCCAATCACAGCACCAAATCACCGATCGGTACGAGTCATAGGCCGCATAGCGGGCGGCAAATGACAAATTATGTTTGCATAGCATTTCTCTTCACTAGATCTCACACTATGCATTTCATGAGGATTCTAACGTCTAAAATAAAGTGTCTGCTATTAGTTGATGTAACTAATATAAAGAACAGAATTGAAAGGAAGGTTGCATCAATTAACCTAACGGTAGGTCTACTTTTTGAAGTTTCCGAAGTTGTCTTTTATAGGCTCGATACGTGTCATGTGGCCAATGACAATGATATTGAATGCATGTAGAAAAAAACTGTTTGAGTTGCTTTTTTAAATGATTTATTATTTGTAAAGATAGGTTTAATAGAATATATACTGCAAGGCTTTGAAACCTCGATATTCATTTATAAACACCCGGTATATTGTGAACGAATAGACTAGTCGGCTTTTAAAACCAATCGAATAGTCACTAATAATATAAAGTAGTCGATGTTCACTAGAGTGTACAAGTGTAGTTAACGTGGAACAGTTGGATCCGGTGACGCTCCGTCGCGCACCGCTTCACAGAAACAAGCACAACAATAACAAGACGTAACAACAACAGTAACAATGGAACAAGGCGCGGGATGGCGACGTATGTCTGATTTGATGCTCTCATGAACTGAGCTTTGCTTCAGGCGATCGAGCGTAAGTCTGAGATATTCCGTCGTTTTTCCTACGCGCCATCGCGCTTAATATCCGTTTCAAACTTTCTCAACTGTGGGACTCTTTATTTTACTGATCTCTCAATTAAATAAAAGAGGATATTTTTCTCTGAATTTTTATTTGTAGTTTTATTTAGTTTATAAGCTAACAAAAAATCTATTTTCAATTTTTATCTGAACGGTATTACGTTTTTAGTTAATGTACTAATAAATACTAACTGTAATGTAACTTTACAGCGTAAAATATTAAAAACATACAGCACGACTATAAATGTGATTTAAAACTTTTGTTTGCAAGGAAAAATGAGACCGCGATGAATTTTAAATTTGTGGTACAATTGCTTCAACTTAACCTACAGCTAAACACATATTTAAATATGTGTTTTTTTATTACAGTATTGCACAATTTTCCAACATAGTTGATAGTTAAGTTCATTGAGAAATTTAACCTAAAATCAGAAATTTAACTTAGTTTTTTTTAGCTTGGTAATTAATAATATATTATTACACTTTTTTCATTAGGACACGAATTATTTAAATTTTATAGTCAAGACTTACTGTCCTAAAAAGTAGATCGAACCCATCTCCAGAAACAATACCTCAGCTTACAATAAAAATAACATTTGGGTAAGAAAACTAAAAAAAATATAAAATACCCCCGTTGCAGCAGACCTGCATACTCAGCGAATTTCAAATGCAAAATAACATATTTCAACCCAACATAGCGAGATTCAACATGTTTTCGTAAGCTCCATAAGAATAACATGGGGAATGAGTATGCAGGTTTGCTACTACGGGTATACAAAAACTGGGTGGTTTTAATTCAATATTTAGTTGATCTGAACTAGAAGAAGCCATTTACCAAGTTTTATCAAGATATGTTGAGAAATAAGCGAGATATAGAATTTTCTTTATTTCCCATAAGGTTAACATCGGGACAACGTACTGTGTTTACCATTTTCAATATCTCGGAAACCAATGGACATAGAGCAGTGATTCAAGATACTAAATTGTTTGTTTTTTTGAGCTGAATTCAATAATGCTAGCAAAAATTGGATAATTGTAAATTTTCTATGTAAAAAACTAAAAAAAAACATTTTTGGGGGGTTTACCCCCTTTACCCCCCCTTCCGGTGGTTCGATCGGGCTGGTTCACGAACTCGTCCGAGTTATTACCACTTTACACGTCTGTACCAAATTTCATTAAGATTGGACCATATTTACGGCCGCTAACGTGTTAACAGACATATATATATATATATAAATTCGAACGAATAGTGTTTTTTGCTTCTGGGGGCCCCAAAATGAAAAGTTAACATGGTCTCGGGTTTAGGTCTTACCATGAGACCTACGGTAATAGCTTATTCCTTTAAGGAAATTCGCTAAAATGTTAAACTTTTACAAAGCAAAAAATATTTAATATTTAATCAAATATATTTCAACTGCGGTATTTAATCGATAAGAAGTAGGTTCCACAACTCTTAGCACGCTAGTATCAGACCTTAGACATTTAACTAATTAAAACCACTTAACTTAATCGTCGCATATTCTGACCGACCGATCATTTAATTTTTAAAACGCCCCATGCAGAACAAACTACAAACGTTAGCCAAGCGAACCTCGTGGCTCGTGTATGCTGGGCTAGGGCAGCGTACACGGTGGCAGGTGTAGGAATATTGCCGCGGACAGACAGACATTCCAATATCCTTAGGAATCCTGCAATATCTCAGTAACTGCGTTGCCGCCCGCCCGTGTCGCCCTCATGTGCTACGGATATCGGTCTTTCCTCCAAAAAAAAAACACAAAAACTTTTTAAAGCAATGCATTTGATTTATAATCTGTAATCTCGTTGACTTGTGATGAAACGAAAACAATTTCTTTTTTTCAAAAAGATAAATTTTAGGTGCTACAAATATCGTTCTTTCCACCTAAAATACACCCTTAGAGTCGGCATTTCATTAATAGTTTGTAATCTTAATGATTTGTAATCGATGATGAAGCTATTACCATTTCCTTCTTTCAAGAAGTTCAAGTCAATGTACTAAGATTCCACCGTAACTACAATGTTAGATTAATGGATTTAGTTAAAAATCTTCACTCTTGCTTTTACCCGACAGTAGAATAATTATCAATTCCTTTTTTCAATGAATACAACTTCGTCATTGAGCTTTTTGGAGGCATGCACATACAATACAGTAGAGCGCCAATTATCCGAACTAATTGGGGACAGGAGGTGTTTGGATAACTGAATATTCGGATAATCGAACTTGAAAAGACAACATTTTAAAATTATATATGAAACGTAATTCTTAAATAGTAAAAAGGCTAAAAAATGATCAAAAAAATTATACTCTTAATTTTATTATGAAATCTATCAGAATACATTGATATCCCGGCGCAACGGGAGTTTCGGATGGCGCGCGAATTTGAATTGCTTCAAAATATGAATTATTACGGCGTTCGGTTAACCAACGGTTCGGATGATCGACGTTCGGATAATCGGCGCTCTACTGTATAAAAAAGACATAAATATTTACAAAAACTAATGAGAGTTGTTCAAACCATTTTTGTTTCATTGAAAGTTGTATCCTTTGAATTAAAATAAATGAGGTATTAACAGCGTAATATGTATAAAATAACTTATATAAAGATACGTTTTGTAATCAAAGAAATAAAATTGACAGTTTTTTTACTTTTTACTTTTTTGCATTGATACTTTTAATTGAAGCGTAAATAAACGGTTCCTAGCTATTTTTCAACTCTTTAGAGTGGAACAGGCCATAAATTTATAAATTTCAAAAATTGTTTTTGTTTTATAAAAATCATGTCTTGTTTAAACGTTTTTGAATTGGTAATAATTTGCTGCGGTATACATAGTGGATGTCCTTAAACATTTATTTGAGGTTGTTAAGGTATCTTTATCATTTATAAATTATAGTTAAAGCACACTTATCATTTGTAAATGACAAAATTACTTTTACTATTTCATTTTCGGCTAATAATACTTTAAAAAGTATTTTTGAGTCCCACACTATATTTAGTAGATTTCACCACAACACTAACGATTTGCAGCGATGGGTGGGACGTTTCACCCTTTTTTATTACAAGAACCGACGTCAAAAGTGCAAAGTCTCGATCGTATATCAATCTCCATCGGTGTTTGTTTAATTTTCGCCGACATTTCTTCCACCGCTCCCTCGCCCGGGCTATCAATCAATCTTCGATATTTTAATTTGGCCTGGGCGATTGTTGACGGTTGCAAAAACCGGAGCATGCGACGGCGACGCTGCGGTGTCACGGTGACAAATAGCGGCGGTACCGGTGACTTGCGGGTAGCGGTTTCTTGCGGGTCGCTATACATTGTAACTGTTCCATCTTTCATCGCCGATCCATCAAATATGTGGTGGAATTTATCCCTTTCATCATACCAGTGACCGGATTTGTCGTGAGGTGTTTTTACTACTACATGTTTTGAATCGCATCGATAATGTTTATTGCTGAACAAAAAGGTTTTTATGAACAAAATGTTTATAGGTTTATCCTAGCTCGTATGGCATTTCTTTATCGAAACTGACCCACAAGGGAAGCCTTTGCTACCTTAGTTAGATGGCTCTTCGAATGGTGAATACGGGAATACTCATACGAAAGCAATTAGATAGCTTCAGTTGTTATTTGATGCACAATATTTTACCCACTGCGATGAGTAGGAAATGAAGCACATATCGATGAAGGGAGAAAAATGAGGTACATTGATGGTATTTGCAAAAAGAATTTATAGAGAAACACAAACATTACATATAAACAATTTTGAGACCGAGTAAAACGTGCGGTTTTCCTATTCTTATATAAATGTGAGAAAACAGAGGGGAAAGATAAAATGCCGGAAACAGGTTGACCGAAGAAATAAAAACATTTTAACAGTTGATCCCTTGTATTACGACACTTAGTAATAATTCAGTTTTTCATTCTTTTTGTGATATTTTTGTTTTTTTAATCCGATGCGAGGCAATTTTTAAAATAATAAGCTCTACTATCTGTAAACACTCTGATAATACTTTTTCCATAAAGCAGCTGAAAATTTCATCGTTACTTTGAGATACTCCATGACTAAAAAATATAAGTTAATCCTATATTTTAATAAATAACTTTGTTGTAAATGTTTATTCAAAGATAAACGTTTGCAAAATTCTTTTATTTACTAAAATGAAGCAGCTATCTTAAAATTTCCACGTTCATACATTCAACAGCTCTGTTTGTTACGCTTAATATGTGTGCGTGTTGGCGTGCGTGTATATATACACAAACGTGTTGGCGTGCGTGTGTGTATATATATATATATATGTACACACACACACACACACACACACACACACACACACACACACACACACACACACACACACACACACACACACACACACACACACACACACACACACACACACACACACACACACACACACACACACATTTGTGTGTGTGTGTGTGCGAATAAGACTCCTCTAGACGCGACTCGCGAGCGCGCTTGTGAGCGACAATGTTTGGTCGAGGTACATTTCAATATAGCCGGTATGTTTGCGCCTCACCGACTAAACGTGGTCTGAATATCCCACCTTTTTGCCACTGTCACTTTACTCTAAGCTGATTTCCATACACCCCTTCCTCCCCTTCCCCTACCGCCGACGTCAGATCATTCTTCGTTCAGTCTGTAACTAAATATTTCTTTACCTAATACGCGAGTGATTTCCAGAATGCCGATCGGGTTTTTCATCTCACCGTTGGCAAATCCGCCGCCGCTCGAGTCGCTTAATACCCTCTTAGCTCCTCTGCTCAACGCCTCGGCCGCTATTCCGATGCAATCTCAATGTTTCTTTGTTAAATTTATTATTTTGAAGGTGTTTAAAAGAAAATAAAATCGTTAAAACATTGATTTTTTGTTTGTTTTACATTTATTACTTGTTTGAAAATTTTCTTTCACAACAACACATATATTGTTTGTGTTTTCACACATTTTATCCTGAATTCATTTGAATCTTTACAACAGTTGTAATACTTTTGTCTTGTAGTAAAATTTAACGCAAAATTACTAAGTAGATACAAGTTTATAAAACCGTAATTAACAATCATTTCGAACATGAAAGAATGATTTGCACACTACTTTTGCTTCTTTATTATTTAAGTCATTGCAATAAGTTTAGACGCTCACAAAGTTGTGAAAAATCCTCGGTTTTATAATAAGACTAAGAATTTGGAACTCATATATGCCTAAATACTGGTCTTGTGATTTTATGTACTTTACAGGTTAAAGAAGACGTGATTGTAGTTTAGTTTAATAAATAGAGAACAATTTCATAAATTAATCTTCCCATATAATGTTATATATTAAAAATGTTATAAGTTTAAGTTAATGTAACCGGTATATAGACAACTAGTGAATTTTGCTCAAAGTTGACTGAAAAACTAAACACATCGATGTATGGTATATCCCATAAAAACTTCTCTGTAAATAAATAAATTCTTTACAACATTAAAGAGTACATTTTGCAAACGATAGTGCATAAGGTGAAATAAAATATATACTTATACAAATTCAAGTAAATGCATAACAACTCAACCTCACCAACGGCCGCCCCAACCAGGCACTAAAAACCCAGTTAAAAACTAGCTACCACTATTATTGCTAGTAAAACAATACTTTATATTTTTTGTATACATAGGATTATTTGACATTTAACTCGAGATTTTTGTAAAATATGAATAAACAAAACGGACTTTCGTTAAAATCTAAATAGCACGTTAACTGAAACCGTACATTTATCGAAATATCCGGCGAAACGTTACAAATACAACATCATCAATCCCTTCTGCGCTCGCGTCTTTTATCATTTCGCCAAACGGTTTTCCATTTTTCACCACCTCTATGTTCCCGCCGACGATCCGTATCGCGGCCGAGACGCCGGAAGTAAACAACCGACGATCGGATGATCGACGATGACGGCGGATGATCGGCTGGATGACGTCATCCGTGACGTCACCGTCGGCGTCGCTCGCCTGGAACGCACGATAACGTGGGTGGAGCTCTTGCTCCCTTAGATACACACAGTGATACGTGTGGTAGTGGGTTCAGATCTGTCGCCTACTTACGGACCACCTCTAGAATCAGGTTCTGGGTTAATTTAATGTGATTTTGAATTAATTTATTTAATATTTGTTAAAAATATTTCCATGTTGTTAGCCTCCGAATCGCTGAATAGTAACTAATAATGGTGTAAATACCTTGTACTGTCAAAGTGATCCTTTGTAGTCTTATAGACTACTGCAGTTTCGACCTCATTGAGATCTTCTCCAGGCAATGCATCAAATTATTCCAGTGGAAGTCGTCAGGATTGATAAAAAACATCATTGATCATTGATCATACTATGATGGTTTTTTTATCAATCCTGACGACTTCCATTGGAATGAATTTGATGTTCATTATTGCCTGAAGAGGATCTCAATGAGGTCGAAACTGCAGTAGCCTATAAGACTACAAAGGATCACTTTAACAGTACAAGGTATTTACACCATTATTAGTTAAATTATTTTTCCTACAGTTACCTAACAATGTACATGTTCTCTCACTGATTTGAGAAAGCAAAGTGGCCAATTCGCTCATCAGTGAGACAATGTTAACATTGTCTCACTCTAATTACTTCGTCTCACTCCAAATTTGCAACATGAAGGCACGAAATAGTGAGCGCGTAACATGCAGACAAGGTCGTATGCGCGCGAAATACGTTGGCAGCACTGGCTGTAAATCAGCTGATCAGCTGTTGTACTGTTGTATTTGTCACAACACTAACTTCCGGTTACGGCATAAGCCACCATTTCATTGATTTGCCATTTGTAAACAGTGAAGGTGGTTTTGTTGTCGCAAAATGGACGTTAACAATTCTTTTAGGGTGTTTGTGTTCATTTTTAAGGAGATTATCTTTTGTTTTATAATTTTGTTTCTGATTTATTAATGCTACTTTCACATTAAATGTCATATTAAAAGTTCAATTCTGTGTAAAAATATGTTACGTTTCTTTACCAATTTATTTGTTTTATGGTAACTGTAGGAAAAATATAATGTGCAACTCGAGTGCAAAGTGCAATCGCCTCACTCGAGAAACCATTCCTCACTTGCCTACGGCTCGTGAGTAAGGATTTCTCTCGAGTGAGGCAATTGCTCACTTTGCTCACTAGTTGCACAAATAACTATTGTCCAAAATCAATGTTGTGGGTAAAAAAAATTTGGACAATATATGATTGTTTCCAAAGCCGTAGCCAGGATTTGTTTTGGAGGGGTTGAGCTTCACGATTAAAGAAAGTTAAAAAAAACAACTTTTTAACCTTTCATTTTGATCCAATTCCAACAATTTCGTGGGGGATTTCGACCATCAGACCTCTCCAATTAGCTACGGCCTTTATTGTTTCAAGAAGAGTAAATTACTTCCTATAGAAAAACTACTAGCACTTCATACAGTTAAAATTCATGTTTAATTTTACATTATCGTCTTTTTCTTCTTATTTTACGATAATTTCGGTACCTATCCACAACTAAAACATAAACGTTACTATTATGTCGTAACCATTTATGAAAATTTATTTAAAACTACCAACGGAACAAAATGGTTGGCTTCCACATTAATTTCTATAAAATTGGCAGCCCTGGCCCGCGGGCAGGGGCTAGTGGGCAGTTCGCACAGTTGGCCACACTGACCACGTGACCGCAACCGTCTCCGGAACATCGTCGCCAACTTTCAACCACCTCGTTGCAGCCTGGCGGGACATTTCGTCCTGAAAATTGGAGTTTAAAATTTTTAAATATATTCAGTAATGTTATGGAACTGTTAATAACAATGTTACCTATGACGCCGACAGTGTTTACGGAGTCAAACTTCTAACAAAATGTTTAATTAACTTTTTGGGCAATGTTTAAAATTTTTGTTTAATAATTTTATGATGTAAATGCGTTTTAATTAAAACAGCTAGAAAGATATCCGTTATTTCTTGGTGAAAAAGTAAAATAGCAACATGATTTAACAATAAAAAATACCCCCGTTGCAGCAGACCTGCATACTCAGCGAATTTCAAGTGCAAAACAACATATTTCGATCAAACATAGCGAGATTTGACATGTTTTTGTAAGCTCCATAAGAATAACATGGGGAATGAGTATGCAGGTTTGCTGCTACAGGTATATTAAAACTAGGTGGTTTTAATTCATTTTTTAGTAGATCTGAACTAGAAGAAGCCATTTACCAAGTTTTATCAAGATATGTCGAGAAATAAGCGAGATATAGAATTTTACTTATTTCCCATAAGGTTAACATTGGGACAACGTACTGTGTTTACCACTTTCAATATCTCGGTAACCAATGGACATAGAGCTATGATTCAAAATACTAAATTGTTTGTTTTTTTGGGCTGAATTCAATGGTGCCAATAAAAATTTGAAAAATTGTTTTTTTCTATGTAAAAGTCTCAAAAAACCCATTTTTGGGGGGGTTTACCCCCCTTTACCCCCCCTTCCGGTGGTCCGATCGGGCTGGTTTACGAACTCGTCCGAATAATTACTACTTTACACGTCTATGCCAAATTTCATTCCGATTGGACCATTTTTGCGCAAGTTATCGTGCTTAAAGACACATATATATATATATAGATATATATATAGATATATATATATAGATATATATATAGATATATATATAGATATATAGATATATATATATATATATTTATGAAAGTGAACGAATGGTGTTTTTGGCATCTGAGGACCTCAAAAAGAAAAGTTATGATGGTTTTAGGCTTAGGTCTTACCATGAGACCTACGGTAACAGCTTCTTCCCTATAGGGGAAATTCGCTAATAATACATATTCAACTGATTATTTAAATCTATCCTCTTCTTCGTATAGTAGATTGATTATCGTCACATTGTTCACTTCAAGGTGCCAAGAATTCGACTTGCGATATTACATTACATTACATTACATTCCTTGAAATGGCGACCTGCCCAGGTATTTTAAGCCAAGCGTGAATGACAGATGAGTGAAATATGATTGTGGCGCGATCTTGTAGCCTTGCTACTAACTAAGACCGATATGATCCTTTTTATTTTTTATATTTTGTATTATTTATAAGATTCAACTCAAGTCCAACCCTCTTAATCTCTATGTCAGAACACTTTACTTCGCATCTTCCGGATGACAATACTGGTTGTCGCGAGATAATATGGAGTAAACCAACCCAACCCCAAGGCCAAAGCATTTACATCGCATTTCTGGACGACAATGCCGATAAACACCGAACGCCGTCACCCAAATCGATATATAAATATATCGATCCTTGCTAACTCAGCCATATTCTAAGTCGTCGCAGTTCTGACCCCCGCCTCACTGGTCCACAGCCCGCGGTGTCCTGCATTGTCCCGATGGTCCGGATCGATCGCTGTCCGGATGACCATTACGGCGCGGACACGGTTCTGCACTAGGCCGGACGATTAGCAATGCAAAGCTTGGACGGCGGCGGCCCGGGGCGCCATCCAATCTGTCTCCGGAATACCCGCCCTGTTGCAGCATTCACATTCGACTGTGACATTTTTGTGATATCGGTATGATAAGTGCGAGTGGAAAAATTTAGTTTTCATTACTTTGTATTCCAAAATAGCCGATGTCTGATGAAGATTTACGGAAATAATAGATTTTATTATAAAATAACAACTTATGATAAGCTGAAATTTCCTGTCCCACATGTTACTTTTCCTGATCACTTGACAAAGCTGGCCCTAATAAATGTTTCTTGTCTTCATACGCCTCGCGCTCAAAATGTAATTTTGTCCCAAAAAGGGTCGCTTTTGTGAATAGTATGAATT
Source organism: Flexamia atlantica (assembly GCA_035578135.1). NCBI lineage: Eukaryota > Metazoa > Arthropoda > Insecta > Hemiptera > Cicadellidae > Flexamia > Flexamia atlantica. Next base: position 4,967,338 of record JAQJVK010000014.1, on the reverse strand, counting down.
AAACTATGTGATTTATTGCTATCCAATGTTAACAGATAGGTAATAAATAATGTTATTTCGGTTTTGTTGACTCTTGAGACCTGAAATCTAATACAGTCTTCTGGTTTACATCGTGCATTAACTGTTATATATTGATACTGGTAGCGTTATGGGGTAAGGTTGTGAAGGTAAAATAGACGAATCCTAAAATAAACACTGTTAACGGTATAATCAACAAGACTATTACTATTAAAACTCATTAACAATAGTTTTTCGAAGGTCAGACAGTTAACATCCCCTTTGTAGAAAATATCTGTTCGACCAGAGTGCTAGAGAGTGTTACGAATGAAAACTGGCAAATTAAAATCACGTTCAGTTTCAATTTATTTCAACGTGGCGGATTTATTCAGATAAATAATAACGTTTTAAGATCCGGGACCAATCTTTTTAAAGACGACATAAAAAAACTACGCGCTTAAAAATAAATTGCTTTTGTCTAAAATTGTAACCTAACAGGCTTTTGTTCGCTATGACATGTGACGCTGGTTATTAGTTGGTCGTTGGGCGCGGGCGGAGCGGCGGCCCTCGCATGTTTGACCTTTAAAGGGCACTCCTGAAGGGCGCGGACCGGCAAAGTCGCCCGAGTTACTAATGAGAAAAAATGTACGCAGTTCGAACAAAAAGACGGCTTTCGGTAGCTCAAAATACCACGGGAATGCTATTTTCACTCGAGGTCACTTAAATATAGTTAGAGTTATAGAGTTAACTCTTGTTAAATTTGAGTTATAGAGGTAATTTGAGGTGAATTCGAGAAATAGAGGTAAAAGGAATGAAAGTTCAAGTTTCAGAGGGTAAAGGATAGTGATGTTGGGCAGGATATGATTTATTGACAAGTTTTGACCTGTACACTGTGCTTTCGACTTGCAGAGGTCCGTATAAAAAACTTCGAGATATAGGGCAAACTTTGAGTTATCTAGGTTATTGTGTGTCTTCTCGACCTACAGGGGTAAAATGTAAATGTAAAATTATTTAGAACTACTCATATTATTTTAATTATTTACTTAGAAAGGTTTTCCAAGGGGGGTTGAAAATTGGAGATATCGAGGATTTCAAGTTGTCGAGGTTCGAGTTAGGAAGTGTCGATTGAACCTGTAAAACAAAGGTAGTTTGTACGAGCAGGTACACTATCACTGCATTAATAATTTGTAATCGTCATTAGTGCATATGTTATTACGATCGTGGAATGACATAAAATGTTGAAGAACACACTGTTTTGCGTTTAGTCTTGAAGACCTGCACTGAATATTTGCCGGGTTTGAGGAGACATAACCGGAAACAGTTTGGAGAACTTGTATTGGAATGCCTGAGTTGTGCGCCTGGCCCTCATTGCCAACTCTGCTGGACTTTAACCATTTCACGCTCTGCGTTTAAGAGAGCTCTGCGTTCCATCTAGCTAGGTGGATGTAATGCAAGGTTATAGCACCATAACTGCATTTAATTCTATTTTTATCTTAGGTTTCTACACATTTTTAAAATTAAAACGAAATTATGACTGATCACACGAGTTTATTTTACCTCAGTAAGTTTATAGAAAACAAAATTTTATATAAATTATGTTATTATTTCAAGCATTTTGTAAAATCTGGTTTTGTACTTTGACAGTACAGTCATTAAAAAGCCAAATACACACTACATAGTAAAACAAAATAAATGTAGTTCGTATTACAAGCCAAATTTGATAACTTTTTTTACCAGCTAATCATTCTTAAAATTACTGATTAATTTACATTTTAAGATCTCTACTTATTAGTTGAAAAGGTATTTTGCTCAAGCAATCAATGAAGCCTTGTATCACGTTCAACCATCAATAGTTTTAAGCTACAATAAAACCAGACCGCCACCCTCGATCCTAAGTACCTGTCAAACGTACTACACAAGGTTTTTGTAAAAGGCAACTAAAAAAATTTATAAAAAATGTTTAAATAAAAGACACGTTTATCTTATTTAGCTTATTTAAATTCATTTAGCTACATCTTTGGTTCAGCGTACACAGTTATCCGCGAGTAAACAACACACGAAAACATTAATGTGAAAAACTGCTCGAATAAAGAGCCGATGCAAGCGGGAAACGCAGGAGGGCAATAAATCGGAGAAGACAATGCCGGGCCAAGACGGATGGGTCCAATTTGAAAAAGGCAACACAATTAAAATGAAATATAGAAGCGGAGGTGTAGAACTGCGAGATAAGGCACAACACGTGAAACAGCGGAGTGCGGCAAGGAAGCGGCGCGGGACCGCTGTTGTTCCTCAGAACCCGACCTTGTCTAAAGCTCGGAACGCGGAGTTTGATGATATTAAAAATCCATAATTTAATCCAAGTTAAATACAAAGTTGTGATTTGAAAATAAGGGTTTATTATGTTACTGATAATTTACTTAAATATCAAACATACATTTATTCAATTCTGTGTTTGTAGTATGTTATAAAATGACATAATAACTCTACTGATTATTTTTTTTACTAAATTATTACTTTTACAGGTTTTATTCTCATGCACCTTTATGACTTATTTTAAATAAACGAAACCTAGGGATTTTATTATTTCATGGCCATTAAAGAGTAAGTATTTGTAACATTCAAAATCAAACTAATGGCTGGAAGAGTAAACGTAATAACCCGTAAACGAAATACTGTTAATTTCCGAATGAAACACACTAAATCCACCAAAGTTTGATTAAAAATATTCTCGGAGGAGGTCTTACAGGTAAACACTATTTTTATCCGTTTAAATCGCCCATGTAGAAATATTTTGATTGGTACGTGACACTTTCAACTAAACGCGCTGTTTACTGACAAATTTCGATTGAACCTCGACATTATTAAGTGTTCGATACATTTTTAACAATAAAATAAATGCTCGGGTTTTACAATAAATTTCTGATTAAAACTCGTGAAGGATGTAATTCAGTTCCTTTTAACGCAATTATCGCCGCCATTATCGGCGAGGCAGCGACCTCGTCATCAGCCTCAAATTATGCAGCCATTGTTGCTCTGCGTAATCTCCCCATTCATGGCGGACGAGTTTATTTCAAAGCCCCGCATTAAAAGAATTACGTTCCATCTTTGTTTATCGCCGTCTGTTTTACATTTCGCACCGTGTTGTTTTTATTTAGCACTGAAACTCCGAATGGGTTGTTCTTTTACGGTGCGCTGGAGCGGCGTCTTTAAAGTTGATTGGGGCGTGAGATAGGGGTTTTGGATTGGGTTAATGTGCTGTACGTGGGTAACTGGCTAGCTCCGTGTCGCAGTTTTCTAGGAGTAGGTCTGAGGAAGCTTGTAATTGCTGTATTGGGAAATCTTAAATATGGTAGGTTTATTTATTTCATATTTAAAACCGTTGATGGTACAGAATTATGTTTCATTACATTTATGCTGACCTACTAATACCAAAAATCTTACTTTTAATAAAATACCGGTTTGAATTTATTTAGTTTTAGTTTTAAAGGCTACGTACAAAAGGAATATATATCAAATTTACAATTAAAAATTTTTTTTTTTCATATTTGCGCCTTAAAACAATGTATATGTCGTAGCCACCTGCTGTGATTGGGCGCCTTATGAAGTTTCCCGCTTTGTTGGTCACATACTGTAATGTTTAATGAATCCGGTCAATTACACTATGTCCCAATTACGGCAAGTGGCTAAGACATATATATAATTGGTTATATATTGCAACAAGTTATGTTCACGTATGGAAACAAAACTTTATATTACGTCCACTTTATTGACCGGCCACGCGAGTTTAATAAATGTTCTACGTGTTTTGTGTCCGTATGTGTAAATGTGTGAAAATTATTTTATTACTAAATTGACGAAGATAAGTGTAAATAATTATGTTTGACGGAAGGATTTGAAAATGGGACATCAGCCCCGAAACTACTCATCCTAAACAGGACTATTGGTTTGAAGACGTAAGGTAACAATAACCTATTTATTTAAGTTTATATTACGAGTGGATCTGGGGAAAGTCTCCAGTATTACCAACAATGAGGAAAGGTAAAGCAGTGGAATATCTATCGACTGTTGGCCAACCTGGTTCCGGATAAACAAAAATGTTTACATTATTGTGCACTGTCCAATTGCGGATTGGCGGCAAACGAACAAAGCAGTATTATGGTTATTTAAAGATGAATAATGTATTCATGGTTAGCTATGGTTAGAGCAAGAAATATTTCTTGATTTTTAACTGTACAACAAATTAATTTTATGAATGTGCATCTGATAAAGTCTTTGGATCAAATCATATCAACGTTAAAAAAATTGAATAACTGACGTGATATTCCACTATAACCTTGTTGATTGCTAAAATTTAGGAACAAATAAGTTAAAAGTTAAGTTGTTTAAATTAATTTTTTTATTGTTAGTGTACCAATTCTTAATATACCAACACGTTAGTTATAGGAAAATTCTTGTTTTTGTGTGGCATTGACATGGGATGGACCTCGGTAAAAGTATAACATTGAAATTCGTATAGAATTCCTTGCTACGAATTCCAGATTTAATTGTAATTACTGCTTACAATATAAGTTGCTTTAAAATAGAGGATAATGTAACAGAATAGTTAGCAAATCCATCCATTTTTTTCATTGTCTGATTTAAAACTGTAATCCTGGCAAGTAATTTGACAACTCGAACACAGCAGTTCCTGTACATCCCTTCTTAAGAATGAAGTTGCCTCAGCAGAAGAAAGTTTAGGTAACTTTTAATGTGACAACTTAAATTCTTTCATATTTAATCGCCATTTTCACGAGTTCTAAAGTGCTTTAAAGAAATATTAATCTTACAACCACTACGGGGCAGTTACCGGAGAATTTATTTCACCACCACGACTTACTTGCCTACTTTTCGTTGGATATTGTGGGTGGAAATTTGAAATTGTTGTGTTTGTATCAAACATTACCTAGGTCAAAGTTTGCTCCGTGTTGTGAGAAAAATGTGAACTCTGAGAAATGTTTTAGGAGTATTTTAATTAGAAACTCGCTTACTCAAAATATTAAACAAATAATTCCGATTTCATTTGTCCAAGAATGTTAACTAGTTAATAACGAGAGTGACAAACGGACAAATGGGAAATTTAAGCAGTTTAACAAGTCACTTTTACAACAAAGCGAGCGCTGAGCTGGTCGGCCGCATTCCGCGCAGTGCAAACAGATTCCTGATGTTTTCAATAAACCACAGACTCACACACACACACACACACACACACACACACACACACACACACACACACACACAGCCCAGCTCCATATTGCTTGCCAGGTGTTCGGTAAACAATGTCTACCCGTTCCCTGACTTTCCTACAGTCTTCGTATTTGTGTGGTCCTCAGCGTTTACAGTTTAACTCTTATACATTTGATGCGATATGAACGTATGTACTGTTTGCGAATCGATAGTGGCAATTAATTTTTTCTAAATAAAATCGTAAATGAAAAAGTTCCTGTAGACTTTTCTATTATTCATGGTATTGTTTTTTTTGTTTTTTTTTAGTAATAACCTTCCAAGTTCCGAGTTCTTTCAAGTGGTTCGAAACAAAAAAAAGGAAACTTACTATTGCCAAACATTGGTATAATCATAAAGGAGAGTCTTACCGGGAGGTAAGATAAGGAACAATAAAGGAGGTAGCATGTTTTAAATTACCGTTAAATCGTCATAGGACATAAGACTCAATCCTTAGTGTGGTTCTACTTTTTAAAGAACTATTATTATTTCGATTTAGATTTTTTAAATTTAAATTTCCAATTAGTTGATGTCATTATTTCTTCTAAACAGAAAATGGTCTCATTTATGTAAAAACATTCCTAACATTCCTTGACATGGATTTGATATCTTTAAGAAGACACATTTATTGCAGTGTTAGAACCCTTTTTACTTTTTTAAGAGGCTGTTTATCACAGGATTAATGAATTTATTGAAGGAATCCTTAAACTTGGATCCCGATCAATATCTACAATATATTAGTATTTATTCATATTAGTTTATTTTCTGAATAGATAAAATATTTTACAATTTTATATCTCAGTCGTCTATAAATAGACAATACGATAAAATAAAACAAACAAAACAACCTGGTTAAGGAATCGGTCAATCAGCCAGAAATTCTTCTTCTTCTTTAATTGTTTAAAATTGTTGACTTCTTTTAGATTGCTCGGTAGTTTGTTGAAATATTTTTTACCGTCATTTAGCGCTTTTCTTTCAGTCAATGACAGGCGGATTTGAGGGAGAAGGAGGTCTGTGCCGTGTCTTGTTGGGTACTTATGATTTTCCCTTAAAGTAGGAAGTAAATCAACTTTGAGTTTGACCATGAAAATTACCTTAAAATATACAATGAGGAAAGAGTCAGAATACCAAGGTGCCTAAAAACAAATCTGCAAGACTGAGAGGGAGGTAAGCCTGAAAATATCCGAATTGCTATTTTATGCTCTAAAAATGCCCTATTGGCATGATCGGAGCCACCCCGAACCTCTATGCCATAAGATATAACAGATTGAAAACATCCGTGGTATACATTTACCAGGTTCTCTAGATCTAAAAGATGAAATAATGTTCTTAGGGCAAAACTCACAAATATTTTTATAAAAAAGAGATAGATATTATCTCTTATATTATTTTATCTACCATATTATGATTTTATAATGATATTATATTATCTACTATATTATTAGATATTATGGTACAATTTACAATGACTCTTCTACTGTGTAAGAAATAGATACCAAAACTGAACCAACCGGACTAAAATTTTGCACAAAGGTTCTAAACGCATTTGTAAAATCAAAACTTAAAAAGAGCAATAAAAATGAAAGGTATTATTCTTTAGTTGTTTCTCGCCAGATGAAGGCAAACTTGATTTAAGTAGTCAGTATACAATTTAAATCCGTTAAATGTTCCATTATGGACATAACATAAAAATCTAAACAGAATAAATAAATGAATAATAATGGAAATTACCTATAAAACTACAATTAAAATGCTTTACAGTGACAAAATCAAAAGGACCCATTAGGAAATAAACAATTACCCGTGTTATTGCCCCAATAAACGCGTTTGATCGGTTCGTAAACCGTTTTATCGACTCAATAAACAGAAACAAACTCTTCCGTCGCGGGAAAAGACAACGAAACGGAGAGACAGGTAGTTAAATCCGGCAGAATATGACAACACTACCGTGATCCAATAAATTCGGAGCAAGAAATTCCAGTTTCCTACAAAGTACTCGGGTAAAATGTGGTCTTTGTGATATTAGTGGAGGAGACTCTCCCCCCCCCCCCCCCGGGAAAACCTGCCCTCGTGGAGACGTGAAATGTGCCCGGCGTTCGGCTTATTGATACCGGCACGCTCGTTGAAACAACGGCACAACGGCACAATGTCCCGCACACGTGGGGCTGTAATGGTCTCCCGATTCCGTTTGCAAATGTTGAATCTGTGGCTTTTCTTGTCTTTAGCTACTCTGCTATTCTGAATGTCGCCGAGATTGATAATTTTTTACCCAAAGGAGTTTTTGTTGGAAATTCCTTTTTGCATGCCTTTGTCTTTTACGAAAGAAGTTACTTGATAATCAGTCTGATTATTGCCAAAGAAAAATGGGTGTTGCTCACATCATATATTTATTATCAGGCAAACAAGATTTTAGTAAACAAATTGTCTCAACCTTTGTTCTTACACATAAATGCATATTTATGTCATATGAGCGGGAGTGAATGTATTGTAGTTTAAAGTGCTCTACTTGTTTTACATATTTATTCCAAAATGTTTCGTGAATGTAAACATTCAAAAGAGGGTTAATATGAATGATTATAGCCATCAAACCAAATAATTTAAATACAAAATGTTTTAAGTTTTTTTATACCAACCAAAATGTTTCAGTTTTTTTATACATCTTTTTAGGCCTATATCTTAATTTAATTGTCTCGATAGATATTCTCTAGAACGGTTGCAATTTGTCTTAAACAACCCCATAAATTAATCAGGAGTGTCAAAGTAAGGTACTGCAGAAAGTCGAAGCTATCACACTATCACAGCGTAGCCTTTGATAAGAAGTGAGCCGACTATTAGGCCTACAGCTGTTACACATCACTGGCTGGTACAAAGCCGCCAGATGACTCTGCCTCTTCCCCATAACTCCCATAACTCCCTCAATCACCGCGGGCGATGTGCGACGATATCCGCAGGCAACATTAATGTATCGAGAGCTGCGCCAGGTAATTTCCCCCGCCTCGAGCGCGCCATCTTCAGGAGAACTTCCGCAATCGCCCGAGCCATAACCGAGCCGAGTAGATACGCAGTGGGATGTGCTAATACACGGGATATGGCTCAGAGGGCGGGCACGGCGTAGATGACGTCACCGCTCGTGATCAGCTGATATCGAGGTATTTACGCTGTCATCTGACAGTTTACTCAAGCTGGTTGTTGCTTGTCATCGAACTTTATGGTTTCGATCGGTAAACCCGAGGCATAAAAGGGTGAAGAATTTTAACTGAATATTGCATACAGTGTGTGCTGTATTGTTGGAGGTATTATTGATGTATGTAAGCAGGACGTAAATCAGTTTAAACAATTTTGTTTTGTGAGAATTATTTAGTACAGGGAGAATCGTTTTCAAGCACCTTTTTTGTATAAATCTTGCTGAGGGATAAAAATTATATTAAATGAGGATAAACGATATTTTTAGGCTTGAAACATTGCAAAACATTAAAAATGTACCTTATGCATTCAACAATCTACAAAAGATTAATATTTTGTTTAATAGGAAAACCACCCTTCATACTCAACTATTATTAAACGTGTGCTTTTTGAGCATTTTTCGTATAGTATAATTATTATAAAAGAGGACAGCTAAGCTATGCTGGTGTAAAAAGTAAAGCAGTCACGACCTTGTATATCTTGTTAATTGTATCCTTAGCAGAATTTTTGTTTACGATTCGTCTGTTTTTCCTTCATTACTTTATCTTCATCACCCCATCATCAGTATACAATACTGTCCATAGCAGATTCGTCTCTTTTTACATTATTACTTTACCCTTTCTTAAATTAATTTACTTATTAATACGCTATCAGTATCAATAGGTATACAATAGTTACTGTACAATTTGAAACAAAAGACTGAATTAGATTTGAGGTATCAAAATTTGTCAGAACCAAGGTATCCGCAGACTTTGGAGATCAGTATGCATTATTTTAACTCAGTTAATTAATTTATGTTACAAGGAAAAATTAATAGTACATTTCATTTCTAGCAGGATAAGATGGCGTTTTAAGCCAGAGGCGCAGGTGTAGCCGACTAGAAACCGGCTATATTAGCATGAAATCGATGATAGGCTATTCTTAAATCTCAACAGAATAGCCATCTGCTATTTCGGAATAGAGAATGATGAAAAAACATTTTCCTTCGCATTTAGCACACCGATATTACAAAAATGTCACAGTCGAATGTGAATGCTGCAGCAGGGCGAGTATTCCGGAGGCAGATTGGATGGCGCCCCGGGCCGCCGCGCCGTCCAAGCTTTGCATTGCTAATCGTCCGGCCTAGTGCAGAACCGTGTCCGCGCCGTAATGGTCATCCGGACAGCGATCGATCCGGACAATCGGGACAATGCCAGACACCGCGGGCTGTGGACCAGTGTGGCGGGAGTAGGGTGACCAGATTGTTTCAACATAAAAACGGGACACATAAACTAAACTCACCCCTCCCCCCATCCCCAATACACTGACTTTGAACTTATTACAGCGCACGATTGAGACAGGTTTTCTTAAAGAATTCAATAAATGGCATGCAGCCATGGAAGGTAATTATTTGAAACGCCACACACTGAGGATTAAAAATAATCAAGTCACATTTTTAAGATCTTAATATTTTATTATAAAAGAAAAAGATTTTCTAACAATAAATTATGTAGGTGGCAATATATATAAAATAATCGGATAAAAAAAGTATCATGATTATACATTTATAATCATAACTAGTAGCCAACCAATTATTTTAAGGCAACGCGGCAGTACAGCCAACAGATTATAGTAGGTGGCGTAAAAATAAAATCTTGTTTAGCATTAGGTAAAAGTTCGTAATATTCTTTTATAACTGTAAGTAATGTCAGATGGCTCTAAATTTTAAGATAACGTTAGGTATGTTTTTTATATGTGACTTCCTTTTTTTTTAAAAAAAAACGGGACATTTCGACGTCCCGATAAAGTTTTTCGGGACAACGAAACGCAAAGTGAAAAAACGGGACTTTTCCGTTTTTACGGGACGTCTGGTTACCCTGGTCGGGAGGGGATTATCTACTTTGACGACCAGATGTCTCGAGTGGTTGACCAGCCGATTTCAAAATGTTTTATTTTATGCTACCAACTGTCCCACACAATGATAAAAATAATCATCCCCTTAAGTCCTAAAGTCAATGCTATCGGGTGTTTCATAGGAAGCGCACTTCTGCCATGGGGCTCCTGGTATTAACTTCGACTACCCTGGGTGCTTCCGGTTGACCTACTGATCAACCATCAAAAACCCGGACGGTTAACAGGATACAGATAAAAGAACTGTTGGAATTGTTTGCACTTATCTACAATGTCCAGGAATGGATTCCTTTCTGTTGACGTAATGTTGCAGTTTTATGATACCAGCTGTGTCCCACACAATAATAAAACAATTATTACGCTACGTAAAATCTAAGGTGTAGTTTAGGGAAAACACCCTGTCTGTTGAGTTGCCTCCATAGCCAAAAGGGGGTTTTGCCTAAACTACCTCTTACAGCGAGGGATGGTACATTTACACTTACTATGATTGTGAGGGGTGGTTGGTCAAGTTATTCGTTTTAAAGTTGGTCAGTCAGACGGAAGGACCCGGCCAGTTGAGTTTTCTCTCTATTTAGAAGGGGCGTTTTCCCCGAAATATCCCTTAGAGTTGACTAATGTTGATGGTTGTTTTTTATTACTTTATGGGTTATATGTTAGCATTAAATCATATAGTTGGAGCTCAGAGGACAACGGGAAGTACCCAGTCAGTAGAGTTTTCTCCTTAGTCAGATTAAAACCATTGAAACCATTTATTATCAAAGAATTTTCCATACAATAGCTCAGCCAAGTGTCCCAGCACGTCGGCAGAGCCCGTAGCCAAAGAAAAAACAAACAATATGAAATTAATTATAAAGGTTGCTCTTATGCGGTGGCAGGTGATCCAATTATTGACTTTATTATTTCTGCTAAAAACACTAGTGCAGGTACGTTCACATACATAATAAACACATACCTAATATATATCTGTCCATACTAAAGTACTCAGAAATTACTCTATGGGATGTCAGGAAAACATGTACTCTATGCTTTAAATTGGAATTCAATTCATTTACGGTATTGTATTGGTTCATTGGTATTGTCACCAAAATAAATAATTTCTTGCGTTAGAAAAGTTCGATTAAAGTATTTCGGGGTAACAAGGGTTCATTCCGTATTCTATGGTGGCAATTAGCATTGTCGCCCGGAAATATGTACAACGTTCTAACCAGGAGATTGTAAAGGTTAGGAAAGAAAGTAGTGCCGAACTCTCAGATGTAACGTACGTTTTCTGAACATGCCTGGCAACTTAATGAAAAATACGTAGAAATCAATCCATCAGGATGGAGAATTAGTCTAAATATTTGTTGAAAAATCCCATAAACAATAATGTTTTTGCTTTTTTGATAATTTTCGTTTTTAATTTCTTTAACTTCTTAAATAAAAAAAACTGGGTGGACGACTTCTATTTATTTATTTTGATTAAAACACATTTATAGAACGGTAAAAGTAGCAATGAAAATGTTCAAAAACTTTCTGAGCATCTAATTAAACGCCTTAATTTTTTACAAGTTTACCTCTGCCGACGCCTCAGGCAGTACAATGTCGAACAGTTACATACAAAACTTTACATAATATATTTCTACTTTTTAAACTCTAATTTTCAGGACGAAATGTCCCGCCAGGCTGCAACGAGGTGGTTGAAAGTTGGCGACGATGTTCCGGAGACAGTTGCGGTCACGTGGTCAGTGTGGCCAACTGTGCGAACTGCCCACTAGCCCCTGCCCGCGGGCCAGGGCTGCCAATTTATAGCAATTAATGTGGAAACCAAACATTTCGTTCCGTTGGCAGTTTGATATAAATGTTCGTAAATGGTTACTTTACAATAGTATATTTTTAGTTTTAGTTATTGATACCGAAAGATGAAGTCAACCGAATAAGACAGAAATGGAAATAAAAATGTAAACGTTAACATTACTGTTTGATGGATCAGTATTTTGCTATATTCTTCTTGAAACAATTATGTATAATATATTCCAATAAATATAAAATGCTTTACAATAAAAAATGGTCTTAGAAACAATACTTTTTAAACAAATAAAACAAATTAATATAATATCACATAAAATTGCAAAACAATAATTGTTTGCAAATATTTACAATGTCCAACATTATAGCCTATATATAATAACAGTTGGCAAACTAAAGCCCTCCGTAAAATCATCGTGAGCAATTAATTATGCATGACGAAGGTGACTAAATCAAACATTGCATGCCATTTCTGAACTCTTTTGGCAATGGAAACGAGATTCACTCGTACAACAATTAATTATAACATTGAATGCCAGAAAAAATAATAGTATTGTCATTATTAAAACTAATAGCTAAAGTAAGATCCATGCATTCACACGTGTTTTGAGCTGAATGCGTTAAAAAAAGAAATCCTTTATCTTTAAAAAAAGTACATCTTAATGTGTAGATAATAATTGGAAACCACTTCTAACTTAGTAAAATTACTAAATGAACAGAAATCCCGTTGATTCTTAAACTTTACTCCATCCTAATACATTTTAAAGGATTTGTTCAAAATTTTGCAAGTCAGAGGTTTTGCTTGTTTTATACGTATAAAATAAATATATTATGCCAAAGACTTACCGGTCCAAATTGTTCGAAGTAATTTTTAACGTCTTCTAATGTCGTCGGCGCCGATAGACCTCCTACGAAGATCTTTTTAGTCCTCGTCACCATCTGCAAAAAAAAAAAACAGTCGTCAGCCGGGGTTTCTTTTTTAGAAGAGCATCACTACTTTTTAAAGTTGTATAGCTTGCATTTATATCAACATATCTTGATATGACATTGTATGCGGTTTCATCTAGTTTAGAAGTTCTAGATCACAGCATAAAATCCACCATTTTCGCATATATATATGGCAGCAAACCTACATACTCACTTCCCATGTTATTCTAATGGAGAGTTTTGTGCACGCTTCTTCCACTATTTAAATTTTGAAAGATTTGTTAGGTTCTGTAAGGTAAGGTTAGGTAAGGTTAGGTAAGGTTAGGTTAGGTTAGGTTAAGTAAGGCCTGTAATGCCTAAGGTGGGTTAATTCCGGCTACTGTAGTAACTGCGACACGAGAAAAGACAACGATAACACTCGATGCCTAAACGTGACTTTCGTTATGCAAATTTTGGTTTCTTTTCACTCATTTATGAATCCCCCATTTCTAGAAACTCTTATGTGAACAATTTTTTCATGTACAGTTCGCGCATTATATCTCCGGCTCTAAAAGTCAGCTGGTTGCAAGGCACGGGGGGGGGAGAGGGGGTACTTTTCTGAAAACATTGTTCTACAGCCCCGCTGTGTGCCAAACGCAGTGTTTACCAAAATCATATGTTTAAAATATCATATGATACGGTTAGTAGAATAGTGGTCATAGCCGGAGATATAATGCGCAAACTGTACTGAAATTTTAGTAACGGTCCTATTTTAAAAATCATCCCAGCCCCCCACAAAACCGAGCATCATCCACACTGTAATTAAACACCCGACCTTTAATCTACTCTAGCGATCGCAATTTGTTGCGCATTATTGCCCGTGCTAATAAGGGGCGTAAGTTAATCGAGTGGTCCGGGATTAGCATGCATTACCGGAACCGATATATCGAACTCGCAGATATCGAAAACCGATAAATGATTAAAATAAAGTGATACACGGCTCGGAATAACGCTTACAGCTGTAACTGCCTCGCAGATAAATTTCAATTAATAGTGCATATTGGGCAGAGCGTTCGGGGTAATACCGGGATAGCAGCGACCCTTGTATTTCATCCGACATTGTTCGTTGTTCGTTGTTCGCAGCAGTCGCGATAGTTGTGATTTACGCTTCTGTCTGTGAGGCTGCGAGTTACCGAGAACTTTGGGACAATTGTGTTATAGCGTTGACTTTAAATAGAGAATTAGACTTTCCATTGCCATTGTAAAAGGTTTACCGACCTTTTAGCAAATTTCCTTAAAGGAATAAGCCATTAATGTAGGTCTCATAGTAAGACCTAAGCCCGAAACCATGTTAACTTTTCATTTTGGGGCCCCCAGAAAAAAAAATCACTATTCGTTCTACGTCTGTTAACACGATAGCGGCCGTAAATATGGTCCGATCCGAATGAAATTTGGTAAAGACGTGTAAAGTGGTAATCACTTAGACGAGTTCGTGAACCAGCCAGATCGGACCACCGGAAGGGGGGGGGGAAAGGGGGGTAAACCCCCCAAAAATGGGGTTTTTGAGATTTTTACATAGAAAATTAAAAATTATCCAATTTTTGCTTGCATTATGGAATTCTGCTCAAAAAAACAAACAATTTAGATTTTTTAATCACTGCTCTATGTCCATTGGTTTCCGAGATATTGGAAGTGGTGAACACAGTACGTTGTCCCAATGTTAACCTTATGGGAAATAAAGAAAATTCTATATCTCGCTTATTTCTCAACATATTGATAAGATTGGTAAATGGCTTCTTCTAGTTCAGATCAACTAAATATTGAATTAAAACCACCCAGTTTTAATATACCCGTAGCAGCAGACCTGCATGCTCATTCCCATGTTATTCTTATGGAGCTTATAAAAACATGTTGAATCTCGCTATGTTGGATTGAAATATGATGTTTTGAATTTGAAATTCGCTGAGTGTGCAGGTCTGCTGCAACGGGGGTATTGACATTTTGTGTCAGCCAAGGTTTGAATGAGCTCGTAGTTGAGTATCCTCCAACAGAGTTCACTGCTGACAGCTATTAATCACGCTTTTAGAGGGAGATATTTCGATATTTTTATGTTCTGGGATGAAACATTAAGTTAAGTACTCTTGTTTTCTAGCATGTACAGTTTCTAATATTCAATTAAATAGCTAAAATAAACAATTTTCAACAGCTCTACCTATTGGCGATTCATCTACGTCCACTTAAAATCCAACCAAAAAAAAGGTACGGCTGGGTCATAAGGATGGGAGGTCTCCTTCTTTATTTAAAGTCAGTGGTTGTATGTTACGACCATTGTAGGAAACGAGGCTAAGACTAGAAAATATCTGGCAATTTTTAAGCAATGCCTTCTACAATTTTTTATCTCTTCCCTCAGACTCGGGTACCGCACCCCAATTGAGGTGTTTAGGTCCTTCACCCGCTTGTTTTTTGTTGTCGTTTTCTTTCTTTAAAAGATATATTTTAGGTGGGGTTATTATTATTCGAAAATTCTTGGTTTCCTACCCACCTTGAGGTATTTGGTGTTTATCAAATGTTTGCGATGATTTGAAAACAGCGTAAATCCTCTTGTTTTACACATAAAAAAAACACACGAACGCACGAATAAAACACAATACATTTAAACCGCAATATACATGCACTCGATGTTCAGGATAACAAGATTTAACGTTACCCGGTTTCTAAGGGGGTCCTTGAAAAACTTTTTGACCGCGCAACCAAGCCGACCTCCTGACGACGTTGTTTGTTTTGTACATTTTATTAATTCGTTGCCTAGAACTCAATGGCTTTGACTAGGCTGTTAATGAATTAATATAAACGTAGTAAAATCTAATAAGATACATTATTTTTTACATAAATATAAATTCAATAAAATGTAGGCCTAATCCATGTACATCTTTCACTACAGATCAAACGCCTTGCAGATTTATTTACGGATCAGTGTAATAGCGTTTTGCTGCCTTTAATTTAATGAGTTGACAATTTAAGAACTATACTTATCTTCTTAACTTCTTGAATGATTCTTTGGTGGCATAGCTCGATTTCTCTTAAGGAACCACGCATTAAAAGCAAATATTTTTCCAGCACCTTTTTCTAAAGTAGAAAACGAACTTTAAAACTTATTTTTGACTTGTGCCACCGTTTTCTAGATAGATGCCATCCGATAAACTCGGCAATAAGTAAGATTTTAGTCGCGCTACAAAGAAACGTCTTATATTAACCAGACAATCTCAGACAATCTGACTGCAATAAAATGAAAAACGAGGACTCATCCATAGTCAACGGAGAGGCTCTGATGATCATGCCCTGCCTTCATAATCAGCCGTTCACGACTCCGTACAACAACTTATTGAGGTCTCGCTCTTTGAGAATCCCCAATGATTCTCTCAAATCATTTTATATCTTACGGATTTATGATATCTACTCTCTTATTTATTATTCTACTTAATTTTTTATTTTATGACTTCAAAGACCCTTTCATTGGGTATCTGCTTAAATTTTATTAGCATGACAATTTATCATTGCTATTTTAGGTTAAATGTAGTAGAAAATAGAAATAATCGGGAAGTGAGGTTGTTATTATGTCAATAAACGAGGGATAGCCTATTGAGGTAAACGACAAAACGGATATAAAGAGGAAAAAATACTAATGTAGGCTACAGTAATGATTTGAGCCATCAACTTCAAAACTCTTAAATAAGGATCTGGTGCTTCGTGAATTAGGTATATAGATAAAAAGCGTAAAACGTTTGCTCGAGTTACTCATATAATCGAAATTCATTACATTTTACATTGCCTACCATTTGACCCACATAATTAGAATTTAACGGTTTTAGGAGAAAATGATATGTTCAAAATATACACTCATTAAAAAGCCAATTATTAACAATAAACAAGTCTAAGTTTAACAAAATATCCTTTTCCATTGTACGTTTTAGTTTGTGTTACATAAATAAACATTTGTAGGCATATATTTGAAAAATTTAAACTCTGATCATTTCCTCAAAGATGGTCTCCACAGAAATGTATTATCAATTAAACGCTATCTCTTCTTGATCGGTTAAAAATATTTGATAAGCGAGCCCTCACGTAATTTATTAAGTACATGTTTCATCTTTGGATAAAAAAAACGTCCTTGAAAAACAATGAGTTGTCTATTTTTAAATAAACAATTTATCAGCAAAAGAAGTGTGAAAATTAAAACCCATCACCCCCATTTCTTCTACACCCAACAACCACACAACACAGAAGGCCCAGCAAGTGTTGGGGGGGGGTTTGTTGACCAGGGTTTTTAAATGGAACCACGTGGTTAATTAGTACCCCGTAACGACCGCCACATAAGCTGCGTCGTGTACCGCGCCACGTTAATGAGTTACCGCTGGAGATTACCGTTACACTTGTTACTATTATCAAAAATATTAACCGCGTTTGGATTTTTAAATGGGATTGTGAAAAATAAACTGTTTATGTTAAAGACAAAAATTATAACAATTTTTTATTTTATTAGATTTTTGTAATGGTTTAAAAGTATTAGTTGTAGTCTGAGTCAAGAAATACTAAATTTTTATCTATATTCAAAAATTTATATTTAAAACATTTAATTGACAGGGATTTGGTCTTTACTTCACTTATTTATCTGATTTTGATTAGGTGATGAAATAAAATCAGGCATAAAAACATCTGAATTCGTTCATAAATGTGTGACCTATTCTCATTAAAACGTTTAGCATGGTAAAGCAGTCAACGTAAATCTATTTATATTTCAACTGTTAACTATATTGTGACATTATCTGAGTCACTACTGATCACACCCAAATTTGTTTAAAAAAATATTAATTACATGGTTTACATATGGATCATTTAAAAAAATATTTTGCGAGTATTCAAAATATTTAAAAACATAAAAGTATGTCTTTTGATATTACTAAGTTTTAGAAAGTATCAACCTGAAATATATAAACTGTGCAACACAAAACGTTACGGTTAGTATTACATGAATAAACATTTGTACATTTTAAAATAAAAAAAAATTACAAACTTTGAACATTAGCTCAAAGACGGTCTGCACAGAAATGCATTATCAATTAAACGCTATCACTTCTTGATCGGTTAAAAATATTTGATAAGCGAGCCCTCACGTAATTTATTAAGTATATATTTCATGTTTGGATAAAAATATGTCTTTGAAGAATAATGTGTTAACTATTATTAAATAAACAATTTACTAGCAAACGAAGTGTGAAAATTAAAACCCATCACCCCCATTTCTTCTACACCCAATAACCACACAACACAGATGCCCAGCAAGTGTTGGGAGGGGGGGTTTGCTGACCAGGGTTTTTAAATGGAACCACGTGGTTAATTAGTACCGTAACGACCGCCACATAAGCTGCGTCGTGTACCGCGCCTCGTTAATGGGTTACCGTTGGAGATTACCGTTACACTTGTTACTCTTATTAAACATATTAACTGGGTTTGGATTTAAATGGGATTGTGAAAAAGTACATTGTTTATAGTAAAGAACAGAATGATGAAATATCTATATTTCAGTTGATTTTTAGAATGTTATAAAATCAGTTATGAATCATTTTTTAATTTTATTTTGTGAGTTCTAACACTAGTAGCTTTCAACTCCGAGACAGAGAATATATTTTTTTGTATTGTTTATCTAGTAGCTGCTAATAACTAAATATGTATGTGCATTAACGTGAATCTGTAGTTCAACTTATTTACCCGATTTAGGTAGGAAATTTAACCAAACCAGGTAGATGAAAAAATTAATTCGTTCACAATGTGTGTGTGTTCTTCTTATTAAAATGTTGAAAATAGTGGGCCACTAACTTAAACCTAGTTAAATTTCAGTTAAACACTAAACTCTATTATGAAATAAGCTCTGCCACTATTAAGCACTCTCGTATATGTTTCAAATTCATTATTAAATTGCAATGAATTTAGTTTATATTTAAAAATTTTTTTCAGGCATTAAACATACTGATAAAACATAAAAATGTGTGTACTCGTATAAATAAGAATCGATCTGCTTTTATAAGGTATCAACCTGATATATCAATAGAGCGACACAAAACGTTATCCTACTGCAAGTGTGTAAGTGTATGTTTACTCGTCCATGTAAAAAGGTACTATTTATTTTAGTACTGACTTGACTATTAAGGAGAAAGTACCTGGTGGATCGAGCCTTGCTCGGTGTTATTTCATGTTTATCAGTCATCCAGTTACTATAAAATATTTCAATTTATAAAATTGATAAATAGAAACCTTTTTTATTGCTCCATGGACTCTTCATCCCAGCATGGCTGTAGATTCCAAACAGTTGTTATGATTACTTAATTTATTTACACTTTCCTTGTTTATTTTCGCTGCTATCATGGCAACCCATAAGGCCAATGTTAAAATTTTACAACTTTAAATTCGATTTCTTACCTTATTAGATTTTCTCTGGCCACGTAATCTGCATAAAAGATGTTTTTGAGTCATAAAGTACTTATTTCCAGACTTTGAAGGAAATCCTCGTTGCCGTTTTTGAGATCGTTGTGCAAACATACAAGCACGCACGCAAGATAACATTCGTATAAGAGTATAGGATGAAGCGGCGAGCTGTGGGTTCCAACACAGGGTCCAACCAGGAGACAGCCGGCCGTTAGAGCGAGTCAGATGGGTTAAGTCGTAATTAAAACATAGGTCGTTATTGGCAAAAGTCCAGAGATTCCGAGCACAAAAGTAAGGCGCCGGCGATGAAAACACGCCTAATGCATTTGTGTTTTGGGTCGGGGCACTACTTCATAAGGGAAGGAAAGGTAGGCCTTCCTATAGGCTTTTCCATTTCGCATGGCGTGTAAGGGATTAGGAGACCCTTACACACACAGACACACAAACGCAGCTACCCCCCCGTCCGTCCCGCCCCGCCTCACCCGGCAGGTAGATGACTCATGCACTGGGGCCTCTAGGACTGAAAAGAAACGTTTTTTGCTGCAGTTTTGACCATCTATGATATTAAATCTGGAATCTCTGTGCAATTACGAGAAAAATGATACCAAATACGTGCTGTTACGGTGATATATTAAGGCAATACGCCCACAAAGCTGTTTGGTTTGGATAATGTTTGAAAAAGCGATGATAATAATCATTATTATTTATTATTAATACAATTTTTAATTTGGACAATAATACAAGGCGTTTTTAACCCATTTTTAAGATTGAATAATGTACATATAAAGATGAAATGAGTATTGTTTTGTTAATCTTTAAATTTTATACAACCTATTATTTAAGTTTGATCACATTTAGCTTACATTATGTGTTCAAACAATCCGTTAATATTCTGCATTTGATTAATATTATGTTTATTCGTTTTATAATACTACTTGTGATAAAATATTATTAAGTGCTATCAAATAATAATAAAATCAACGGCCTATAAATAGTTTGAACATTAAAAGTCGTAAACCATTTGTACATTATCATTTTGTAATTTTTTAGAAAGGATGCTAAATTGTTCCATGTTTGTAAATACCCCTAAGTTAGCTACCAATATTTATATTCAGCTTAAAGTAATTTCAAAACATTCTTAAATTAGTTTATTATGTGGAGTGAATTTTCATTCGTATAATAGGGAGTTTTTGTCATCTTCAATAGGGAGTTTTTGAAGTTTAAGGTAAAACAACACGATACACCTTAAACTGTTAAATCAGCTGATTTTATACATTTGGTACAATGTCAAGAAATACCGTTTAACGTTTATCATGTTGTTTTCTGTGGTTGGCAAAAACTCCCTAATAAAGCAACACGGTAAACGTTAAACGGTATTTTTAACATTGCGCTAACTGCAGGAAATCTGTTGATTTTATTTATTATATTAGTTTACCATAGGTGGCAAAAACTCCCTAATAACTTAAGATTGAAAGCTCGGTAGCTAGAAACAGCCTCGATAAATCGTTCTCCATAATGGCAGCCGTGCAGAGCTTCAAAACAAAAACAGCTGGCTTTATTCCAATAATAATCAAAAGGTGAAATGATCACCTGGTTAAGTTATTAAGCTCGCAATTTCAGGACGGCGAGTATAAGTTCTGATCTTAAATTTTCTATAAGACTTTGAAATATTGATTATATATACGTTGTTCCGGGCTGCATCCATGTGATTAATTGCTTACTTCCAAAATAAATTACTCCTCTGACTCTACTCAGGCGACTGAAAGAATTAAATAATTAGTTGATTTTTATCAAAATGGGAAGTACACGAAATTTTTCTTTTACTTGAAAAATGTATAAATCTACTTTTACTTATAGATTAATCTATAGTTATATGTTTCATGAATCGTAACAGCACGCAAATTTCATGAATTATTATCTTAACTATATACGTATTTGGTATCATTTTTCTCGTAATTTCACGAAGATTACAAATATGTTATGATCATTAGTTAAAATTGATGTTTTGAAAAAATGCAATTACTCACTTAAGACCCTAGTGCATGATTCATCTACCTGCCGGTCAGAGGGTGGTGAGGCCGGCCGCTCCGCGTTGGTGAGTGCGCGTGCGAGAGCAAGGGTCGTCTTAATCCCTTACCCGCCATGCCAAATGGAAAACCGTATAATAGTGGTTTGGAAGGGGATGTAGTGGAGGATGATAGACAAACCCTGGTAGTTCTGTAGAGGAATGTGAAGAAGGCAATAAATAAGCATAATTATATTTAGTCTCCTTCTAGCAGCATTTAATTTTCTAAAAGTAGTAGGCTACTTTGAACGTTAATAATTGTATCGCTTGTTACTCGACACAGGCACTTGGAGAGCTTCATGAAGTGTGGATGGTATTTGTTTGACAATATTTATTGATTATTGCTTAGGTTAAGTTTAAGTCTTGACTGTGTCAATGACTAATTTTACCTTGCTACGAGTTATAAAGAACAAAAACATTTTCGGAACGACATACATAGGAACGACAAAAATTGAAACCGTCGTTTGGAGTGTAGTTTGAAGCAAAGGGAGTTTTTGATATTTTGAAATTATTTTTTGAGTTAAATGGTTGGCTTTAAGTTAATATGTCTTTAAGTGTGCTAATGTCAGAACAAATGCTAAAAATGTTTTAAAAAACACTTAAGCACGGTGTAACTTTGATCGTAGATTAGGATTTTACAAAAACAGGGTGAACAGAAATTTTATTTTTGAGAATCTTAGATGTTACAGTCACGCGTCTGACAAAAAAAATATAGCATCAGTTAAGCATTCCCTTTGGATCATTTGGACCTGTTACTTTACTGGTTCTCTAGCGAAGCTTAAGTCCTTTAGTCTTCATACAGTAATATAGTATTTCCAAACGACTGTAAAAATAAATGGTACACCTCTAAAGAAATAACTTTATTGAAAATACTCCAGGCCATGTATGAACC
Organism: Flexamia atlantica; assembly: GCA_035578135.1. Lineage (NCBI taxonomy): Eukaryota > Metazoa > Arthropoda > Insecta > Hemiptera > Cicadellidae > Flexamia > Flexamia atlantica. The sequence goes on along the minus strand of JAQJVK010000014.1, from coordinate 4,944,881 downwards.
ACATAAAAGTACCAACTCCACTTCCCACTTCATCACGGGGAACAATTTCGATAAATTGGGCGAGCGATAAACGCGCAGAACACGGGTCTCGACATAAACCGGTTGTCGAACACCCTTTTTCATTCGATAGTAAGATATAAAACTGTCCGAAGCGCAAATGGCACCCAGTTTTTGCAATAACAGAGCCCAGCCCATGTGGCGCGACAGATCTCAATTGCTGCCATGTACGCTTGTCATAATGGGCAATAATTAATTTGGCCCGTAACGTCAGTGGTCCCAGGACGAGGCACTGTTGCCCTTAATCAATTGATCGGGCAACTTTCAACCCCCCCCCCGCCCATCGTCCCCCGTAACATACATGGCCTTACACTGTGCAGCTAGGTGCATGATTAGTATTGGAAACTCAAACTCGGACAGTCACAGATGGGGTGGCTAGTTTATGTTGGGTTGACAATGCTGCAGGCTTACGTATATGGGAATGAAAGTAAATATTTAATCTATTAGGATTTACTAGCTGATGATGTCCCACTTCACCAGGAAAAGGTCAACAAATAATCGGAAAAAGTGCATCATCCGTTCAACAGCCATTTTCTGTACATTTGTGCCCTTAGGGAAAATTTTATTAAAAAGCTAATAATTGTTTCTGGGATTTTCTCGCAGATACCTTTTAATGGAGTGAAATTTTACCTTTTACTGACCCGCTTGCAGTAACTCAAAGTCCCACCACTTTTGTCCAACTAGAACCTATCAATAAAAGTCGTTACAAGTTTTCATTAGCATCACATGTTATTAAAATCTACACTGCGAAACAATATTTATATTTACTTTTCCCCCAACTTGTTTAGTCGCATTTTACTTCTCGCAAAGAGCGAATTAAGTAATACTTTACCTCCCGGAGAAAGTAATGTAATTAATTTGACTCCTGGCGGGACAGACATGTACAGGCCTATTCTATTAACAAGGCCCAGTCCTTCTGAATTAAGGACTTGAGGTTTTAAATTAATGAAAATGTTCAATAAAATAAACATGTGTTTGTTACAATCGTCTTTTTCGTGTTAATACAATATCTATTTTACTGTTTTATTATATATATTTTTACAGGAGGAATAACATTCCGTGAGTATTTCAGGAGTAAAGATAACTGTCTCCGTCACGAAAATTGTCACCGAGAGACAATCTTACACTTTATTCCCTTGATGCTTTAATAACTATTAATTCTGTAATCTTAAATTGAACCGCTGTTCATTTATTGCTTCTCGCTTACCTCTTAATACGTATAAGAGTTCTGCTGGTCATTTAATTCTAGATGCTACATAAAGAGCACAATTGGCAGAAGCATGAAAAGGTGTTCAAATTAAAGAGGAGTTCAATAAATTAACGTAAACGCGGCGCCAAAGATTACATTACACGAGATAGTTTATGACATACATCTTGATAACTATTACCCGTTGGAGCAGAAAATGACTTCAATAAGTCAGATCTATTCAGTCGGTCATGAAAGGCTGCAGTTTCCTGCTCATAACTGGATTTTCATTTAATATCTTTAGTTAAAAGTACTTTTTATCTCCATAAATGAGATTACAGTTTTTATTATTAAGGTAGTAATGTCTGCTTGGAACTCCTTTAATCTAAAATTAATCGAACTGTATTTTTCACTAACCATTTTTATGCCCTTTGATATGCCTTAAGGCTTCGATTTCATTTTTAAATAGGCACGAAATGAAAATTATTTTCTTATACTGCAGTACACCTACTGATATGATTAGCATTTATAATTCAAATATAAACGGTTTATTCAGTTTTAAGCTCAATATTCAAGTAACACGAGTATAACAAGCAAAAATGGGAAGATTATTAAGTAAATGTTTGATTTACACTTTGAGCCATCACAAAAGTAGAAGTCGTAAAATTATTTACGTTATATTTTCAGGATGTGACACAAACTCCCATTGTTAAAGAGATTCAATTTACTGTAAAGTCGTTGCCACGGTGGTGCAAACCAAAACGTCAGGTTCTACTGGATTTATCGCCTCACCACGGTAATTCACTGCTGGCTGAGAAGGTATTCAAATACAAGAAAAGGTACCAAAACTGAATTTTTCTTCAGTATTTAATTTTCTCATCTTTTCAAAAAAGTTAATTTACATGATTTTTTTGGTTAAGTATTATATCGAAGTAGAAACATGGTTATGTCATTTCAAAATTGACAGGTTAGTCTTTAATTTTTTATTTAATCATAAACCGATACAGTATTAAAGGTTTAACCATGCTTCAACGTTATGCTTGAATGCACAATGAAGTAAATTCACGTACATATTTTGGTAAAGGTTAGTTTTTGAAAAAAAACCAAACATTTATCTTCCACCTTGTTGTAAATTTGTCACATACTTCTACTGTTTTACTCTCCCAAATAAACCAGTGTATCAGAGTTCAATGTGTTTTTTTTTGTTTTTTTTACTTCGGCCATTGTAAAAGCGTTATTTGCAACCAAAGTTACGAACCAATAATAGGTTTTAAAACCCCTAGGTAAACCTGAACCTAAAGTTTTTCGTCGATTATAACGTTATTGTCTTCTTCCTCCCAAATAAACCAGTGTATTAGAGTTCAATGTGTTTTTTTTTACTTCGGCCATTGTAAAAGCGTTATTCTCAACCAAAGTTACGAACCAATATTAGGTTATAAAACCCCTAGGTATACCTGAACGTAAAGTTTATCATCGATTATAACGTTATTGGCTTCTAAAAAAAATATAATTTGCTTATTAGAAACAACAACATCGGCGTTATTGGTGAAATAAAAATATTTATATTGTACATATTGCAACAGTGCAACTCATCGCAAAATATGCTAGAGGAAACTACTTTATTAAGGAATTGTATTATAAATAGGGACTGTCATAGTTTGACGGTAGTTATTTCAATTTCATTTTAAACTTATGCAGTCTAAGGAATGGAACATCAAATTTCTAAGTAATGAAATGCCCCAGTGTCAATACAGCAATCTTCGTCGTACTTCGGTATTGATCACATAATAACACGTCTATCACCAATGTTTTGTTGGCGAGTGGCGGACACCATCTGTGGACGCTTCAAGTACAAATCTTATTCATGCAGTCGATTTCAAGGCTCATATAAAGTTTTCGTTTTTAATGTAATTACACTTTAATGTTTATCAATTTGAAAAAAAGCATTAGGAGGGATTTTTGATCTTTCTTAGAATCTTTATTAGTTTGATGTTTTAGAACGTTAATGCTACTATACATCAGTAAGATCAATACATTTACTGGGAAAATAAACATCATCATAGTACTATCTAGAGAAAAAAAAACTGTATACAAAATAAATCTACCTAACCGTTCAAAAGGTTAAGTATTGCCTTTAAATAAGTTCATAATAATATTTTTAAATTATTCCGAAAAATGATAGAGAATGCAGAATTCATTGACTAATACTTATCACGAGAGACGTTAAGGTTGTGCGGGCGCCGTTAGGGGCAAACTATTCCGCCAGGCAGCATGACAGTCTAATGATTTTTTTACTTTATTTTTCTGAACTTTTTGTCAGTGCATGTGATTGGGATGTGTCATAAGAATGTTCTGGTAGCATTCTTTTGTTGAATGCGGGTTGCCTAAAAAAATTATGCAGGTGTTATGTTCAGTTAGTTTGTGCAACATTCCTGGAGAAAGTTTAAATTATAAAAATGTTATTTTTTGATATATAATACGGAATCATTTGGCCTACAAAATTACATAATTTTAAAAGATTTGACACTTATGAAAACGGAAGGAAAAATTATTTTCCAACAACATTGAAAACTTTTTTTATTTATTTTTTAATTTACTTGATTTTAGGTTTAAGACATTCATTAATCATAAATAATTCCCAAATCCGGCCCTGTAGGTTAAACCGTGTCTTCGTGAATGATGCAAGAAAGATGGGAATTTTCGCCCCATTATTACACTTTTGACATCTGTAGCTCACAAATTTTACATCCAAAAAGATTTGTTTTAATTCCTCGGAACTTTCTTATTATGAGTAACATAAAAATAAAAGAAAACGTATCATAAAAATTTTCGACTGCACCACCTTAAGAATTAACAATCTGATTTAAATTAAAACAAAAAATAAACTCAAACCCAGTTGCAAATCCTTCTAAAACTTTATTATTGTAAAATATGAGAAATCGTCAAAGGCAAATAACGCTATACAATGCCACAATCAATGAAGTTCACACTTTGACAATACAAACATTACAACATTTTTAAGCAACATAGTTTCAGAGGTAACAAAGGAATTTAAATGACATAATGTTGACAAGCCATTGTACTTTGACGCGTGATGATGGGGGCATATACAGTACTTATGTACAAACGATACCGCTCGTAAGGCCTTTGACGGGGTAAAAATATAACAAGCCCTCGAATGGGGCTTTTGTACTCCCATCTCTTTGACGCCCCTTCCTGTTGTTTGTTATTTTAATTATTATGATAGGATAAATGTTTTATTTATTTTTAATGTTTTACTCAAATAACAGTGATGTTTGAGTTCTCATGAAAGAAGAGTTATGAAATGGCAGCTGAAAATCAGTTTAGGATAAATATATGGATTAATTAATTAGTTCAAGTTAGCTTTAATATTTCGTAGCGAATTTTTTTTAGATGTACAAAGAACCTTCCATAAAATTGTAGCTATCTCTATCTGACTGTAAAATGCCGATCAATTTTTTCGTCAAATAAAAATTTCTCTTTGAAAAGCCAAATGTAAAACTTGTTAAAATTCTAGCAAATATGTATAATTATTAAAGTTAATTTTATAAACCCCGGCCTGATGAATTTAACCTTGATAATGAGTTTACTTTATTTCTACGTCAATACAGTGACATGTCATGTAAATGAGGGAATACTGGAAATATCACTAATATGTATTTGATTTCAATAAGTAATAGTAGATGCGATTTGATTAGAGATTTCAGTTTTTAATCAATTACCTACTTTTCTACCGTAATATTACTTAATTGTGCCGTGTTTGTGTTACATTTTGGCATTAAAAGAGTTTGCGTTTGTACTTTTGAAGGGGTATGGTTTTTTAAATGGAATTAGACATTATTTCATAATTTATTATATTATGACTAAGAAAACTATATTCCTTCTTTACAAATTAAATAGAATTATAATCAAATATTCATATTATTGGGTAGGCTGACAACTAACAAAAGAGCCTTCTACCAATCGATCTCTAGGTCTTTTTTCCAAAACCGCAGAACATAGAATTCTGAAATTTGGCATTGAGGTTCCTCTTAGGCCCTAAATGATGATTCTTAAACGGTTTTACAAAACTCCGTTGGGTTTTAGAATGCCAGTCAAAAATGCAACTGTGGGCAGGCTCTTTTCAAAGTTGATGGCCTTTAAAGGGGGCGACAAAAATGTTTCTTTGTTTGAAATTCATTGTTGGTGATGGTGATTTTATATTTTGATTTGGATTTTGCGGACATTTGCCAACACTGATTAGTAAAAAAAGGTTTCACCAACATGTATTTGATTTGATTTGCATCAAAAATATTTGTTAAGACCCTAAAAAAATACCCTAAGCTAGGACATTGATGTATTTTACTACGAAATACCAGCGCATGTGGTTTGAGCAACTTCCCTGATAGGAAAGTCTAAGTAAAGTATAAGCTAGACAGTGAATTACCGCGAGGCGATGTGATAAGCCCAATTCACCCACGGTGGAAATGACTTTTAGTAGATTTAATTCAACAATTGGGAGTTTACGTAAACAATTAAAAACCGAAAGTAATCATTTTGGTGGCTTATAATTAAACATAACTCATGACTGTTCGAAGTTTGATTTTTTCTTACGCCAGAGACAAATTTGTTCAGAGTGAGTTTTCTGATCGTGTACAAAAGCTTGGGGACCGTTCAGTACCAATCGAAAAAAAAGAATAACGATAGTGAAAAAATGTTATTCTTTGATCGCCAATGGGAGTACCCAGTTGGGCATCATTGCGAATCTGAGCAAAAGAACCCGAATGCAACTGAGCCGCCAATTGCACTGGATCTTTCCCAGGAAAACAAGAATGGTTTTGACTACTGTAGTATTAATGCATATTTAGTTTTTTATCCTAAGGAAATTTGAATGCTTACAAACACACATACCTCTATAGGATCCTCAAAAAGGCTGGAAAGTGGAAACATGCTGTAAACACTACCTAAACGGCGAACAACAAAAGAACGCAACCCGATGGTACTAAAAGCTCTCCCAAACCCTTAACACAAGAAACCACCACTAACCAACAACACTACCGACACCACTGTACCGATTGCAAGATGCGAGTGATTCGACCAGCTTGGCCGTTACTACACAGTAAAAATATCTGAGTGCACAACTCTGAAATGGATGCAGCACTGATCCAACCCCCTCGCAGGACTGGTTCACCCCAAGTTGTGCCCTTTGAAAGGCGACGTAGGGGAGCCCTTGGCGCGTAGGGTGGGAGAGCAGAGCCGGTCTGAGCAAAGGGCAGGGTCCACTGCAGGTTGAGACAAAGGGGTGAGACTTGGAAAGTTAGGGAAGAATGCAAGAAAACAAGCCCCTGATCGATACATGAATTTGAAATGGGGTAATGTTGAACTGTGATTGATTATTTAAAAAGATAATATTTTGTTCGTAAATTCAAAATGACAGAGTATGCTGTATGTTTTCACATTTTTATATCTCTACGGAAAACATATAATTTTTAAGGAGGGTGATCTGATTTACGAAATATATCATATTATATATCTGCTATATATAAGACTAATCTATACAAGAATGACGATATACAAGACAATATATAAGACCGATTAATAAATATTTTCCGCTTAATTTAAACGTTATACTCAAACTGTTAGGAAGGTGCAAAACTTTCGTCAGAGTAGTGAAAGTTATGATATTTAAAAAATATATTGTTTCCTAATTGTTACGTTTAGTGATTTTTTTTTACTCCATGCAAAGAGAGATAAGTAAAACTTGTCTCCCGGAAGAAGTTATTAGATTACTTTGTCCCCCGGCGGGAGGAGAAGTAAACCCATAAGAATAACATTGAATAATATAAATCAATAATTCAATAAGTGCGGGCCTTCAAGTTTTCACCCAGACGTGCAAATGTGTTGCAGGTCAAAAGATTATTAGCACTAAGCTGATTAGTGACGGGCAAGAAACAACGCCACGTCCAGAACAACTGATATTTTTTGACAATAACTGTAGTGACTAACTAAATATCTACTATATATTTGTCAAATACCATTCACCTATCATCGCACAGCCCAAACTACTTGACCAAGGACCTTGAAACTTTGCATGAACGTTCTTCTCAGGGCATAGGCATCCACTAAGAACGGATTTTTTAAAATTCCCTCAGGGCTATGCCCTATGATACATCAAAGTTTCAATGTTAAAGTATAGGGAAGCTCATGTAGTTGTCATGGCAACCTAAAGATCAAATCATGAATTCAAGAGAGTTTTTCTGTTTTTCCACGGGTAAAACCGTGTTGATCAGCTAGTATTTTATCTTTCCTTTCTTTTCAAATTAGTCAGCTGATAAAGTTGATCTGATGAGAATTTTGTAAATATTGATTTTTTTTACTTGATTTATTTTAGTTGACCATAGCAACCATTTGTATTTTCTCTGATCATGTAAAAAGAATTAAAAACTTGTAAAATTAAATTTGTTCACATAAAATATCTATCTCTTCATTCGTACTATACATCACAAAATAATTAGCAGGAAGTATTTTTTACTCCCAAAATAACCAAGGTCTTAAGGACGTGTCCATCAACATAAGGCATTCAACTTTGTGCTTGTTACAGTCGGATTTTCGTTTCAATGAAATACTAATGTGTTTATTATGCATTTATTTATTCATACGAGAAAATATGTGTGTACCACGGGTATGAAGAGGATTGTCTACCTCAGGAAAATTTTCATTCACAGACTAGGCTACAACCTCCCTCGAGTGGAAATCTTGCACTTTATTTTTAATACAAAAACAACTATTAGCTTAAATCCGGTTCAGATAGTTTTATGTAAGAAGGTAGAAGTTTAATTCAACTGTAGTTTGGAACTGCCATTTATGCATTTTGATACTTTCAAAAGGCAACCTGCAAGTTAAAATTGAACTTTTAACTTCAAGAAAGCTCTACTTTATTAGATAAAAGATAACAGGAACTCAAAATTAACTCGGGTCGATATAAAAAGAAGTTTTCTAGACGTTAAAATTCGATTAAATACTCCCGTTTAATATGCCACGCCGGTTTTTCCCGCCACTATTTTTCTTATCGTGTCGGAAAGTTTGTATAGACCGGCGGAAGTGCTTATTCCAAGTTTGAGAATCTGCAGCACTTTAGACGGGGCTAAGGCCAAGCGTTAATAAAATTGTTTCCAGCACCAGAGCACTCTACGAACAACACATAATTATTCTTTACACGCGCTCAACTTTCAACTCCCTAATTTGGAGTTTACGCGCAAAACGCTTCACCTTCCCTATTATGATTGCGCTTGTTAAAACGCCTCACAAAGAGTCTGGATTTTCCCTTTTTCCCTCCGACCCTTTTCTTTTTAAACGTTTTGTTCCAGGAATCTTGCATCGTTTGACTGCTGGTGTAGAGTGATCGTTATAATTTTATTGCTCCTTAAGAGAATTAAGAGTTAACAGACCCTTAATTTTAAAGCCAATGATCATGTAGACAAGAGACAAGATTCAAGATTTAAGGTTCCGAAAATAAATACATATTTATTTTCGGAATCTTAACTTGTTCAACATAAACAAAAAAACGTAATATTCTAAAACTAAAAACGAAAATCCTAACTTTAAAAAATAAATAAAACTGCCGAAAAATCTGAAACTTAAATTGATGCCTATTCTTGAAAAAGGTAATAAATAGATTAGTAGGTAATAGATCAGTTTGTCTTAAAACAACATCTGTTCTATGCAATGATTTCGCATTTATTTGCAATGGATTGTTGTTTATTTTATTTCCACGGAAAACTCATAGGCATTAACTTTTGATAGTTGGAGGAATCCTTTAACACCAAGTAGACACTATGATGAATACTTACCTCAAATATGATCTTAAACCAGCGAATGCTTCCTTGTTACAAATCAGTTGAAAAACCCCTTTTAAACCAAACGCACATTGATGATACCTACTGCATGATACACTACCATGATTACTTTGCTCAAACATGACACTCATCCTGCTTACTCATTACAAATTGGAAATCCGCCAATTTTTACAATTAATTCTTATGTTTTTCTAAAGGCAACGTGCGATGCGCTTCCCACATAACAGTCAGGGTTGACCAAGGACAAGGACATCGTAAAAATTATTCTACATTTGCTCGCCACTGACGGGGATTAGACGCCGCCGATGGCTTGTTTTGGTTTTGAAGGGTGGGGCGAGTTCTGGCGAGGGGCGAACATCGGAGGGGTTGGATAATTTGTGACGCGTCTGTACGGGGGAGCGACGGAGAAAGACGAAACTTTCTTCTGCTAGATTTCTTCTTTTCACCGTCGCCGGGTTGGAGGAAATTCATTCACTATTTTGGTCCATTTCAGTTCAAATATCCGCCCTGCCTTTGCATAATCGGCACTTCATCACTTGAGTTTTGTTTACATTTATAATAATTCGAAGGTGTTTATTTCGAAAAAAAAGAATCGAAGGTTGATTGGAGGTTTCCTTGAAGACATTTTGACAGTTCTTTCCCTTTTTGTATACGAAGCAGATATTTATGTTAAGGAAAATAATCTAATACAGGCTCATCAACATCCATATCTCACAAGAAATATAAATTTAAATCCATCAATTCAACACAGTCTGAGAGTCTTTGAAACTAAGCCCAGTTACATAGGCACCAAATATTTTTTATTATTACCTTTAGAATTAAGACAAGTAGACAACATAAAGAAATTTAAGAAGGCCCTAATGTCAGATTTGATTGAACAATGTTACTATGACCTGCCTAATTATTCCTAAAATTTTATCCACCACACTGCCATTTTCCAACCCAAACCTGATTGACAAAGTCGAATGACAGCTGGTAGAAAATAAGAAAATAAGGAAATTGAAGAGTATAATAGTATAGAAGTAAGAAGAATGACGCGTCTCATGCCAGTATGGTCTACGGGACGTACTTCGGAGGTAACAGGTAACAGAAAATATTTGATGTTCAAACTTGTTGAGTTAAAATATTACAAAACCGTGTATATGGAATTAATATCCCAATATTCTATTAATTTTCAAGGCGAGAGTAAAGAAACAAAAGATAGTGAACAAAAGAAAGAAAAAAATCTAATGGAAACTTGGCGAGAACGCGAGATTCGATTTAAATAGTGTGGTTTAATATGCCACGAGCGCGCTCCCTACTGGAGGGTTTCTTCGAACCGCATTTAAAAGTTTTCACAAATGTTATATTGCGTCTTTCAAGGTCTTGGTTAAATGTTATTAGCTGAAGTTTTTAGGTTATAAAGGTTAGAGAGACTAGTTATTTTCCAGTGGAAAAAAATACAAGGGTGCGCTGTGCAGAAGCTATCGTTGAAAGTATGGCACATAAGGTTGACAAAGCTTGATTCATTATAATTGAAGCCAAGACAACAAAACCGTGCTTATAACCAATGTATTGTTTAAATTGTACTCGAAGAAATTTTGAAAATAAAAACTTAAATAGTTCAAAGCGTGGCCAGTTATTTTCCACGATAATTGATATAAATATTAAATGCTTTATATATGATTTTTTTTGAATGGGGGTAGTGATGGAATTCAGAATCTTTGAGAAGTTTTTCTATCAAGAAAAAGTCCCAGGACCTTAGGACTTCACCTTTCGCGCTTAAAGCTCATAACCAACTTAGTGCGATTAACTTATGAAAGCAACAAATTTTGTTCATTTGTTTAATATACACTAAAGATCGCCTATTAAAATAAATTCAACAAAAATTTAGGTAAAATGTTTACTTCTTGATACAATAAGTCATAATGCGACAGATATTTTTGTGTTTTGTTTTACTCTTCAATTGAAGACCGTGTTTATTTTAAATAAATTTAAAATTCATGTTTCCCCATGCCTCAAAGACTTACGTAAATTATAACGGAATTCTTCAAGGATACAGGTTAATATACACTACCAACACTGTGCTTCGATTTTTCCAAAGCTGCAAACTAACTGAGTAAAAGTATCATAAAATAATGTTTGCCTATTAATGTAGGCCTATTGCAGATAAAACAATATCGGTCCCGTTACATTAAGCTACCAAGACGCTGACCTTTTTATGAAGTTTCTAATTACAGTTCGAATGCTGTAACTATGTTACCTATATATTTTATGAGACTTGATTATACTAGATTGGATAAACTCTATCGCCTAAATTTAATTCTGAATTTACTATTTAAAATCTATCTTATTCATTATACCCTCCTTGGGTTTTTATCTCTTCTCTTCTACTACATTTTGATTACGTGACACATCTTTCCTAAATTAATATTACGTAAAAGATCTACCTGCAAATGCTATGAACACAAGGGTTTGATAAATTTGACCAATAATAAATGCAACAATTCTTTTCTTATAATATATACTAAATGTTCACACTTTATTATATTTAAATAAATACCATATTCACGACAATTTCCTGTGACGGGGGCGACAGCTGACATCCAAAAGAACAGCGCAAGAAAAGTCGGCATTGTTTGGTATAACAAGACAGATTCATAACAGCGGCAAAGCGTTTTGCGCGAGGTTCCAAATTAGGAGTTTAAAAGTTCAACTCTTAAAAGAATAATTAAGTTTTGTTTTTGCAAGCACCACACGCGCAATCTCAGCTTCTTAACAGTTTTATTAACACGACCCTTGAAGTTGTCGAAAGCCTTTAAGGAAAATTTCAAGATCGCTTTTGAATTTCCTGAGGAGGGAAAAAGTAATTTTTTGATCACATACTTATTTTAAATATTTTACATATTAGTGCTGACAGTTTATTTTAGATAAAAATATTAATAAATACTCTTGTCTATTAATTATAGACTTAAAGATATGTATTTAAGTGATTTTATCTTCAGTGATAAATACACAATTCGCATACACAAATCGTCATTTATCTTATGTGAAACATAAAAAATGCAAGAGTACAGCCAATTTTAATTTAAATTTATTTTAATAACTTAGTATCCTAAAAAATTACAAAATCTAAAATTTTTAGATTAAAAACGATGAGAGTTTAAAGCTTAGGGATTAAAATTACTCTTAAAGGAATATTGGAACTATTTTGTATCTCATATTGTTTTTGAATTTGGCGTTAAAATTTCTCCTATACTTTTAGTATTGGATACATAGAAATATACAATAAATTATATTTAATATAAAATCTAAATCCAAAGGCTTAAATTATTTGTACATAAATAATTTTTGACTCTAAGAAAACTTTTTGTTTGCATTGTAGTGCTTAAAAAGGTAAAGATTGAAAACAAAAATTATTAAAATAAAACGCTGGAATATTGTGAATCCCACATGTGATGGGGTTGGCAATTTGCAGCGTTTAAAAGATGATTTCCAGTTTAAATCAATATATGAGTGATTAGTGCGGGCGTCGGGCTCGTCCCCGTCCATAAATTAATTTTAAACGCCTAAGGGCAGAGGGGAACGCAGCCAAGACGCGGGGGCGTATCACGGCCTTTTACGCTGTCATTGTTTAAAATGTGAAATATTTGGGGAGAGGATGGAAGAAAACATTCATAAAGAATTCCCATCTTTTATTCTTTCCTTTGGGTCTCTTAACTCTTGAGAAAATCACGAGCCTTAATTGCTGCACACAGTTCAATCAGCTAGTTTGGTTATTGTTAATTGTGAATTAAGATAATCGAAAATTAGATTTAATACTAATACTATTCTGTTCACTAAACGCTATTTAAATTATTAGGTTGTAGCTCAAATCGCAATCTAGTTAACTTGAATATTTTTTAAGATTTGCAAGAAATAAAAATGAGCGTTACAATAAAAGTGGATTTTATTGAATTATTAATCTCAATCCTCCAATGAATCGCCAATTCGCCTTCATCTCTTCACCAAAGGGAAAGAGTTTCTTTTTTACAACAAAATATAATTTTGTTAAACACTGCAAAAGAATCCAATGACGACGATTGGCATTAAAGTAAAGAAGACATAGTCAAATGGCAAATCGCTAGATTGTAGAAAGATACTTAAAATCGCACACAGACTGCAAAACATTCAAGCTGCAAATACTAATTCACTCGCAGATCTAATAAGCGTAGTGGCAGTATGTTTCCAATAAAACCCGACTACAATCCATTGGTGTAAGACTGCGACACATGCAGTAGTTTGGATTCAGGGGAAGGCGCACGTTGGAATCAAAGTTAGATGGATCACTGCTAAGGGAGCCGGCCTGCATGGCTGATAAGCAATATAAATTAGCTTCCGCACTCTGCGCCCCACACAGACACACACACACACACACACACACACACACACACACACACACACAAACACAGGTGATACACCTACCCTCTACGCACACGAACATACAGGCGATACACCTACGGTTTGCCCATGTAAGCATACAAGCCCGCCCTGTATTAACGTTGTTTAAGATTTTTTTGTAGCTTAAATTTATAAATCTCATATTTTTCAAAACTATTATGTGTTTTGTGTTCTGGGGTTGAAGATCACTGTTTATGTTTCAAACAATTTTATTTCAAAATTCCCAAGTTCATCTATAAAAACAAATTACGAATGAGAGTAAATTCCAGTAACCGGCAACATTAAAGGGGTTAAAGTTGTTATAAACAATATTTCCTTCTTTGGTTGTTTGCTTTTAATATAAATGATTCTGATAATTCTTCAAAATGTGAATTCTTTGTTTGGAAGACTTTTTTCTATTGGCTTTCATAGAAGGTATTTTCACGTAAGTATTTGTTATGATAGCACACTGAACAAAGCCTGGTCATATTTGAACCTCCCAGAAAAGTCCCATCACCGACAGAAAATGTTTAAATCCCCTCCCTCCCCCCCCAAAAAAAATATATATCTTTAACTTGAACAAATGAATATTGAAAATAATTTTTTATCTGTTAAGAATTAGTTGTTAAAAGAATATTTCGCTGCTTGTAGGTAAACATTTGCGCTAAGTCAATATACTTCATAATTTTGAAAATTAAAAATGATTAGTGTTATTACTAACTTGACACATGATAATGATGACACATGAAAACGTTCCATTTTGAAAAGTGAAAATTAAAGACCCAAACAAAATGCCGGTATATCGAATTTGGTTTGTAAATGGTTTTAGTTCAAAATAACATTTATCACCGAACTTTAATAACATTTTGAAACGTAAAAAATCATTCTTAACAACATAAAATTCTTTTTTGGAAATTAATCTCTTATTTCCTACAAACAAAGGAGAGTGGAGGAAAAGTTTCAATCACAAAAAAAAACAGAAGGCTACGCAACAAAACAGAAACATCTTTATTCAAACGCCAAGAGTGATAGGCACTTTACAAATCAGAGCTTGGAACAAGAACATTAAAAGAGAAAAATTATAACGTTTCGCAATAAATGGGGTTGCCTGGAAACAAGAAACAGACGGGGGGGAGGTGCCACGGGGACGGAGGGGGGCGGTTTTATAAAAATAAATTTCCACAAGTTAGAAATAATGGCTTAAGTGTAAGTCGGTGCATATTTCAGGGCGGCAAGAAGGGCTGTTTTTGCACAACCGCCCAAGCGATTTCGGATTTTATTCTCATATGACAAACGCCGCGGGTAGCTCATGTATCAGGCCACGTGTGTTTTCCAAGTCGGCCGAGGTGGGCCTGACCGGATTTTGGCCCGATATTTCGCCCAAGTTTTCTACCGACTCCGACTTCGCTTGTTTGTTCTTCACCGGTTGTCGTTGTGAAATCTTGCGTATTTGTTATTTGTTTTCGGAGAAAGTGTATTGGCCGTTTTCTAAGTTTTCTTACGTTTGAACTTTGTTATGATTTGAAGATGGAATCGGTGGAAAGTAAAAAGTTTTACAAAATGTAAATTTTGGAATATTATAAGACAGATTTTCTTTTTATTTCAGTATAAATTACTAGCCTTTTATCTGTAAACGTGTATTTTTAAATGCCTTGCTATAGGTAGGTTAATCAATTACCAAAAATATAGGCACGTTTATAATTCAAAAGAACTTATAAAGTACACTTTCTGTGCCTTGCAATGGCACTGTATTTAACTATCGACCATTTCTGTTAATAAGAAATTAGTTTTTACATTTACATGAGGTAGTATATTGTTGTTTATCCGTTATCTTCTGGGTAATAAATGTGAAAAAAATAATTTCATAATTTAACTGTAAAGTTGCTCGAAATTAGGTGACTTATCTTTTTATTTTAACCCATATCAACGAACCTAACATTCCTTTACGGTACGCCACGTAGGGTTCTTAAATGTCCATTTTCTTATCTGCCAAGACGTTGGCGACTAGCCTTATGACCCTATGAGAAAACCACGTGCATCTAATGTTATGTGGGAGAAGTAATTCGTTCAGTATATTGAATTAATTTTTGTGTATTCAACGACTTTTTTTACTTCAAGTGTGATAATTGTTTGTAGTATGTTACAAAAAGGACTGAAAAAGAAGTTGAAAAATCTAAAATAGGAAAAAAATAAAATGACGGAGGTGATCAATAATACACCTAAATGAGGAAGAGCGCTCTTTTGATTTTAATAATAGGTCGATAACAATTGTGGATAGGAATGGTTGATGGGCTGTTGGCGATGTTGGAACTTTGTTTATCGGCAATTGCGGCCGAAGGTAAACAAACACTCTTCGGGGGCCTCGGATACTCAACAATGATGGATTGTATTTCTTTATTTGATAAACACCGCCACCAACGTCGTAAGCCATCTTTGCTATTGTTACAACGCAAAGATTAAACTTTGTTTTAAACGCTGATTTTTTTATTGTGATTCTGTCATTGTTGGAGTTTTTATGTGACACATTTTAAAACATGCTTAGTTTTACCTTCAGGCTCTCGGTGTTTGAAAATTGAAATCATTTATATAAAAATGAGGCTAGCTTATATTTTTAAACGTTGAAAGATTTTTGCAATCTAAGTTGATTAGTTACCTGCCTTTATTTTACGACGCAGTAAATAAAATACCCCAAAACAAGAAATATTTACTCTGAGGTCTTATCCTATATAAATGGAGTGCAATATAAAATGCTCTTTATATCCTATAAAGATTGCAATATAAAATGCTCTTTATATCCTATAAAGATTGCAATATAAAAAGCTAATGTCAAACCAATAACACTAAATGCAAATTCTCGCAGTAAGACGATCTTGACATGACAAGTTCAAATGTCTTATTGGCTAACTGTTGAAATTAACAGATACTGCCAGGGAAATTTGGTTTCAAGAAAGACGAATTTCTTTTGAAAAGCTATAAAGGTAAAAGGTAAATATTGTACTTCGATGGTTAACCGAATAAATAACATAAAAAAAGTTTGAAATTAGCATAGGCTGCATATTAAAAATAAATTATGATACGGATGCTTTTTTTGAGAGTTGAGATTTTTGTAAAGACGATTATTTAAATTGTTTTTTAATGTATTAAATTAAATACTCCTTTAGAAACAACAAGGTAAACTTGACACGCCACGTGTGGACCAAAGCAGGTATATTAATTAAATTAACATTTTAATTTTTCATTTGTATGAAGCTTTAGTGTAACTAAGGTTTAGTTTACACTTGTCCATTAATTAAAAATAATATTAAAATCAAAAAAGTATGTTTTACTTAATTGTGTAATTATTTAATTTAATTAAAGACAAATATGGTAAAGTTTTTATTTGTTCAAAATTAATTCTATAACATGTTTATAGTATATAATATGTATATGCGTTGAAACTATGCGTTTACATGGAATAAATAGAAAAAGTTATCATTTTAAGCTCGAAAAGGAACATTGTTAATAATATTGAATTAAATAAGTGATAGATCTCAAGAAATATAAACAATTATTACTGATAGCCTCTACTTATGTTGTTATTGTAAACAGTACCAATGGTTAAATTTACTTCACCATGGTAAAATAATTATGCCAGCTAAAATAAATTCCAACATAGAATTGCGTTTGAAACTTTATTCAAACAGTATTGCAGGCATTTTAAATAGTTCATTGGTTTTAAAAATACATTCAGTCTTCATCGAAGTAACCTTACAAACACAGATCTTGTCATTGTTCAATGATTTTTATTAGAAAAATTCAAATTTTACCACCTATTTAACGGTTCATCAATTAATGAGGACAGTTTCAGCTTATTTATGTCTCTACGTTGCTTAAAGCACCTAAGCAGGTCTACTCTCATTAACTGTAAAAAAACTTGGTCTTAAGGAGTTGATTTACAACTTTACCCAAACCCGCGAAGCATTAGAACTCTATTATAACAAACCAGATCTTAAAAATAAAAAAGCTCCTCGTGTATAAATGTACGAAGTAGAAAGTTGAATGGGAAACTACGTACTTCTTCTAACAATATTATAACCTAATATATACGTGATACAAACTAAAATATCTCAAAATATTACAAATACAACAGATACACGTTAGCTCTAGCTTTGAGGGATTCCCGCACGGCTCGGCTGGCGTCAATTGATCTCGCCGGGCTATAGGTTATGTGCAACTTCAGGTCAGGCTTGGTAAATCTAAGCCAGGTTGTATAAAAACAATTTCTATACACTCCAGTGTGATTTTATAAATGCACAGATCTATCAAAAAATTCTTTAGATTTATGGTTTATAGTAAAACGAACCGTATTGATAAAAAATAACCAGGAGAGGGAAGTGAGGTTATTCACTCACAAAGATAGGATTGCCTATTATTTTCTTTATGTGCTCCATGAAAAAGCGATAAATTCCGACAAAAAGTCATTGGGATTTATGTCAGTCATATCGTGTAACGAACTGTATCGATGAAGACGAGAGGTAAGTGAGGTTATACACGCACAAAAATCGGATTTCTTAAAGTTTCTTTTTTAATATTCACCATAAAAAGCCTTTAATAACTTCGACAAAAGACGATTCATCAGATTTATAATATATCATATAACGAACCGGGTGGTTAATTACGAGAGGAAAGTGAGGCTA
The DNA here is from genome assembly GCA_035578135.1 of Flexamia atlantica. Taxonomy (NCBI): domain Eukaryota; kingdom Metazoa; phylum Arthropoda; class Insecta; order Hemiptera; family Cicadellidae; genus Flexamia; species Flexamia atlantica. Next base: position 4,926,708 of record JAQJVK010000014.1, on the reverse strand, counting down.
TACACCCAAAAAGCTCGAATTATGTCCTATATTTATATATATTCTCCAAAAAAGCCGTTAAATTTGGAAATAATACATGAGGGATGTACCACAGTGACAACAACACTGGTAGGAGCCACAGATCTAGGGTAGCTACCGAAAGTGAGGTTATACATAAACATAGATCGGATTTTATACTATTTTCGACATATTCTCTGTACAAAAAGTATAAATTTCGACAAAAAACATCAGAGATGTATTACAGTGACAACAACACCAGTAGCCACGGACCGTGGTAGCTACCGCTATCGACCTACTACAGCTACTACCAGGGGGGGGGGAGCTACTGCCCGCGGGGGGGGGGGGGTACTTACCGCGACCACGGCGGGCTCGGGCTCCAGCTTGAGGCGACTAGAGGCGGCTATGCTGAGCATGACTGGGACCTAGGGACTGACGCGACGAGGCGTCGTGGACAGGACGTCGCGACGGTACTGCCGTCCGACCCGGCGCCTGGCGCTGCTAGGCCGCAAGCGCCGCCCCCCCGCCGCCCCCGCCGCCCCCGGCCACCCCCGGCCACCCCCGGCCGCTGCTCGTCGATAGCTCCTCAGTCCTCAGTCGGCGCCGGGCCCCTGCAGCCGCCACCGCCACCACGACCGATATTGTAGATGCGATATATCGCTAGAAGAATATCGATATTTTTATTTCGATCCGCTAGGGAATCAGCAGTATCGATATTGCAGATGCGATATATCGCTGGAAGAATATCGATATTTGTATTTCGATATACGATGTATGTATCGGTACTCTAGTTCCAATACGTCGAAAAAAGGTACATCGATATTTAAAATAGTCTTGCTACCCCTATTGTGATAATTAGCAAAATATCGATATGTCGCAAATTCGATGTGGAACCATTAATATCGATAATACGATATATCGGGAGGTAATTATCGATATTTCCGATACATTGGATAAACTATATTTCTGGAGGGAAATAAGACAGTTTTACAAGTTCAAAGAAGTAATTAGCTATTTTCATAAACAATATTTACCACCATGGAACCCAAGATTTTTCGAAATCCTACAGCGGGGGAATTCTTTACTTTTAAATCGCTAAAAATTAGGCTGTACACTTTTTTACCGCCTGAAATCAGTCTCAATTATACTAACCCCTATAAATTTTTCTTCAGAAACCTTTTCTATGCGATACATATCGAATAAAAAATTTCGACAATCGGTAATATCGGAAATTGAATATCGATATGCTTTTAGCGATATATCGAAATTAACATATCGATACTTCCGATATATCGATATTCTTTTGTTATCTTAACTTCCGAAACATCAACCACCTCCATCACCGTGGCACCGTATCAGATAAAAAACACATTCCAACAAATATTTTTAAATTAATTTTAATTTTTATTTTTATTTTATTTATTTTTGTTTTGGTACCCTTTATTTAAAAGAATTTTGTATGGAGGGTGAGCTACTGGCATGGCCCGCATGGTGGTACTGAGGTCGTAATTTTTGTCCAAGTTTCTTCAAGATTTGTTGGAAGGATTTTTCTACTTAAAACTAGTTTACAATACCTTTGCGTTGACAGTTCCTAACAAGTCAAATAAGTTGACTACATATTTCGGAATTCAAAATTCCATCTTCAGGTCTTTGGTTGGTGTCAAATTAATCATCAAGTAATGTTGATCTTGTCAAAATATTAAAAACAGACAGTTTACACATAGGCCTACACACTGCGCACACTACAAGACTTAACATAAAACATTTATTGGTAACAAGCCGGCCGGCTGATAGACTCCGACTCTATTCGTAGGATTTTTCTACGAAATATTGGAGATGTTCTTTAAAAAAATGAGTACTCCTAACCCCACTTTTGGAGGCAAAATACCCAAAAAATTATGGTTTTTGGACCCAAAAAGAGTAATATATAAGCCCACAAATAAATTTTATCCCAACTAAAGGCAATCAAGATACAAAAAGTGTAGGACTTATTTCAAACGTTTACCACAAAAAATAACCTATTTATGAACGAAAACGTGGATTTATTGAACGCAGTACATTATCTTCATCGGATTTCGCACTTTAGTGATTTATATTACTATCCGATTTCATTTAATTTGGGTAGGCATATTGTTTGCTACGATGTGATTGGCCAACCAACTAGTTAAGGGAATAAATCTAAGGATCCCAATTTACATTTTAGTAGAAACCCTAAGTTTTAGGTTTTCGTGTCTAAAGTGGGCATTTTGAGCCCTTAAATCTACCCTTATATCACAACGCTGCATGAGGATGATTCTTTAGGCGGTAAATAAAACCTAGCGAAGAGCAAATCGTCATGGCGAACATTTCTAACTAGGTCAACAATGCTAGTCAAAAACTTATTTAAAACCAACTAATCGTGCTTAAAATTTAAATCTACGCCGGCTTTCTAAAAAACATGACTTTCCACGAGATCACATATATTATACCGTATGCACTAATAAATTTGAAAAGAAACCTGATTTACGAAAGTAAATTTCGCTGGCCAGTTGCTTTAACAATATTACACAAGCAAACAACTATATTTCACGAGTTAAATTTCAAAGTTGCAAGAGATAGGCACAAATATAAAATAGCTACTGGAGTGATTGTATAAAATAGTTCATTTTACAAAAACGAGTTTCTAAAACAAGAGTACACAAGTAACTTGGTTGGTAATTTTTTATTGAAATATTACGCATATTACTACATAAAATTGGAACAAATGTATTGAGGCATTTGTTGTCGTTCATGAGAAAAAACAAAAATTTATAATTCTAAATTTAGTATAAGTGACTCAACTAAGTTTACATTTCACATCTCATTTTACCGAGTAATTGTCCCTTTTTAGTGAAGAAACTTACCATCGCAATGCTTGCCATTGTTGGATTGTCTTCAAACTTAGGCATTGTTCAATCCATCCAGACACACGGTATCAGTGTGTGATGGACTGTCCATACACAGCGTTCTATACGCCTCTCTAAGCATCCGAAATTTGGTAGACGTATCCAAAAAAGCTAATGTTCATGATTGACCCGCAAGGACCGGCATATTTGTCTAAAAGACCGGGTTAAAGATTTTTTGGATGAAAATATTTTTTGGGTTTCGGCAGAGATTACTGTCTCTATATGTCATGTAAGTCTTTCCAGGAACAGCATGACTCACTTCCCGTTATTCTCTAAGCCTTACAGTCATTATGCTAACTCAGTTCAATGAATGACTCTTCAGAGGACTGGTGTTTTCGACCGTGAGTCACATAAGGGTTCATGTGAAATTTAAGCCTTTTGTCTGCACAAACTTCTTTTGTAGAATATTCAAATCACTGATGTACAATACTTTTGTGGAGTTCTCGCAGAAATAAACACATCGTTGTACAAAATAAGGACGTTTTAACGCAATAACAATAACTTTTATAGTACCTACTGTAAATAAAAATGAATGTTTTTGAATTTTATGATTTGTTTGCACGTATATCTTATATTATGTAGTAAAAAAAACTAATGTATAAGACTTTTGTGGGGTTTTGTAAATAAGTACACTGGATTGGTAACTCAGGCCCCGCGTTGCGAGCCGCCGGCAGTGGTTGCGTTTAAGATTTTGCAGGGGCGATGGGGGAGCGCATCTTTTGCCGACCAACTTTTACTGACCGTCTAGTTAAATATTAATTGTAATTACTTAATAGTTATAAAAATACATCTATAAAAGCAATCTTTACCCGTAGCGGTTTCAATACGGTTAACAATACAGTTTCGCGCATTTCCCCCAACGCCCCTTCGATTCGGCCCGGCTGCAACCCCAACGCACAGCTGTGTTGGCTCGGAAATCACGACACGAGCCTTACGGGAAGCAAGCTATCCAGTAGCATTTATTTACATCGATGGGTTTTGTACGGTTCAAATAGTTTTCCAATAAACTGCCTTTTATAAAAAAAAATGGTCCAAAACATCGTGAGTCATCGCGTTTTAAAATCAAAGTCAGTTCTACCGGATTAAATCCAAATCCAGACAGCCTACGGCGAAACCCTTGCCGGAAGCCGAAACGCCGCCGACGCGACGCTGACGCCACACCACATTAAGGTGTGCTGGCATTTCGCACCCTCTAGTCAACAAAAGTGCAACCGGGGGCTGCAACGATGATGCAAGCACAGGGGGAGCGCCTATTGTGACCTCAAGGGCGTCCCCTCCCCCTCTCTCCCTCCCCTCCCCTCCCACCCTTGCGACGCCTATGATACAAGCTCTCAATGGAGGTATCGATCATAGACGATCAATGGAGGGTGCGAGGATCTATTGTTACAAGCTCGAATTACCTCGGTGCCCGAAACAACGGGCAGGAGGGGTCAAGTGTGGGAGGGTTCGGTGTACGGCATGACGATCGATAATTGTGATTGGTTTGAGTAAATTGGGAGGTTAAATAAGGTAAATTTCATTTATATATTAGGTTAAAAACTGAATATTTTATTGATTGATGCAGTGAAAAAGAAGTGCATTTAAAGGAAAGCTGAAGTTATATTGTATCTATGTAGTTATGGAGGCATTATGAGAGTAAGACATACGTGTTTATAAGTTATTTGTTATTTATGAAGACAATAATTTCTCACCACACTACGACGTAACCACTTTTTCACCTCACTACGACGAAATCACCTGTTTTACAAACGTCAAACGCGGACCGAAACACACCGTTTGCCGCCATAGGACCGAAACCGTTGAGGGTCCTAGGGCCAAAAGTCAGCTGATAGTTTATTTACTTCAAACAACGTCAGAACATCACAAAATTATACGGCATTCAAGACAGGATAGTTGCGATCATATGATTGTCATAGCTGTGTTTTGTTTTCAAGTGAGTCAAATAATAATCAGTTTTTTTATTATTATTTAGGGTATATTTCATGTGTAGTTTGGAGAAAACTAGCGTTCGCACCTCGGCCGAAAGGGTTTTGCAGCTCTCGATCGTTTCAAATTCGAGACGAAGTCGAGAATTTGAAACACGATCTCGAGCCTGCAAAACCTCATTTTCGGCCCTTGTTGCGAAATATACTATTGCAGACTAGGTGGCTGAAACCAGCTCTTTTCCGCCAGAGGGCCGAACTTTCGGCCCTAGGGCCGAAAGCCAGCTGATCGTTTATTTGCTTGAAACAACGTGAGAACATCACATAGTTATACGACATTCAAAAAGTTCCAAAGACAGGATAGCTGCGTTTACATGATTTTCATTGTTGGGTTTATTTAAACTATGACAAAGAAGTTGTATCGTTGCTTATAACCTCAAAGGTTAGTTTTCCAGTGTGTTAAATAAATAATCAGATTTTTAACGTTACATAGGGCATATTTAATTGTGTAGTGTGGTGAAAAATAGAATTTTCACCTCAGCTGAAAGGGTTCTGCAGCTCTCGACTTCGTCTCGAATTTAAAACACGAACTCGAGCCTTCATAAACTCATTTTCGACCCTTGTTGGGAAATATACTATTAGCTTCATAGTATTAAAATTAACCTTATTTGAAACCTTAAAATTTAATTTTATTACATTTATTTGAAACAGTTGTGATAGTTTTTACTTGTGTTCAATATATTTTTTCTGTAGTTTAACTGAGTTTAAAAAGACGATTTTGGAAAAAATAAAATTCACATCGGCATAATGGGAGGATCAGGTAAAAGCGAAGCGAATCTAGTAGGATCGACTTTCTGAAATTCCTATCTGAGAAACATGTTTTACATTATAATTTGTAAGCCAAAGGTATTAAGGTGATTAAATTAGAAATTTGAAAAATAACAAAACCTCATCTCACTCGATCCGTCCATATTCCTGTCGTTGTAAAAGTTGGAGATAATATTAGGGTAATAAAAACATTTTTCACGTGCGATAGACTCCTGACATACATGCACATTGACAAGACCACAGCAACAAAACATGTAGGAGGGACTATCCGATTAAATAAAGAGTTAAATGGAGTAACGAGATCCAAAAAGGAGAGTGAGAAAAACATGTCCGACGTACTATGGATTCCTGCCTTACGCACTAACACGAATTAGCAACAAACTAAGTAGGAGGAACTATCCGGTTAAATAAGCAGTTAAGTGGAGTAAAGAGTGACAGAGGGGGGAGGGGGAAAGAGGGGGAAAGGGGGGGAAAGGGGGGGAAAGGGATGTCGTGCAGCGCAGCAATAAGATGATAAAGTTCGGACGCGGAGTGGAAACAGTCGCGAGGATTAAACCGCGATCGTTTGCCTGAGTTCTAATTAAAGTTAAGGTAAGAGTCGACACGCCTCGGCCCTCATTTTATGTGCGGTTCTTAATGTTTTGCATATAATTGCGTATGAGTGGAGAAGGCGTAATAACTGAAATAGAGCAAACATTTAAATGTTTATTAAATAAGTATTTTCCCCCCACCTGCTATGTTTAGAGGCTTTTACTCCTTGTAAAGGGTGAGTGAAATAATAATTTGACTCCCTGCGGGAGTAAAGTTATTACTTTGTATCCCGGCAGGAGACAAAGTAAACCCATAAGAGTGACATTGAAATAAATAATTAAAAAATTAGACCCGCTTAAATTTTCTACGAAATTTCAACGAATGTAAGAGCTATCAGCTGATTTAATACCAGGAAAAATTAAATATGAATAACATCAGCTGTGAGAACGTCAAGAATTAAGCATGTAAGAACGTTGCAACGATCAGCTGATCGCTGGTGCATGAACGGTTGCAGCGACTCAGATGCAGCCGCTATTTGCAGATCGAAACAAATATACTGTATATTGCTTGTTAATTTCTAAGTTAATGAAATAGATGATTAAAGTTTGGGTTCTTTTTGTTACAAATGGGGGAATAATTTTGTGTGTATTTCGAGAGCAAATCACACTGCCTCCCTCATGAAAATTGTTGCCCTCGCAAGCTTGAGAGCCAACATTTTCACTCGTGAGACAATGTTGTACTTTACTCCCACAACACACAAATTTTACAAATTTTACAGATATTGAAAATTTTGTGACCGCAAAGACTCGCAATCACTCAATTACTTATTGGCTTGCCACCGAGAAGAAACGGGGATGGCATTCAGACAAAAACAGAAACATTAAACTTAATAAAATATCTTGAAAATAGATATGGAAGTTAGCATCAAAAACCCATATCGATTTACACACCTAAAATGGCTAAAGACCGGCTGTGCGTTGGCATCCAAATATGGGTGCAATATCACGAAGAAATTTCATTTGTTTTATCGAAAATTTTACAAGTGAAATTGGGAAAATGAACGATAGGATGAGATTCAGGGTGTCTTAAACATGTAAATCATACTAACAAGACAGTCACATGACCTAGTCTTATTTTATTTATTAGTGTTCACATTTATGTGAAACTAGCTGATACCCGAGGCTATTTTGAGGCTCGGGTATTAACCCCCACAATTTTTATGTAAACAGGATATTAGCTTGAAAATATTTCATATACTGTTACGGATTGCACCCTAAAGAACCACTGAAAATGCAGTGATTTGATTATTGTGTTGAGGGTGCCTACCAATCTTAGGCTTACAAATATTTTTGAAATGTTTCTTTTAGAAAATCAAAAGAAATTAATTTAAAACTATAGTCAGAAAAAAGTTACTCATAATAGTGCTACTGTGCTGGGCCTACGCTCACTTAATAAAGCAAACACGGACAATAGACCACAACAAGAAACAAATTTTAGCGTTTATATAATAAATTCTAAACCAATTCTAAATTCCATCTCAATCCTAACCAATTCAATAACTTTGTCAGAGGCTCCCAATAAATATCGTTGAATTAAAGCATTACACACAAAACCGAGATTTAACTTTCAAAGTAGCAGACACATATTACATATTGTAGCAGGCGGCGGCGGAGACACGGTTGTATACGTACGTCAAACGTGAGCTCTGATTGGCCCATTCAGCCGCTCATACGGATGCAGGACAGCGAATGTTAAATAAAATTATACCCCGATACGCCGAATACGAAGCGGACTACCGGCCCAATATGGCGTTGTAGCGAATACATTTCCTTCTAAATGCCGAACAAAACAGTCTGGCTATTCTGAAGGTTAGGTGTTGGTTTGTGAAGGATGCAAAATGGAAATGAAATGAAACGGACTTGAAAAATCATTTGCCGTGGATTTGAGAAACTGTAATATTAGAATTTCCAATTAAATTGGTAAAAATAACCTCTAAGACCCGACCTGTGAAAAATTGTCTTGATTTATTGCAGCCAAGGTAAAACAATCCTCTATTGAAAATTCAAGAATGTTTATGTTTATAAGAACTCCAACAAATAAATTAGTTTGATTTTAGAATAAACGATTTTGAAATAGCGTGCTTTGAGAAAAATATAGGAGGACAGTTGGGGAAAGTTCAAAACAACGTCTTCATTAAAAAAAAACAGGATTAAATTATTTAGGCTCTTTACCTCTCATAGTTCAGTATATGCTTCGCTAGTTTTGGATTCACAGTGAAAGAATTAATAATTGTTTATTCAAACATATTGACACCATTGTTTATACTATACTATTAATATAAGTACATTATCATACTGTACTTTTCATTGCTCCATTTTTATTATTATAACAAGGACAAAAAAAATTACTACAGTAAACAAAACTTGAAGCGAAAAATCATCGAAAATAAGAAAACAATAAAAAATTCCGACGATTAGTTAGATAAGATAATTATTTACAGTTTTCAATATTATAGTTAAAGTTATTAGGGTAAAAATCAAAACTACCCTTTTTTGGATCCCTTTTTACTTACTAGATCGGTCCTACCAAAGGCTCCCAATAAATATCGTAGAATAAAACCATTACACACAAAACCGAGATTTAACTTTCAAAGTAGCAGACACATATTACATATTGTAGCAGGCGGCGGCGGAGACACGGCTGTATACGTACGTCAAACGTGAGCTCTGATTGGCCCATTCAGCCGCTCATACGGATGCAGGACAGCGAATGTTAAATAAAATTGTACCCTGACACGCCGAATACGAAGCGGACCACCGGCCCGATATGGCGTTGTAGCGAATACATTTCCTTCTAAATGCTGAACAAAACAGTTTGGCTATTCTGAAGGCCTTAGGTGTTGGTTTATGAAGGATGCAAAATGGAAATGAAATGAAACGGACTTGAAAAATCATTTGCCGTGGATTTAAGAAACTGTAATATTAGAATTTACAATTAAATTGGTAAAAATAACCTCTAAGACCCGACCTGTGAAAAATTTTCTTCATTTATTGCAGCCAAGGTAAAACAATCTTCCATTGAAAATTCAAGAATGTTTTAGTTTATAAGAACTCTAACAAAAAAATTAGTTTGATTTTAGATTAAACGATTTTGAAATAGCATACTTTGAGAAAAATATAGGAGGACAGTTGGGGAAAGTTCAAAACAACGTCTTCATAAAAAAAAAAACAGGATTAAATTATTTAGGCTCTTTACCTCTCATAGTTCAGTATATGCTTCGCTAGTTTTGGTTTCACAGTGAAAGAATTAATAATTGTTTATTCAAATATATTGACACCATTGTTTATACTATACTATTAATATAAGTACATTATTATACTGTACTTTTCATTGCTCCAATTTTATTATTATAACGAGGACAAAAAAAATTACTACAGTAAACAAAACTTGAAGCAAAAAATCATCGAAAATAAGAAAACAATTAAAAATTCCGATTATTAGTTAGATAAGACAATTATTTACAGTTTTCAATATTATAGTTAAAGTTATTAGGGTAAAAATCAAAACTACCCTTTTTTGGATCCCTTTTTACTTACTAGATCAGTTCTACCAAAGGCTCCCAATAAATATCGTGGAATGAAACCATTACTCACAAAACCGGGATTTAACTTTCAAAGTAGCAGACACATATTACATATTGTAGCAGGCGGCGGCGGAGACACGGCTGTATACGTACGTCAAACGTGAGCTCTGATTGGCCCATTCAGCCGCTCATACGGATGCAGGACAGCGAATGTTAAATAAAATTATACCCAGATACGCTGAATTCGAAGCGGACTACCGGCCCTATATGGCGTTGTAGCGAATACATTTCCTTCTAAATGCCGAACAAAATAGTTTGGCTATTCTGAAGGCTTTGGGTGTTGGTTTGCGAAGGAAACAAAATGAAAATGAAATGAAAAGGGGATTTAAAAACGATTTATCATGGAACAGAGAAACTGTTATGTTAGAAGTAAGGGTAAATTGGTAAAAATAAACCTTAATGCCGAGTAAGCTGTGTAAAATAGCAGACACGAGTTTTAATTTGTAGGAGTCATGGGGCAGTACCGTTGCAGCGCTCGTATATACTAAGCAAATTTCAAAACTATGGCAAAATGTATTCCACTGAAGCGGGACAACATTTATTTTTACTTTCCTGAAAATGAGAAAATTATTCTTATTTTCTACGATCAGTTATAAATATTTATTTTGAGAGACGATTAAAACTTAAAATCCACACATAAAATCCTTGTTTGTTAATACATATGAAATATATTTTTCATCACTCTGTATACGAAAATTGTCCGTTACCGTACAGCTGAGATATACGAAAACTCTCAATTTCCTTACGTCAAAACAAATAATGATCAGATGCTTTTTCAGTACCCAAACATTTCATTCCTGTACCCAAACAAACCATTTCCGTACCAAAACAAAATTTTGCCGTACCCAAACAGTTTTCCTACTTTGACAGTCCAACCAGCTGACTCTAAACTAAAATAAACAGTTCAGCCAATGTTCAGCCGTATGGTGTTTGTTTATAGAAAAATAATTGAATTATGAAATTTTGGATGATTTTTTATAAGTTTGGTTACTTATTTGCATCGTTATGAAAAGTATTGTTCACAACTCGTCACAAAAGTCCCATTTCGTGACTAGTAGTGAAATATACTATATATTTTGTTATTATTCTTATGAATTTAAGTAGATTTATTCACATTCTAGGAAATAACCTTTTATTAACCTTTTACGCGAAATAGGATTCTCCAACTGTTCTTCTCATAGGTTCGAAGGCAGTAGAATTCACTTAAGTCAATGGAATTAGCATACAAATTTTCTTTAAAGAGTTATTGCGTCTGTTCTTTAAACTGACAAATTGAGGTACGCACAGCTATTTACGTTTCACTATTTGATAGTTTATATTCTTTAAATGTAAACATTGAAATTTTTGACACCCACGGGGAATAGTAGATTGAGGGGATTTTAAGTTGGTGAGTAGGCCTGTACTGTATATTGTTAGAGCCTCGATCTACCCATGTATGAAAGTTCAACCCAGTCAGTTTAGTATTACGTATTTGCCTTCACTCTAAACAAACAGGTACCACAAATATGCAAAATGTACTAGAACTAATACAACTATGAAGCGGGAGAGGGAGGTTAATTTAAATACTTATCATTTGCCAGCGACAGGCCAACCCCACGAAGGCAGACGATAACGTTATTCCGAAATATCCAAAAATTCCATGTCCTCGTGTGACTACCTATAGCGAACAATCAATGAACTTGTAGGACAAGATTAAAAAAAATATATACATCCAATAGGAAACTACGGCATGACGAAAAAAAGTGAATACTCCAGCCATTTGAGTATATTTGTGATATACTTAGCGGGATCATGCGATTTATACTCGTTGGTTTTCGTTTGTTTACTGAGAAACTTGTCTGAATCTGGCGAACGATAGGTGAAGTTTCCCTCCTTCTCGAGCTTCATGGTTGTATTAATTCTAGAATAACATAATCATTTTTTTAGTCGAACGACACATTCAAACACAGTGAAAACCAATGGCTATAAATAATATATCCTAAAACTTAATGATAAATTATTTACTTAATCGCAAATTTTCCCAATATAACCACCTCTATTTACATTAAAATTTAATATTATTATAATCTTATTACGCTTTCACAGATTAACCCTACATGAACATAAAGCAAAGCCTACCAACAATATAATAAGCCCACTTTGGTAAAACGCTTACAGAAAGGCGAAAGCTCAGAAAGGAAAGGTTAGCAACATATGGGCGAGACTGGTTTACGAGCACCCTTACGTAATCATCTCCAAAATTCTGGTCGAGCACCCCCCCCCCCCCCGGTGGTCGAGCCCCCCCCCACCAACCGTGCACTGCCTGGCGCGTCCCTTGCTCAGCGCGATCTTTGTTTTCCTATTTGTGAGCCTCTTTTATTACTAGCTCTTGAATATATTGGGGATTTATTAAAAGTTCAGCAATTAAATGAAAATCACTTATACCGGGTGTGTTACCTGTTTCCCACCAAAATTTAAACTTTGATTTGAAAATCTAAAAATTACCGTTTTATGAGGACTTGACACTTACTTTTTGTTTTTTGGGGTGGTCTAAAATTTAAAAAAAACACGACCGCCGTTTTTCAGTATGGTGTAGAACATTGATTTGTCATTGGAACAACCTATTTATGTTTTATTTTACTCATATTTTTAATAATTATTTTAAGACATTTTATGACTTGATATTGGTTTAAAAAACTAACTATTAACATTGGCACATTCAGGGATCAAATAATGGAAGTGATATTAAACCGCGAAAAGTTATGTAAGTGAAATATGTTATTACCTACTTTATTCAACCATTAAAAAGCCTTAAAATAATTATGTTGCCACCAGTTCCAGCAATTGTGACAAGACCAGACAAAAACAAGAAAAGTAGGCTACTTTGTTATATTGTGAAAAGGAGTCGAGTCCTTGAGAAAAACCATGTTGTTCATCATGATATATTAAAAATCATGATAATTATTAAAACATAATAATTTATCTAACCTTACAGCCTACAAAATTATCATTAGATAAAGAATTAAAATTATTATTTAAAACATTCCCGTGTTGGGCCGGGACAGAATGTCCAACAGTATCCCCTGCTTGTCGTAAGAGCCGACTAAAAGGGGAGGGGGGCGCACTGGTCCTTTTTCGCGTCTCCTTTTCACAACTCCATTCTCCGAATCATTTCAATAGCCCGGCTGTTTTTCTAAATCATTCCGTCCTACTTGCCGGGTGGCTCTGTGTTCTTCAGCCTCCACTGCGCTGGAGGTCTAGGATGAGCAGAGGGTACAGCTTAAAAACTGGGTTCTGCACCTCCCAGGCTGCCGGATAGTACAGGGGCCCGGGTCAGCCCAGCCAGCTGACCTGGCTGCCCTATCAGCCGGCGAAAATCCCCTTGGCCGTGGTGGTGCCGGTTGGCGACCGGATAGGGCCCTGCTGCGGTCACGGGGGGGCTCTGCCGAGGCCACTGCTCGTCCGGGACCGCCGGTGTTTTGGAGGCGGTCGAACACGGATATAGTTGCTCTGGCGACGGGTCGGTTTTGACATTCACATTGGGGTACTGTTTTGGGGGGTAACAAACGCCCAGTCTTGGGGGCTAATCCAGACATTATGAGCGGTTCACAAGAAAAAACTATTCAAAAGGTGCAGGAACCTTCCCGGGGTACCCTAACCCCAAAAACGAACCAGAGGGAGCAATTTCCTCGCCTACCCTCTCAAAGTGGGGACGTCGAGGTAGAAGACCCCTTTGGCCGGAAGCCTCGTGTCGCGAGGTCGCCACAAGGCCGAGCGACACCAACTGCCTCGGTGACAAGAACACCGGTGCTCACCGAGCAAGCATCCTCCGGCGGCGTTGAGTCGATGCACACCGACCCGTCCCCCTTCCAGGCGGTGATTGCACTTGCCAGGCAGCAGGAGGAGGAGCACCTTCAAAAGTGCTTCGCTACCCTCGCTGTCATGAAGGCCGCGACAGGCAGGCAGAAGAACATCAGCAGGGATGTGCAGGAAGGCATAGTCCAGTTGGAGACTAGCCTTAACCACATCCTTCAGCTGAGGAAATCTTGGCAGTCGTGCGAGTCGGTGACTGCTTCGACGCAGACGACCCCATCACTGCGCGTTAAGGCTCAGCCGGCTGGTGGGAAACGGGCTGCTTCCAGCCCCGCCCAACCGGAGGCTGAGAAGAAACCTAGAGGTGACGGTCCAGGGGAGACATCGGACCCCGAGAAATGGACCGACGTCGTTAAGAGGAAGGGGAAGAAGAAGAAAGTCCCACCCCAGCAGCCTGGAAGCCAGCCCGGCCCTCAGGACAACAAGAAGGCGCCGAAGAAGAGGTCACGTAGGACGCGGCCAGACGCCCTTCTCATCAAGCCGTCGGAGGGGAAATCCTACGCCGACGTGCTGGGCGAGATTCGCAGCAAAGCGAAGCCCGATGAGAAGGGCGCCGTTATCAAGGCCATGAGGAAGACCCGAGCCGGCGATCTTCTGGTCGAACTCGGGGACGCCTCCGAAAGCAAGTCCGCCTTCAGCGAAGACCTGAAGAACATCTTGGGGGCGAACGCGACTGTCAGCGTTCTCGAGCCCAAGTCGACGCTGGAGGTGAGGGACCTCGACGAGCTGACGACCGAGGCGGAGGTGACTGCAGCTGTCAAATCCGCTATCGGCGAAAACGTCGAGGTGAAGACTTTCGTCTCGAAGGCGAATGCTCGAGGCCAGAAGGTGGCGATCCTTACGCTGGGAGCCAGAGCAGCTGCGAAGCTCCTGGAGAAGGGCCACCTGAAGATCTGGTACGTGAGCTGTCGGGTACGCGAGAAGCTCGTGGCCTCCAGATGTTTTAAATGTCTGGGGTTCGGTCACGTCGCTAATCGCTGCTCTGGACCCGATAGAAGCAAGCTCTGCTTCAAGTGCGGCGGCCAGGACCACAGGGCCAGCGCGTGCAACGCAGCATTGTCCTGTGTCCTGTGTACAGAAGCCGGTTTGAAGGGCGACCAGGTCAAGCATTCCGCTGGGTCTGGTCGTTGCGGGCAGTACAGGCGGGCCATCCAGGAGCTTCGCCAGAACCAACAGAAATGATCAGTGTTCTGCAACTTAATATGCAGAGGAGCAGGACAGCAAACGACTTGCTGTTCCAATTCGCCACGGAGCAGGGTGCTGACCTACTGCTTCTCAGTGAGCAGTACCAGAACCGACGCTCTGCGCAGTGGTTCTCGGACCCCTCCGGCACTGCGGCGATTTGGATCTTGGACCTCGGGAAGGTGCCTGTTCTCGATTCCGGATCGGGCAACGGCTTCGTTTGGGTGAGGAGCAGGGGTTTCACCGTCTTCTCCTGTTACCTCACGCCTAACCAACCGATCGCAGACTACCGCCACATGGTCGATTCCATCGAGGATAAGATCATGAACACCTCTGGCGGGGTCATAGTCGGTGGCGATTTTAACGCCAAAGCCGTGGAATGGGGTTCCCCGCGGACCGACACTCGAGGACGTTACGTCCTCGAGTCGGCTGCCAGGTCGGGCCTCTGTATCCTCAACACGGGCGGCATTTCCACCTTTCGCCGTCCGGGGTGCAGAGAGACGATCCCTGACATATCTCTTGCCTCTGAAGGGATTGCCCAGCGGATCTCCGACTGGCGTGTCTGCGAGGACTACTCCTCCAGCGACCATCAGGCGATCCTTTTCAAGGTCTTTCCGGAGGGCGCGCGCTTGCGCGCTGAACCTGCTCCTCTGGCTCGACGCTGGAACACCAGTCGTCTGAGCAAAGACACTTTTAAAGAAGTAATTAAGGACCAGAGCATTGTGAATTTCACAAGTGCCGAAGATCTGGCAGCATCGACGATGCGACTCATCGCGACCGCATGTGAGCAGTCGATGCCCGGAGTTTCCCGCCGCCACAGGAAGAAGCCGGTTTACTGGTGGACGCCTGAAATCGCGGAACTCCGGAGGAGATGCCTTGGTCTCCGACGAGCTGCGCAGCGAGCCAGGAACCGCCCTGATGCAAATGCCAGATCGGCTGAGCACAGAGCGGCCCGCCGAGAGCTCCGCGGTGCCATCAACCGGAGTAAAGTCAGGTGCTGGAAACAGCTGTGTCAGGATATCGACAACGACCCCTGGGGGATGGGCTACAAACTTGTAACCCAGAAGCTAGGGGCTCGCTCACCACCTGCGGTCATGGAACCACAAGCCATGGCCGCCGTCGTCGACACACTGTTTCCCAGCCACCCAGTTCGGCCAGTCAGGGAATTCGGAGAGGTAGGCGCCTTCCCAGCTTTCCGGGAAGAGGAACTCACCGCCGCCGTCCGATCCCTACGACCCAGAAGAGCGCCCGGTCCCGATGGCATTCCGGCGGAGGTGCTCAAGCTCGCTGCGGAGGTGAATCCAAGGCTTCTGCTCGACATGTTCAACGCGTGTCTGGCGGAAGGCGTTTTCTTTTCGTCGTGGAAGGTTGCCCGCCTTGTCCTTATCCCGAAGGCGAAGAGCACACCGGGGACCCCTTCTTCTTTCCGACCCCTGTGTATGCTCGACACGGCCGGGAAAGTGCTTGAGAAGCTCCTGCGCGTCAGGCTGACCCAGGCCATCGTCTCTGCGGGGGACTTGTCCCCGCAGCAGTACGGCTTCAGATCCGGTCGCTCTACCATCGACGCTATTCAGGAGGTAGTTGAGGCAGTGCGGAGGGCGGAGGACCACAACCACTGGTCGCGCCGCGTGGTCCTTCTTGTCACGCTCGACGTGAAGAACGCTTTTAACTCCGCCAGGTGGAGCGATATGCTGTGGGCGCTTGAGCATACGTTCCAAGTTCCCTCCTACCTCCTGCGTATGATAGAAGCGTATTTGTCAGACCGCGTTCTGTTGTACGACACGACCGAAGGTCAGCGGCGCATTCCCATCACTTCCGGGGCTGCGCAGGGGTCCATTCTCGGACCAGATCTCTGGAACGTGTCCTACGATAGCTTGCTGAGGCTAGACATGCCCGATGAGACCCGCCTCGTTGGCTATGCTGACGACGTCGCTGCCTTGATCGCTGCGAGGAACGTCGAGCAGGCAAAACTGAGGCTCAGCGTAGTAATGGCCAAGGTCAACGGGTGGATGCGAGATCACGGCTTGTCCCTGGCTATCAGTAAGACGGAGATCGTCGTCCTCACCAAAAAGAGGATAAACACCGTGTTCCCGGTGCAGATAGGTGACGTCACACTCGAGACTAAGCCTGCTGCAAAGTACCTGGGAGTCATGGTCGACAGCAGACTGTCTTTCGGCGAGCAGATCCAGCGCGCCGCCGACAAAGCCGCTAAGGGTGTCGCTGCCCTTGGTAGGCTTATGCCCAATGTCGGCGGTCCTCGTTCCTGCAAGCGCCGTCTGCTCATGACTGCCGTCCAGTCAGTCTTGCTGTACGGGGCGGAGGTATGGGCTCACGCACTCGAGAAGCGAGTCTTCCGAGACCGGCTTGCCCGAGTCCAGCGTCGAGGAGCTCTGCGGGTCGCTTCGGCCTACCGCACAGTCTCCGAGCCTGCTGTGATGGTGATCGCCGGAGTCATCCCCGTCCTCTTCCTCGCGAGGGAGAGGCAGGCGATTTACCGGAGGAGGCCTGAAGTGGGCCGGGAAACAGCTGCCAGGGAAGAGCGCGATCGCAGCTTCGACTCCTGGCAGCGCGACTGGGAAGCCGAGCCGAGGGGACGCTGGACCTTCCAGCTCATACCATCCGTCCGACCATGGGTGGAGCGGCAGCACGGCGAGGTCGATTACTACGTGACCCAGTTTCTTTCTGGACACGGGTACTTCCGAGCCTATCTACACCGGATGGGCAAAGTCGCCAGCCCGGACTGTCTGTATTGCCCCGGCATCTCAGACACGTCCGAGCACACCTTTTTTCAGTGCGACCGTTGGCACGTCCGCCGAGCCTCACTTTCATCTGAGATCGGCGTGGTCGTCAGCCCAAACAACATCGTCGGAGCTATGCTCCAGGGAGAGGGCAACTGGAACTGTGTCCAGCACTACGTCCAGGCCATTCTTCGGGCGAAAAAGGTCGACCTCGATCGGCCTTAATCCTCAGCATTTCCCCACGGAGGTTGCCCTAGCGGCGTAATATCAAAGGCCTAGCCCGAAGTAATGTGTGAAACAGTTCCAGGCTAGTGTCCTCGGTGCCGAGGGAGGTGGTTTAGTCGGTAGTTCACGGGACATCGAGCTCGTGGGAGTCCGACACTACTGAGGGGACAACGAGCCCCTCAGTGTGCGTAAACGCATTCCACCTCCTACCCAAAAAAAAAAAAAAAACAAAAAAAAAAAATTATTTAAAACATTATTATAAAAACTAAATTATTATTAAAAACTGAATTAAACTGAACTGAACCATCATTAAACTGAAATATTATTTAAACTGAATTATTATTAAATAATTATTATTATTATTTTGTATCCGATAAAAAATAATAGTTTCTGAATTGCTGCGAAAATATATAATGTTGACCATGTGAAAACTTCATCTCTTGTGTTTTGAAATCATGGTATAGGGCAACTCAAAGTCTTTTTTTCATCTCAATAACATAAGCAGCAAACTTTGGCATCATGTTTCCAACCATCCCGAGTACTTTCTAAAAAAACAATAATCACCTATGGTTTTAACTGTCTTTTTTGTTTTTGTTTGGGTTTTCTAAACGAGGACAGGTTTAGTAGTTTCCATGGACAAGCACTAAAAAGTATTTAGCATATTGTACACCCTCAAGGTTATGGCATTATCACATTGCAAATTGCCATTGGTGATTGGCGGGACTCGAACCGTTGCCCTGCGTTCTACCGCTACACTAGGCCGCTCCCTCAAGTGTTAGTCTTGGGAAAATATACCATGAGGTAATTAATGAATAATCCAAAACACCATAAAATACAGGGTTTTCATAAAGACAAATTCATTTGTCTGATATGGTTGAAACACGTGGACAGAACATAAACAAATACTAGATCTATCCTATAATTAGTTTTAAACAAGGAAATAAAATTTAAGTTGCACATAGAGTGAAATTAAGAAAATTAATCCACATGGTACTGCATTACAAATCAATCGTGGTAAATATTAACGTTCATCTTCATTATTATTAGGAAAAGACGCCTTCACAGAAAAACTCAACATATATTAGAATTAGCCTACTCACTTTCTCAGAATATTGAGGTAAAATAAAAAAAAATTCTGCTAACATAGAATCAATAAATTTTTAATAAAAATTCATTTAAATAAATGAATTTTGGAGCGTGAGTCCTACGATATAAATTAATTGAATCCTTGATTAACTTACAGCTTATGAAAAATTAATATCTGTTTATACCTAACAGGGCTCAACTTATCTTAATAGTACTACTTTTTAAATTTAAAAACTAATTTGACCACACCAACTTATTTTTAATTTGGTCGGTGATGATATAATAAAAGGACTTTTTGCTTCTACAACTATTTAACAAATAGATTGATTTGATTTATTTCAATGAAACAGTCCTTTAATTTTGACTTCCATCTCAAACTACTCCGTGGTAAGCGAAGTATAAAATTAAAAAATCTTGATTCTACTTATTTCTCCGACTTACAAGTTGTTTCATCCAGTTGGAGATCAACAACAAGAAAGCGTCTCAGACAGAAGTCTAAGTGAAGCTATGACGTTTCAAACAAAGCGAGAAGTCGGTCGCCTCGGCGGCCACTGCGAGCGGATCTGTCACTCACGCGGGAAACTTTCCCGCCAATTCCAGCGCCGCGGCGCCACCGCCGCCATATTGTCTCCGGTATTTACAAGAAGCAGCTGCCGCTCTTTCTTACTCTTTGTTACAGGGCGAGTTGTTTTCCACAACGTCATCAAAAACTAAATTTTTAGCTTTTTATGTTTAAAAAGAAATAAGTTTCAATATAAACGAATAAATAATAGTAATATGTATATCTAGGGATATATTATGAAAATTTGAAAAAGCTTAAGACCATCAGTAACAGTTTTCGTTGCAATAAAACGTTAGTGTTCATTCAGTTGCATGATCAGAAATGTTTAACAATAAAAATAATTAGACGGTAATTTGTCTAAAGCAAGAGGAAGATAGATAAGTGAATGCTAGAATTATGGTGCGGACAACTTGTTTTATATTATGTGCACATTAAAGATAATTTTTTTAAGAAAAAAACTTTGCTTAATAAACATATTATACGGTAGTAATTGTAAGGAGATTACTATTTATGTCAAAATACTTCAAATAAGCCTTACTCTATTGGTAATGTTAGCGTTAAGGCAGTTAGTTACTTTACCATTCAACTTTAGGATAACGTGTGATAACGATTCACAAAAAACATATGTGACTGTATCATTCGAAATATGTGACTGTATCATTCGAATACAAAAAATAAACAAAAAATATGTAAAAAAAATGAAAAAAATTTGTCAAACATATGTGACTGTATCATTCGAATACAAAAAATAAACATGATATCTGAAAATGCAGCGAGCAATTAAGGCTATTTTAAATGCCGATTGAATTGTGAAATAAAAATGTAATTGAAAGGACTCCAATTAAAATAAAAGAGACTCCATAAACAATAAACTTAGAACACAGATTGTTATCAAAAAAGTTTTAATCGCACTGTTAAAACTTAAGAAATAAGACGTTTGTCGTGATTAGGTAATTAAAAATAGCAATGTTCGTGTAAATAAGGGTGGGGAGAAATCAATTGTGCAGTGTATCACGCAAACGTCCGTCCTTAACAAGCTGCAAACGCCTGATTAGGAAACAGCTGATAACAATCAGCTGACTAACAACCGGGACTAACAAGGTCGCAAAATACCCTGTCACAGATGAGTGGTCTCACATGATAATAATATTCCTTTATTGCCGTCAGACAATACAAATATAGCATAACGTGCGTCAAAATAATACATTTTAAAGTAATGTTTCAACATAATTACATAAAATAATCAAAACACGAAGTTAAAATAAAACAATCTTTACATGAAACTGCTTCAAAATACAAAAGCTTCATCTTTAGCTTGATTTGACAAGATAAATTAAAAAACTCCAACCAATGCTCCCCCGGGTCAGTGGTCCACAAACTCAAAATCAAAAAGTTTTTTTTTTTCAATCAAAAAGCGCCATAGTAGAATTCGGGATTCCCCAAGGCTCCGTGTTGGGGCCCATTATTTACATTTTATATACAAATAGTATTACTAGAACATTTTCTAATATTAAACTAACAATGTATGCGGATGACATAGCCATTCTTTTTAAAAATAATTCAGTAGCAAACCTAGAAATTGACAGTTTTTTGCAGCTAACCAACCTATACCAGTACCTGAATAGTAATAACTTGCATGTCAATCCGGATAAGTCAAACTGTATATTTTTTAATACAGATGGAATGACGAAATAGACCCTTTAATTTTTATGAATGATTTCGAACTTCCTTTTTCCACTGAAACTAAATATCTTGGATTAATTTTTGACGAAATTTTTTCTTGGTCTGACCACATTAATGCGCTATGTTCAAAATTATTGCCACAATTATTTTTGCTCCACAGATTTTCAAAATTTCAAAACCCTTTTCTTATGAAGTTAATTTATTTTTCATTAATAGAATCAAGATTAAGGTACGGTATTACTCTCAGGGGGTCTACGTCACGGTCAAATTTTTTACGTGTTTTTAGATTGCAGAAAAGAGCTATCCGCATCATGGCGGGAGTGTGCAAGAGATCTTCTTGCCGGAACATTTTTAAATCATTGGAAATTCTAACACTACCTTCACTTTATATTTTCGAAATTTTACAAGACTGTAAGTTTAAATCAACGACAGTAGCAACCGGGGCAGATATTCATAATTATAATACCAGGCAAAGGCACCGTCACAGTCAAACTCAACATCGATTGGAAATAACCGCATCACTACCGCAAAATATTGGACCTAAACTGTACAACAAGCTACCTGAAAATATTAAATTAGCAAATTCAGAAACAAAATTCAAAATTCTCTTAAAGAAACACCTTTTGGAGCGTGCCTGTTATTCTATAAGTGAGTTCTGGGAGTAAGTTAAGTGTTGAATAGATTAAGATACATTTGATAAATTAGTCATAAATAGAAGAATTTAATTTTAAGTTTGACGTTTGTAATACAATTATTGTAAAATTGTCCTACTACAATAAAATATTTTGATTTTGATTTTGATTTTGACTCGTCCACCGACTAGAACACGGTCGACACTAAAAAGCGTCATTATTTTATTTTAAAATTCTCAATTTTGAATCGAATGCCTTCTTCTAGGACTTGGTCCAGAATGTTCACCCCCCTCTGACAGGGTAGGCACGCCAGTGCTGCCAACCTGTGCTCTGCCGGTCCGAATACATTTCTGGATCTGGTGTCGTACCCATGCAAGGTTCTTGAAAGGTCCCAGAAATGTCCTTGCCCTGGATCGGGTGACTTTCGAACTTGCAAAAGAGTGTAGTTTCCAGAATGTACTTCATCTAGTTAACAGTCCCAGTTCTCGAAAGCCATTTCGGCACGACCCTCTAAATTTGGTTTTGCTATGACTCTCATGGTTTTTTCTGAAGAGCATGTAATCAACCTTGGGATTGAGAACGGTAGATGTAGCAAGGGATTAACAGGCTGCAACACGACCTGACATTTATATTTGTAGAAATATCTAAAAAATACAATATTTCATGCACCCTTCTATTATGTAGTAAAGTATGAATTATGGCAGAACATCAGGAATATACAGTGTGTAAAAAAAACCGTCCCCCCTCTTTAATTTTTTTGTTTGTTAAGACAAACAATTAACCTTTGGGGAATGATACTAACTCAATCCAAATTATTTTTCGACGTTAGTAAAAATTTTGAGTATCCCCAAAAAATGGGGGATTTTGAGGGCAACTCAAAATTTTCAAATGCATACCCCTTTCGAGTGACCCATCATTTTAAAGAGCTTTTAAAAAATAGGCGAATGGTGGAAGTTGGAAGTTGCACTCGAAAGGGGTTTGAATATGACAATTTTGAGTTGCCCCCATAATCCCCCATTTTGGGGGACACTCAAAATTTTTAATATCACCAAAAGAGACCACTTTTACATTTAATAAAAATTTTCCCAGGGTAGTTCATTTTTAAGTCATCAAAAGTGAATTAAAACTCAAAACGTCCTAGTCGCCATGTTTCAAGGATGTGTTGCATTCAAAACTTTGACAAGCTGTCAATTTGGATAGAAACACGTTAGAGACTTCCAACTTTCACTTTTCATCTACTTTTAGAAAGCTCTTTAAAATGAGGGGTCACTCAAAAGGGGTTTGCATTTGAAAATTTTGAGTTACCCCATTTTTGGGGGACGCTCACAATTTTTACTAACGTCAAAAAAAAATTTGGGTTGAGTTAGTATCATTCCCCAAAGGTTAATTGTTTGCCTTAACAAACAAAAAAATTAAAGAGGGGGGGACGGACTTTTTTTACACACTGTATATGTATGTAACACCTCCCCTTCTCATAGGTTAAGTCGCTCCACAGGCTTCTTTGTCTTGATTATCGTCTTAAGTTCGTGTCAGATGGAGTCAAATTCACTTGATCATCTGGTGCAATGTAATTTTAGTGAACCGGCCACTTGATTCTTGGAGTGAACACTATTTCTATTCCTGATGTTCTGCCATAATTCATACTTTAAAACATAATAATTTATTTATTTACATCATATGTTATATTTTGGTTTTGTTTGTTTTTAACGAATTTCCCCTATAGGGAAGAAGCTATTACCGTAGGTCTCATGGTAAGACCTAAGCCCGAGACCATGATGACTTTTTGTTTTGGGGCCACCAGAAGCAAAAAAAAAAACATTCGTTCGAATTTATGTATATATATATATATATGTGTGTGTGTGTGTGTGTGTGTGTGTGTGTGTGTGTGTGTGTGTCTCAGCACGATAGCGGCCGTAAAATGGTCCGATCTTAATGAAATTTGGTACAGACGTGTAAAGTGGTAATCCCTCGGACGAGTTCGTGAACCGGCCCGATTGGACCACCGGAAGGGGGGGTAAAGAGGGATAAACCTCCACAAAAATGGGTATTTTGAGTTTTTTACATAGAAAAATTAAATTTAACGAATTTTTGCTGGCACCATTGAATTCAGCTAAAAAAACAAACAATTTAGTGTTTTGAATCACTGCTCTATGTCCATTACTTACCGAGTTATTGAACGTGGTAAACACAGTACGCTGTCCCAATGTTAACCTTATGGGAAATAAGTAAAATTCTATATCTCCGTTATTTTTCAACATATCTTGATAAAACTTGGTAAATAGCTTCTTCTGGTTCAGATCTACTAAATATTGAGTTAAAACCACCCAGTTTTAATATACATGTAGCAGCAAACCTGTATACTCATTCCCCATGTTATTCTTATGGAGCTTAGCAAAACATGTCAAATCTCGCTATGTTGGATTGAAATATGTTGTTTTGCATTTGAAATCCGCTGAGTATGCAGGTCTGCTGCAACGGGGAATTTCAATGAAATAAAAAGATACTTCTCTTGACTAAAATAATTATTCATTTATATTTGTCGTGATCAAATTTACGACACCTTCATATAAGAGAGTGCATCTGTTACAAACACTATACTGCCATACTGCTTTACAAAGCAGATTGTTACAAGCCTATTCTATCTGACGCGGTCGTTACGCGTTTGCAGGTGGTAGTAAGAATTTGATCCAACTCTAATTGGAAGGGTACAAAATTGTTATTGTTGACAAGAGAACGTATTTACGCATGGCTTTTAGTGAAATGTTTGCCGTCCGCAACTAAATGGTGATATTTCACTTTACTCATTTATAGTATACCGGGTGTCTCACCTAAAGTGAACCATTTTGAGTCACTTTGAAATTTAAAAATATGGCCGCCATTTTCCAATATGGCGGACAACTTTGATTTTTCTAATAGAGCACCCTGTATTTTAAGAATTTTTTGGATTTAATATATTAAATTTTGGTAACTTATTATTCTTTCTAATTTTTTCCTAAACCCAATGGTTAAGGAGGTACAAGCAGTTAAAGTTTGATTTTTTCCCATTTAAAAATCATTGTGTCCATTTAACTGTGCCACAACAATCGTTACCATGTATTCCTTATTGAGTAAAGCATATTCAAAATAGTAAATTTCTATGAGTGAATCTCAACTAAAAATTATTTTATGATTAAATCTCAACTAAACTCATATTTTAAGACACTTTTCTTCTTTGGTATGTATTATCAAACCCAATTTTTTCGATACACAGCTACTAACAATTTCCCAATGCTTTTTAAATGTGGAAAAATAAAACTTTAACTGCCTGTACCTCCTTAACCATTAGGTTTAGGAAAAAATGAGAAAGAAAGAAAGTTACCAAAATTAAATTTAAATTCCAAAAACATCAGCAAATACAGGGTGTTCCATAAGGAAAAACAAAGTTGTCCGCCATATTGGAAAATTGTGGCCATATTTTTAAATTTCGAAGTGACTAAGAAAAGCAGCTTTAAAAATAAAGGGAAGTCCCCCATAAGAAGTTCTTTGTCAGATTTATAATAAAAAAGTTAGCTATTGGTTCACTTTAGGCGAGACACCCGGTATAAATAATTTAATATGGTACTTTATCTTTTTACCTGGACCCGACTAAATCAAGCTTCCGTGAATTATGATTTCATATAAAACCATCGGCTTACTTCGAATAGCTCTAAACAGAAACACGCGTTTTATTGAATTAATACTCTAAAGCAAACATTTCGTGTAAGTTTTATTTCTTCCATAAATCGAATAAACAATAAATAAATTATTTCACAATAGATTTGAGAAGAAAATATTATCCGGGCTTCAGAAATGATACATAATTTTCCTAACATTTTTGTAATTATCAAACAGAAACTCACTGTTTTGTTTTCAACTCATATAACTAAATCTGCTTAATCGGATACACATCACAAACACAATGTCGTTTTCTTTATGACACACGAACCCTGCGCGGCTTCGGCGGTCGGGACTTAGGAGTAATTTCGTAATGAAAGGCGGCGCGGCGTTAATGGCGATAGCAGTGTACATCAAGATAGCCTTGGGGACGCAATTTTGAAAAGGCTCCTCAGTCGGATGAATATGAAACATTTTCAGAAAGCGTGAATTATACATTACCCGCTACGCAACCTTCCCGCTCTAATTGCTGCTCGGCCGTCGTCTTTGTATTTTGTATAGACCATATTTTCATTTTCATATAATATAAAGAGGTTGAAGGTGTAAATATAATTTAACACATAAAAATAACATTTTTGTAATAAGTTTGTTAAGTTAAAATATATTTTAAGTTATGCAGTTTTGTTGTAAGGAAAATATTGTTTTTATAGTGAAAATATTTTTTCAAGTAACCTTATTATCGTATATTTCAAACGAAGAGTGGAAACTGGGACTTTGAGTACACGAAAATAAACTTCGAAGCACGAAATTAATTATCACGTTATATTATGGTCGAGAACAATGCAAAATACTTTCAAACGAGTTTTAAACGATATTGTAACAACGATACTTTGGAATTAGGTGTGCCGGTTTATTTTCTTATAACGGAAAAATCACAAAATATAGTAAACATTAGTAGGAAATAAATGTAGAAAACAATGTGAAAGATGAAGTTTCGCAGGGGGTAAATACAATAAAAACAGGCAATTTCATAATAGTGTGAAGGAATAACATTTTCAGTTTTAAGTTCTATCGCCTATCTTATTCAGTATGATAATATATTGTTCTGTGTTTTTTTTTACTGCCCACTATAAATTGTCTGAAGATCAGGTGTCAACTTATACTTAGAATATACATTGTTAATCTTATTTATTTTGATATCATGGTTTTTAGGTGAAATTTGCTGCCAATTGAGTTATGCAAATGACATTATTAGCCATTACAAGTTCTTAACGCTAAACTATGGCTCTATTATATAGTTAGTATATTTCATAACAAGAGTGAAAAGTGTGTCATTACATATACGAGAATATATGCTTATATGTCGAGAATACGTAAACCAATTTTGAACGATACTTTTCTCTATACAGTTGATGAAAGAATAGAAATATTAAATATTCATTTTGTTTATTCTTGTCAGAAAAATCCAAAAAGATACTTCACGATACTTTTGCACATCAAGGCTTTTTACTTTAGCGTAGTAAACAATGTAATCAAGAGTTTTCGCCGGTGATAAACACATAACTAATGCATGTGGCTCTACAGTGGTGCAAAATCAGAATGTTATAAAAAATACAATTCACTAATAATATGATGTGAAGTAAAGATTTTCTCTCAAAAGTCACTCAACGGAAAGCCAAACCGACTTGAAGTACTAACAGAAGTCAAGCTGAAGCTGTGGTGAGCCGAAGTGGGGTTGGGGGGGGGGGTGTGGGAGAGGGTAGTGGGGGGTGTGTTAAGTGCGGCTAATTTGAAGGACTGAGGGTCTAACTTAGATGACAAATGTCTTGCAACAATCTATTGTATTTACTAACAGAAAGTGTCAAAGTGCCAAACAAGTTAAAATTATATGTAATTGAAGATTAACTATATTATGTAATAATCTTGAAATTTAAATATAAATACTGATTTGAGAAAAAGCCTTTTACTGTGGTTGCATTTCATTTTGCCTTTTTTATTTCTAGAATGCTGTAAAGCATTTTACGCAAATGATATTCATGAAAAGCTTACAAAGCGAAGGGAATCCTTTTACGTAACCCTGCATCTGAACAAAATTGTATTTATAAGAAATATCACGGATGTTAAGCATTAGGTATTATTAATTTTTACACTATGGCTTTCAATTTCAATATAAATAACTTCAATTTTCCTTTACATTTGTTGAGAAGTTTCTTAAATGTCATCTCTTTTATATAAAAAAAAAATCGGTTTAATTATGCTAGATTTTGCAATGTAATGAATGTTATTACATCTAAACAAAGGATTTAACAAACAAAATTTCAAATAGATTTTTTAAACAAGAGAGGTTTAAGAAAATGTTGAGTGGGTCCACAAACGAAAGACTTGTGAACAAGCCAGTGAAAGCTACTGCAATAAACATTTATCAGAGTAAGCTTACAGAAATTAATTAAAAACTAAATATAAAAGGTGTCATTTCAATAAATGGTACTCGGTTTTCTCGCCACTGTTCGGCGTGGCGCTAGGGGCAGTGTGTCTTCCATTAACTCGTCGGTAAACAAACTAATAAATTAATTTGCTTCGATTTGTTTTTATTTTGCCCTCAGTCAGTTATGCGGTTTTACTGCGAATGGTGTTGAGCAATCCATTTTTATGTTTCCTTTACATATTTTATCGCAAGTTTTATTTGAAATTATATTTTTTATTAAAATAACACATGATAATTTTTTAACAGATTTGTCATATGGATTTTAATGTAATTTACTAAATAGACGGAAAATTCACTGAAAATGAGTTTATAAGGCAAGCTCAAACTGTTACACGAATTATAAAAACACTCGAGACTTACTGTGTATTTCAAAGTTAAAGTTTTTTTATAATTTCCATTGTTATTTTATATTTACTTTAGGTAATGCCTGAATGTAAAGTATTGTAGGAAGAATTCAATTTGTTGCTTTAAAATATTGATCTTTCCTAAGAAAATAAATGGATTACAGTTCCCTAAATTCAAATTTTCTATTTTATTTTGTGTTAAACATGTATATTAAAAACGTAGGCTTATAATATGATATGCGAATCATAATAATACAGGTTTAAACAATAAATCAATTCGCTGATTGAAAGATTAACAGTAAACAAAATAACCTATATCCGTCTGTGAAAAAAACTAAAAGCATTCAATTGCAATGCATTAAGGGTATCAAAACCTTTTCAGTAACATATTCCTGGCATAGTCATAGTCATAGTCATAGTCACTTTATTGAGCATTTAGACAAGTACATGCATATGCCAAGTCAATACAAATACAAATAAGTACATAAAATAACGGTTCTTCTATGACAAAAAATGTACATATTACATAAGGGTCTTATCACACATAAAATCGTTTACACTATAGTAAGCCTTGCCAACTAGCAGCTTTTTCAAGTCTCTCCTAAATTTAATAGGGTTTGATTCGTTTTTCAGGAGGTCAGGCAGGTTATTGAACATTTTAATGGCAGAAAAATATAGGTGGTTTTCAAAGAATGATGTTGTATGTCGGGGGATATTTAAAACGCCTTTTGGTTTGCTCCTTGAGTTGTAAGAATGTACTGGTATAGAGTCATTAAAGATAGAGAAGTTCTGTCGGAGAAAAGAAAGTGTTTCCAGGATATAAATTGAGGGGAATGTTAATAACTTGTTGGCCTTGAATAAATCTTTGCACGAATCGAGTTTTGGGATTTTAAATATAACCCTAACAGCCTTTTTTGCAATCGAAATACCGCCTTTGATCGAGTCGTTTCTGACCCCCATATTGCAACAGCATATGTCATGTATGGATGGATGATTCCATAGTAAGCTGTAAGAAGCAGGAAGGGAGAATCAAAATCTCTAAGTCTTCTGAGAATAAAAATTCCTTGGCTTAACTTTCTGCAGACAAGATGAATATGAGATTCAAAGGTTAACTTTGAGTCAACCATCACTCCAAGAAAGCGAGCATCGGTTTCAGACTCAACCGACTCATTGCCCAGACAAATACTAAGTGGGACGTCATTTGGATGGTCTCTAATACTAAAATCTAGGAGAGCAGTCTTGGAAATATTAGCTGACAAAGCATTTCGATCAAGCCAATCAAGCAAGAGATTACCTTTTAGAAATGATTCCATTTCCAAACCCTCTCTCAGTGGGTGGGAAAATGTGATGCAGATGTCATCGGCATACATACACAGATTAGAGTTCACCAAATCTTGTCCGAGGTCGTTAGCGAAAAGCAGGAATAAAACTGGTCCCAAAATTGAACCCTGGGGTACGCCTTGAAATGAAATTCCCTTATCAGAAAAATGTTGTTGATAACAGCTGTTATCATCGATTGATGACACCTTGACAAGACTTAATCTACCAGTAAGATATGAATGGAACCATTCGTGAGCTACACCTCTGATTCCCATCCTGTACATTTTGTCAAGCAACAACCTATGGTCAACGAGATCAAAAGCCCTACTAAGATCAAAAAAGAGAGCAGAGGAATGATTTCCTGTGTCTAATGCTTGCACGACGTGCTGGATTACTGTAAACATTGCATTTACAGTGGATTTTCCCTTAGTGAACCCATACTGATGAGCGAACAAGACATTGTTGTTTTTTAGAAAGTTCCACAGCCGTCTCAAAACAACTTTCTCAATTATTTTAGAGAATGTCGAGATGATTGAGACAGGTCTGTAATTAGAACAATCCTCTAAACTTCCCTTTTTATGAATTGGTGTTACAACTGCCATTTTGAGTGGTTCAGGAAAAATTCCAGAGCTAAATGATTCATTTATGAGATCACTGAGAGGTGATGCCAGTGTATGTGCCACCTTTTTTAGGAGGATTGAAGATATCCCATCCATACCAGAAGACCTCTTGCTTTTGAGCTCAGACACCACTTCTAGTAACTCCTTGGGGCATGTGGGATACAGAAAGAATGACCTATTACTCTGTTGACAATTGACAGGTTGGTAACCACCACTAGGACGATTGCCTGAATCATCCTTAGGGTTTAAGAAATACTGTAAGAACATATTCGCGATGTCTTTTGGATGATCCACTATTCTACCATCATCAGATTTCAAGCTGGGAGAACAGCTGTTCTTGTCAGAAGAAGTGTTTCTGTTGAGATTTATGAAACTCCAGAGGGTTTTTGATCGATTAGAAGAACTGTCCAATCTCTTGACCAGATTTGCAGATTTGAGATTCCGTATGGATTGCCTATATCTCTTCTTCAAATCTAGGTATTTCTGACGAAGAGGGTTTGTTGAAGGGAGGTCTTTTGATACAATGTACAGATTTCGTAGTTCCTGTTTTTCATGAAGAACTCTATCATTTAACCTAACCATAAAAACATTGTCCCCAAATGACATTTTTCTCCTGACCAAAGGAAAACTTATCTTGAAATAGTAATCTATGATAGAGAGAAATGTTTCAAACTTTAAACTTAGACCTCCAGCCATTGCAACATCCAACCAATTTTGCTCACTTAGATAAGATGCAAACAACTTGATGTTTACTTCAGAAAAAATTCTTTTTGAGTGATAAACAGCACTAGGAGTATTCAAAGATGATGAACCTTTTATGATTGCTACTTGAGCATGATGATCAGTGAGACATGATATTACCACAGAACTGTGAAAAAGATGGATAGGGGAGTTCGTAAACACAAGATCTATGATGGTCTTGGATCCCTTAAATTCCCTAGTGAAACCGGTGATTGTTTGACGGAGATCAAAAGATGACATGTCCTGCAGCAGAATAGTAGATTCAGAAGACCGCACAGCCATATCTATGTTGAAGTCTCCTAAAACGACCGTCCTTATGTTGCTTTTCATCAAACGTTCTAAGCAACCATAAATATTGTCAAAGAAAACTCTAATATCGTTGTTTTTGTTGGGAGGCCGATATACACCAACCACAAGATATTTGGTCTCCCCACGACCCAAGAGAACAGCTGAAAGTTCACAGATACCCTCTACGCAAAATTCATGCACATCTATTTTCTGAAAAGGGATGTTTTCTTTGACAAAGATACCTACACCACCTTTCTTCATTCGTGGCCTACAATAAAATCCTGCGTTCGCAAACCCCGTCAGACACACCACCTCACTTTGTGAATCTGTAAGATTATGCTCACTAACACAAATTACATCTGGGCACTCTTCAGAAATGAAGATTTGAAAAGGCTCAAAGTTTTTCAACTAGCCTCGAACATTCTGATGTAATATCTTGAAAGCGGACGGTCCCAACTTCTGATCATTGCCAACCTTAGATGACTTCTTGGGTATATAGCTTCTTGTCTGGGCATAGCCCAGACACTCTCCAAAACCTAGTTCAAAAAGGTTTTGAAACCACATACACTAATTTATTTCTGTAATATTTCCTCCCAACTACGGCTACTGCAATCTGAACCTCCCCCTCCCAACTACTCTCACTTCTGTAACCTCTCCCTTCCTACCACTCTCACTTATGCAGCCTCCTCCTCCCAAATACTCTCACTTCTGCATTATGCAACCTCCTCCTCCCAACTATTCATACTCCTGTAACCTCCCCATCCCACCTACTCTCACTTCTGTAACCTCTCCCTCCCAACTACTCTCACTTCTGCAACCTCCTCCTCCCAACTATTCATACTCCTGTAACCTCCTCCTCCCAACTACTCTCACTTCTGCAACCTCCTCCTGCCAACTATTCATACTCCTGTAACCTCCTCCTCCCAACCACTATCACTTCTGCAACCTCCTCCTCCCAACTGCTCTCATTTTTGAAACCTCCTCCTCCCAACTACTCTCACTTCTTTAACCTCCTCCTCCACACTACCCTCACTTCTGTAACCTTCCCCTCCCAACTACGGTCAATATTTTTTTTCTGTTAACTCCCCCCCAACAACTTTCACTTCCTCCTGTAACCTCGCTCTCCCAACTGCGCTCACTCCCTCCAATAACCTCCCCCCCTGCACTTAATCCCTTTTGTAACTTCCCCCAACTGCACTCACTCCATTCTTAAACTCTTCCCCAACTGTACGGCTTCCCATCCATCTTCTTACTTGGTCGTAATTTTATGAGGATATGAGGTGACACCTCGCTTACTATCCATAACCTTTTAATTTTTGTAAGGATTTTTGCAATATAATTTTAAGCCAATTGGTTTAATGTTATTGCTGTATTAGGTACTCCTATGCCAAAGTTATCTAATCAAAGAAATGTGATTAGAAAAAAAAATATACAAGCGGACCTCTATTATTTTAAATTAATAGCTAGCTATTAATATTCTAATTAATAAAACTCATTTATTTCATTAATAACCCATACAAATTAAGACTCTTATTTATTAAATCAGCTTAATTTCTTTGATTTAACTATTAAAACAAAAAAATCAGGAAATAATTTTACTGATAATATGTTAAAAACACAATACAATGGAGTTAAAAATAAAAAAATAAAATATATCAACAATAGGTCCATTTATTCGAGACTTGTGAGTGACTGTAGAGGGAAGGAGGAGGTCGTCCTACAACTTATACAATTATCACTCTCGACTCTAGACCACCCCTTCTCTTTCTCTCTTCCCCACCCTCCCCCCCCTCAACCCCTGGCCTTCACAAACGCTCCTCCGGCTATCACTTTAGCTGATACTTTATTACGGGAACAATAATTTGTAAGCGGAAAAGTAGTTCATTGTTTACAGTAATAACACATTGTTATTATAAAATTCTAATTAAAAAACGACGATTAATTGACGAATTTTGATGCCAGATTAACGAGTCAAAGCAGATTTATTGATCTTAAAATATAGAAACCTAATAAATATTATTGAAGCTAATAAATTTAATATGCATAAAGAGTAGAATAAATTTCTTATGTTGGAAAAAACTACCATAAAAAAATAACCTTTCTCACAAAAGTTAGTAAAATACAATACTATTATCTGCTACTATCCGATAAGATTTTATGTAAGATACGTATAACAGTTCCATAGAATAGAGTTGACATTAAAGTTTAGGGTCAATATAATTATTTAAAAAAATCGATTATTTAAAAAATGGTTGTTGAGGTTTCTATAGAAGTTACTCTTCATTACTATATAGGTTTTTTTTCAGTTTAACAGATGCTGAATTGTGTTTTTTTTTTTGTATGTATAAATTTCTGGGGTGCATTTAACAACCACCGTTGAATTAAAGAAACTCTCCAACTTAAAGTAAAGTCAAACAAAAAAGTTGTTTACTATTGCCAATTGCAATTAGAATTGATCTAAATCGCTTCTTTGATTAGTCTGTTTCATCATCTCATATTGCACATTAGTTGGTAGGGTCTTATTCTTTGGCAAATTTTTTGTATTCTAACAGCCGTAAATTAATGACAGTGCGTTGAAAAAATATTTTAAATACGTCATTATGTGTATTTGTGTAACTGATGTAAATCAGAAGTAAAAATATCTTTAGTAAATTTAATTGTGTAAAATGTTAAAAAAATTAAAATGTAAAATGTAACAAGCCATAACATTTTGCATAGTTCTAAATTAATTAATCATTCACATAATTCTATTATATATAAATAAGTAACATTTTATTCAACTAGCTGAAATTTAAAAGAATTCGTAATAATTTTGAAACAGATTGATGACTCGATTTTACTTCACTTTTGAGAAATCCCTATGTATATGTATTAAAACCAACACATATTAAGGTTGCTCTTTTTAAAATATAAAAAGATTAAAATCCTGAGACTTCCGTAAACAATGGAAGTTCAAATAGAGAAACCATAAAAAAGGAGAATAGAATACAAATGTTTCGCTGCGCTTTGCGTTAGTTATCGTTTGTCTGCTAAATGGGCATTATCCCAACCAAACAAAGCTTGTCTGCTAAATGCATTTTTATTCAATTCAGCTGCACAAACGTGTCCCGTTAATGACTCCATTATGGGTTTCGATGCTGATTTTCATAATCGTCGATTGAAATGCGTTTTTTATAGCGTTGTAATTTAGTAAATGTTTTTTTATTAGTTTATTCAATAAGAGTGATTATTTTATTTAATAATTTAACTTTTGGATAATTTGCCCGAATTTGATTAAATTTAATTGAATAATTAAATGTTCCTAGCGAAGAGTTGCAGCTAGAGATAAAAAATACACTGAATTAATATTTTTCGAACTAACAAAGTTATTTGAATATTTTATCGTATTCTCTGATTTTGACTTCGATCTAATTTTATTCTTTTTAAACCCAAATGAACCAACTTTTAACTTTACTTCCCTACTAAATACGAGAATCCTAGAACACCCTACAGGATTCCTAGCCTTAGATTAACTTAAACAAATCCACAAATGGAAGCATGTTGTGACTAAAACTTTCAATCCACTCGACCGTTACAAATGTATGATTCTTTAAACAGTTCCGAATAAAACAAACATCTGACCAGTTTCAAACAAACCGCGTCGAAAACAAAACGTAAATTCGGATCCTCCACCGCAACCCGCAATAACGCCGGCCCCAAGCATGTTTATTTAAAGCGGACAGAAAAATTACAAACGACCGCAAAAATTCACCCTGTTGCATTTTAAAGGAGTTAGCCTCTAGTTTACATTTTAATTTACACTAAATATTAATATAATCAAATTTATAGCAATGGACTAATAACCTTTTAATACTTTAGTGAAGTGATAGATTTATATCCATCGTTGTAATCTACAGAGTGATTTTTTTTAACGCAACCCATTTTTAAGATTGAATAACGCACGTATAAATATTAAATGAGTATTGTTTTATTGATCTTTACATTTTATACAACCTATAATTTAAGTTTGATCACATTTAGTTTACATTATGTGCTCAAACAGTCCGCCATTGGCATTTGTATAA
The DNA here is from genome assembly GCA_035578135.1 of Flexamia atlantica. Classification (NCBI taxonomy): domain Eukaryota; kingdom Metazoa; phylum Arthropoda; class Insecta; order Hemiptera; family Cicadellidae; genus Flexamia; species Flexamia atlantica. The sequence continues at coordinate 4,891,408 of JAQJVK010000014.1, read as the reverse complement.
AGTTATGCTCTCTCCATCAAATTCCCGAACACGTGTTCAAGGTGCCTCATTGCATTTCTTGCGTTAAATTTGTTACGTTTGTTTTGAGGTGCTGAATCAAGTTTTGGGTTGCGTTTTTAATGTGTGTGTTTTTAAGCACGATAACTCGCGTAAAAGTGGTCCAATCTGAATGAAATTTGCCACAAAAATGTAAAGTAGTAATTCCTACGAAAACAATTCACCAGATATTCAGAAACTCAAAACATCATAACAAATTTATTGAAAGAAATTTAAAGAAGTACGTCGCAACACGTATTCGGAAATTTGATGGAGAGTGCATAACTTTATACTAATGCCAATGGCGTCCTGTTTGAGCACATAATGTAAACTAAATTTTATAAAACTTAAATAATAGGTTGTATAAAATTTAAAGATCAATAAAACAATACTCAACACATTCATATGTGGATTATTCAATCTTAAAAGTAGGTTGCGTTTAAAAAAAAACACCCTGTATATCTTACAACTATCAAAATAATTATCTCAATAAAGTTTGAAATGTAATATTCGTCTATAAAAGATTCTTTTAAATGTTGGAAGAGGAGATAGTTCGATTGGTTTGGAGGTTTGATTACATTAGTTTTGTAGGCGGAATATAAGTTTGATGACATTTAAGTAAAGAATTCTTTAGCACTCATGTATCTCAAATAGATTAGGGTGGTTTTCTCCTCATAAATAAGTTTATAATATTATAAAAGTACACCCCTAAAGTCTTTATGTTTAAAAATTAATCTTTGAAAATCCACGTTTCGTTTAGTTTAGCCAATTCCACAGTTTATACTTACGTGCACCACAGGATATCCCGTACTTACCTGAAAACAAAAGAGATTTTACATTAAAATGAATAAAAGATAAAAAATATTAAGGGTCACATGCAAAAGGAACGGAAGCGCCGAATCACAAACTTTAAGGAACACCACAAAATCATTTTAGTTGCCCAAGGACTTCACACACCCGTGCAAATAGTAAAAAAGGTTTTTTTATCTTATTTAGGAAAATTAAAAATTATTCGGAACATAATAAATAGGCGTCTTGTTATATAAGTACATTATAAAAATAATACATATTATTTTAGAGGATTTCCTCTCCATAAATAAATTATTGCCGTTGGTCTAATGGTAAGATCAAAGCTCACGATAGTCCATACGTTTTTCGTATTAGGGTCCCCAGATTCAAAAATCACAACTTCCATTTCATTCAAATTTAATTTCAAAAAGGCCTGATTCCATTTCATTTTGCTTCTGGGAATTTCAACATTTAAAATTATGTCGGCCCCAGGCTTACGTTTTTCTACAAGATCTACATACAGTAATAGTTTTTTTTTCTAAAGGGGAAATTCTCCATTAAGAACCACAAATATAATATTTCATCATGAAAAGTATACGTGGGCTGTAATGTGATAATTTGTAAAATCAACCCACAAATAAAATCCGGAATAGTTTTTATTTTAGTAGTGCCTCTCATGGACGACAAGAGGTTTAAGCAAAAAAGAAGTCCCTTTGATATTTGGAAAGCTTAGTAACAAAAACATTATAAAACATCTTAACATATTTACACAAAAATCCGTTCCTACCAAAGTTAAAAATGTAACCACAGATTTTTAGGGCTATCACAGATTAAACCAGCCGATCATAGAAGCCGGAGAGTGACATGGGTGAGTTATTTACGTCCAGAGCTGCAGAGACAGTCGGCTGATCGCCTGTTAATATTCCAAGTCCCCAGGCTCCGTTAATGTTAATGCTAATACACGGTGAGCCCTAGAGAGCCGGAATAACAGTGCCGTGTCAGTCAGAGATCCACACGTCCGACGTGCGCCGATACCGCACTCGTCTGTGCCTATGACGTCACAAAACGTTCCTGTGTCAGTGATTTTTAGGAATAGGTTGCAAACAAAGAAAACCTAGTATCAAAAACTATATCGCTTCATGGAAATAACTACACAACGAGAGACATAAAAATCCAAGAACGCCAAAGAGAATATGGCAGTTAAAATAGACCGATGTTTTAAACGAGTAAACAGTAAATCGTTTCGTACCATTCCCGGCTACGTTTAAAAAAGGATACGTACGTAATAGAATCGGTAAAACGGTCTAACCTAGACTAAACTTAAATTAACCCTCCCTGACTCGACCTAGCCTAATCCAACCTAACCTAACCTATACTCACAAAACCTAACATAGCCTAACCTAACTTAGACGTTTTGAAACTTTCCCGTTTAATCTCAATTCTTGTTTTTGAACGTTAAGCCCACAACTTATCATGCTCTTAAACAAATATTTAACCCTTCCAAAATTAAGTAATTTAAGTGAAAATTCCATCTTGCGATAATTCAGAGGTTCCGCTATCAGTGACAACCACTGTAGGGAGAGATTGACCCTACAGTGGTCGTCATGTGCATAAAAAACCAAGGTATTTTTTATACACATGATTATTAACTTTTTCGTACCTGCCTCAATGAAGTCGATTTGTTTAAGTTTTGATAAAGCCCGGTCTAAACCTTGGTTTAATGGGATAACCTATAGTTTGGTGATATGAAATTGAACCAAATGGAAGGTGAGAAATGGTACACAATCTAACCCAAACAAGACAAACTTTGCTTAACGTTTCGCTCGTATTTTGCTTAACTATTAGTATTTTGAAGAGGATTCGAAACACTGCCTCTGTATAGTCCCACTTGTAAGACCTCCTGAATTAATAATTTGCTTGAAAGTTTGATCTTACTCAAAGCTAAAAAATTCTAACAGGAAAGAGCAATGGTTATTGTAAATGTTAGTATTGTTACTGATTTGATCGTTTTGTAAATCGATTATTTCGTCGTGCGATTCTAATGTGAATTATAAATCTAAAACAATTATTTATAGTTCTAATAGGCTTTAAATACATTCTTCATACTACTTGTCTATGTAAAACAAAAACCAAAATAAATAAGGTTATTATTCAACAACTTCATTATTTGAACAACTAAAGTGATAAATTTTTCGTTCGGTTATTTTGTTTATATAAGAGACTCGCCATTCTCAAAGTTGAGTCAGTAAATAAATTTTACAATTATATACTATTCAATAATCAGAAATATATACCTCTCCCTAAACAGTTTTTGTGAAAACTCTTTATTCCATACGATCAGAATTTATCTGTAGGCTCTGATGATGATCTGTGTCTGAGGAAGATGTGTCGCACAATCCCTTCGCTGTGAGACAAGGATTAATTTGTTTGTGCGTTTGGTGAGCGAATATATTGTCCCAAAGTCAGAATTTTGTCAGGTGACTGAAAAATATATTATGATTTACATTGAAAAGTATATCTGATCAACGTTACTGATTTAAGGATAACGATTTATATATTACGATAAGTAGGGTATAAATTAGTGACCTATGTACCAATTCTGAAAGCCACGTAATTAAGCAATTAAATTAGATTTTTGTAAATATTCATTGTATGAAACCCTTGACAAAAGAAGTTTGTTAACTTTACAATTTATTTTGAAGTTGTTTTTATTCTCCAAGTTTCTACCTAGACCTAAGAAACACTATATTCTCAAGTTATAGACGTTTTTATCTTCGTTTTCTGGACATTTGCTTTTTGCCTTGGACATTTGCATTTCGGTTTTCTGGACATTTTGGGATCTGGGACCTGATCCAGTCTTGAGTGGGAGGAGATCCTAGAGCAAAATAAGATTTGTTATACACAACCGGAGCAACTTGAAAAACATACCTAAAACAGAGAACTGCAAAGGCAGTGAAAAAAATTAATGCTTGTAAATACTTGTGATTCATGTAATGTATTGTGTTCTTGTTTTATTATCTTTGCTTTCATAGTTCTCTGTTTAGCTATATTTTTGCCCAGTTTCTCCTAGTTGTAAGTAACTTTTCTAATAACAAGAAAAGTCCTTTTCCACCTGAAGACGGAATCAGATTCCAGATCCCGAAAATGCCCGCAAAAATCAATTTAAAATATAAACTTACCTACCAACAATGAATTTCAAAGAAACAATCCATAGATTGTTACACAATCTATTACACAATCGACTTCCAGATATTGCTCGGACTTTACAGCGATAGTTTCAACGCTTATTTCTTCGTGACGGAACACATAAGATGCGCTGAGGGGGGAGGGTTTGGTCCCTTCTGGTCCGGATATTACGCGCGAGAATCGTCCACTTACGTGGGATATTGTGTATTGACCGCCGCGGGCGACAACCTGCGAAACTGAAGAGTGAAGATACCGGCCACGGCCCTTCCGGTAGACGTTTATTAATCGTACGTGAAGGGCTGTCAAAGTACTTCCGAAAGTCGAAAGCTATAAATTAAAAATATAATTTTTAGTGAAAAAATTGCAGTTTTTATCGACAATTTTCATACTTAATATCGTCAAGTTTTCATACCCTAGTTTTTGGATGTAAGAGAGCTCTAATGTAAACTACCTCATATCCCTACATAGCTGCGAAAGATTTTTACCAAATCGCCAGCTTTTATTATTTTACACGTTTGTTTAGGTTTCTTTTGAATATAATTGGATTAAAACATCAATTATAATGTTAGTGATTAAAAATTTAATTTGACCTATTACTTTAGCTGATTTAAACCACCTTTATTCCCTATGCTGAATTAATTTCAAACTTAATTTAGTTATTCAATAAAACAATATAACTGATTTTTTCGTTTATTAAAAAAATACAAAATGACTGATCATTGGGCGGATAAGTTTTAGAGATTGAAGATATTAGATAAAAATAAAACGGTACTTATTTATAGAAATAGATAAATATTTTTTTTTATTCGGAAACTAATCTTTGACGGTTTCGAGAAACCCTATGCAATGTTAGGTCGAAGTTTCCTTTCATCTTTCTTTGAAATTATAAGTTAATAAATCCAGTAGTTTATGTGCGTCGAAAAAGAACGAGATAAACTTTCAGCTTTTACCTAAAGTATTACGATATTTATTTGAAAATAACACAAGACTGTGCAAAGTGTTTCAAAACAAAAATCGAAATAACTGAAATTGACTATACGATAGGTGAAACGTATCCCTAGGTGGTGTGTGGCAAAGTTATATGGGTGATAAATCCAGCCAGACGTTAGCCCTGTGTAAACAGACCTATAAATTGATTGGAATAGGAGACTACCCCACTTTAATTGGAACCGGCAGTCGAAAAACAAACTTACAAACGCTGCGGGGAATGAATACAGATTACGTGAGTCATAATGTATTGCTCCAAGAGCAATTGCTCCAAAGAGTAATACTAAGAGCAAAAATCCGATATTTTCTGAGCAATTCTTCTCAAGTACTGATTTCTGGTGACATACCTTTGGGACGAAATATTTTACTAGATAACTGACCTAATATTATCCAACCTAACTGAACCTGTCCTAACGTAGCCCAAAAATAACAAAAAAAACCAATGAATACAACAAGATTTTACATATTTTCTATGAAAATATGCTTTTAATCTACTATTACTCCAAATTTCACCGTCGCTAAGGTGGACGAACTTGACCCCAAAAGTAAATAGGAAAAACACGTCCCCTATTTGGCAAAACGATTAACTTGACGACCATTTTGGGTGTACTGCACTTTTCATAGTATTTTCTTCAGGACTTTTTGCGTTATAAAAACTAATAGACACGCGCAGCTCAGCAGCTATTAAATAAAGAAAAATTACGAATAAAAAAATGCATCAGCTTTATAGCTCTTTTCTTTTCATTTTGTTTCCTGAGAGAAAACATTATAACATTATTTTTCTCTAATTTTCTCAACGATAACTTTTATTCAAAAATAGGGTCAGTGAGTATCAGACTAATTTGTTTCTCAAATTTTCTAGGTAATTTGGATTTTTTATATATAATTTCAGAACTATACGTATATCACATCCAATGATGAAATTTTCTTTTGAATAAACAATCATCATCCCAGATTATAGGTGAATAATTTTCTTTCTCACATTTTAACCAAATACCTCTTAATATTTCGTACGCTTATACAGTGTAATATGAGACTTATTTCATAACATTTTGGGTGAGCTTGTATAAAAGTTGTGTGTAGAATATTTAGGGAAGATGTTGTAGCAACCTTGTCTTCAAGATGGATGTCGTATTGAAGGATGTGTAACCTAAAGAAGACACATCGTCTAGAATATTCATAAGTCATACTGACTCTGACAACCTTGAAACTACCAAGCTGTGCGTGGAAGAGAGAAAAATGTTTTGAGGGAAAAATAAACAGACGTAAAAAACAGCTGGGTACGTTTTTGTATTTATCATTTTTATTTAAATCTGGGAACATTTATTAAGATTTTAGCAGCATTATTTGTTTAGAAATTATTTTTCTTCTCCCTCTCACTTAAAGCTTGTATAAAGTTAGGCAAATATTCATAACTTTGGAAATTAATGTATAAAAAAATAACAATACTAGTTTTCACGTAATAAAGTATTCAGTTTGAATTGGAAATATGACTTTGTTTCTTACAATTATTAATCCAGCCTTTTGAAAAACAGATCAATCTTTGTCTCTTTCCGACAGAAGATTGTTAATGGACATTTCTGTCTTCCTTCCAGGTCAATGAAAGCAGACTCTCGTTAAGAAGATTAACACAGAATCCTATAAAAACTTAATTAATGTAGAGAACAATAAAACGCTTCATTGTTTTTGCCCTAAAATAACTAATTAAAATCAAAATCCTAACAACGTTAACAACGCAAAATAACTGATGACCCATCGCACTGAAAAAGTACAGCACTACTTTCATAAAATATTGTGAAAGTAGTACTGTTTTTTTCAGTAAGTGGTCTGTTTTTAATTTATTATCAATATGTAATACCTGAAAGGTAGTCAGTTATCTGATGATTACTTAAACTAAGGAGTATGTCGATAAACTAATGCACTATACTATTTTATGATATGGCACAGTAAGTTATGACGCGGTGGAATGCTGTCCTTACTTACTAGAAATATCCTACGCTGTGCGATTATTTATTTATCAGTCTAATCTGCTGAGATTTGGGATAAATTAAAGAAACAAAAATCCGAACTCATTCATAGAGTTGAGCAGGGCTAAGGTACAGCACTACAACTGTAATTTATAGATGAGGGAAAACTTTTGTTGTTCTAAAAGGATTGAACATTTGTAAGGAATCGAAAACGAATTACCGCAGATAATTAATACTGGAAAGTTAACTTATGCAACCACAACCTAAGAAAACTAAAAATCTGCTAATTTAGATATACAAATAATTTCCACATTACTAGATTAATTTTTATTTGGTAATTTAGATAAAAAAACGTTGAGGATTAAAAACTTATAGATTCAAAGTTTTTATTAAAACAAAACAATACCCAACTGTTTATAAATAAACGATCCATCAAATGATGATTATTATACGAATATTGAAGACTTACGATGTCGCACATAGAAAAAAGAGCATTGGTTGCTAATGGTGTTTAGAATTAACTTTTTTAGCCAAATCATACGCCTAAGTCTATATATAACGTGTCCAAGTCTACGATTACAAGCCCAAATCTACAGGTCACGCGTCCAAGTTTTCAGATCTTGTCTAAGACTACAGATCACGCGTCCAAGTATATGGATCAAGCGTCCAAGTCTACAGATCAATTAGCCAAGTCTACAGATCACTTGTCCAAGTCTACAGATCACTTATCCAAGTCTACAGATCACTTTTCCAAGACTTCAGATCACGCACCCAAATCAGCATATCACTTGTCGAAGTCTACAGATCACGCGTTCAAGTATGTTTCTTTATCTAATAGAATCCAAATTTATTTTAAGTAAAAATATGTCTAGAAAATAAACCTTTCCAGTAAAAAGAATGTATCAAATAAAAGAATGATTACAAGTGTAAAAGTAGGTTGTAAAATAGAATGACCTGCAGAATTAACTTTAGCTTATCGTTGTGTCCCAAACTACATATTTCTACGCAAAATGAACCTTCTCGTCTAATATTAATAGGGACCACAGTCTACTGTGTACAGTGTCTATTTCCTAGAGTGCAGCCTGCATACACCCCCATCTCTCACCGACTTACGGGCTTAAACCCCCAAGCCAAGAAAATCCTTAGACCACTTCAGCTAAATTTAATTAAAAGTGGGAATTTACCGAAATACCCGGGTGCGATTTCCCCGCAGTCTTAGTCAAACCACGACCCTATGCCTTCAATTTCCTGAGTTAAACTTTTTCTAATATTTTGTAAAAAATGTTTTTTTCTTCAAACTTTTAATGCATGATTTAGATGTAAGTATTTTCTTAAAGTAAAAAGATCTTAATCGTAGCGGTAAACATTTCAACCAATTTTAAAGTATATTATTTCAGACGTTCATGTAGCAATTAATAATTTTTAAACCATCTGAAACTTTAAATTGTTTATGGGTATTTTTCCATCTACAGTAAAAAAGGGCTGACTATTTCTTAGCATACATCTAAGATTTCAATAAACTTAAAACTATAGTTCTGGACAGCCTTACTGGCGGGTGAGTGAGTGCGCTGTATTCGGGATTGGCGTGAAACATCTGTGTTGTGCGTTGGCAATCACTCATATGATCACATGTTTAAGTAAAGACGCACTTACAATATGAAAGCTTATGCTGCAAGATCACATTCAATAAATATTAAATCTAAACAAGGTCTCGTTGAAACCTATTTCAGACTTACAAGTAAAATGACGGTAAAAGTTCTCGCAGAGCTTGCCGCAAGTCTAAGAAGAGGTTTCATTCTCATTAGTAGTGGCAGTACGTAATAGTACATTTCGTATTGCGCAAGACAACTTTCGATAAAGTGTTGCAAGGCAAATTTTGTAGTGTTGTTGTGCCTTGAAAACATAAATAGTGTTTTGACAGATCGACACAATCATGAGTTTTATCAGATGATTTGTAGAGTTTCCACATTTTGCCACCCGCCAATAAGGCTGTCCAGAACTATAATGACGATCCAACGAAGCGATTTTTTTTATTTAATTATTTATATTTTCATCATATATTTTTAAGCGTTCTCTAATGTCAGCCCACTTTTCTACCTTTATTAGCTTAGACACTCAACCACCACTACCGATAAAATCATAAACGTTGAAGTACCGGACTCTTAATGTGTTTTAGTGAAAATACCATGGATAACAAACTTAAGGCAGCAACAAGCTCCATGTAACAATTAGCCCAACTGCAGACCAAATTTGGCTTCCGATAACCAAATAACTTCAGGCTTTCAAAATTATCGACAATACATGCGATAGTCCGAATATTCTAATCCATGGCTCAACTCGACTGAAGGTGGCATAACAAAGGGTATGAGCATTGAAACGACTAAAAACCTCGTAATTAAATCAAGACTGAAGTTTTATTCCTTTGAAATTATGTCACTCGACCACGTATTAAACTCAAAGCAATATAGGTTACATTATGGTAAGGCATTGGTGCGCAACCGTCTTAATGTAAACCCGAAAGAGTTAAGTGTGTTTAATTATATGTCAACGACATAATAAACTTTTATAAAACAATAAAAAAGAAAAAAACAATTCAATAAGAAAATGTAAATTTAAATATAAGGTAATACTAATATATTTTTTATAATAAGCGTAATATGTGACCGTAGTTTTAATCTCAATCTGAAAGTCTAAGTCTTAATCAAAATAAATGTTTTAAACACGGTCTATGAATATTTATGCTTTTGATGGGCCAAAAATGCAAGGTAAATATGTTAATGAAGTTAAAAGTAAAAATTAATTGTTTGTATTTACTAAATTGAAATGCAAATGAAGTCAGTTATTTGACGTCTTCATTTGTAGTTCAATTTAGTAAATAAAAAAACTAATTTTTGTGTACCCTTGTTCGAACATTGTTTCAAGTTTCTGGTTATGGGTAATCAATAAATAATTTAACAAAATCAATGGACTAGATTGAGAGCATAAATAAGCAATTTTAATGTATGTATTTATCATAATGTAGGCTTGTGTAGGGAACATTACCTGATTGCGTGAATGAAATAATTAATCAAGGAAATTATAAAATAATGAAATAATGCAATGTTAACGAAATAACAACGACGTTATGAAACAATTAAATATTAAAATTACGATTTTATTCCTCATTAAAACTAATTTACAATTAAAAATACAATCCACCATGGAATTTCGTTGTCAGTGTTTTCAGTAACTGTGACAACGTTGACTAAACATTAAAAAATCTTGATTTCATTTCGAAATTTTAGTCCAGTCTGTTATAAAAGAATAAAAGCCGTGTCGCTCTCCGTGGCGTCTTAACATAACATAACTATATTTACAAAAGAATATTATTAGACTACAACTCATTATTAACAAAATAAATCAAATAACTACCTTTGAAAATAGTTTTAAATTTGTTCTTGCCGAACAGAGAGGGTTTTAAACAAGGCAAAGTTAGTCGAATAACGTTTAAGAAAGCACACGACTCTAACGCGATTTCCCCCGACCCGCAGTCATTCGAAACTTAACTTAATTGAGTGAGTAATTTTAAGAGGATTTCGTGTAACTTGTTGCGAGTATGTTGCCCTATCTAAGCTTTGCCTCCTTTATTTTTCAAGATAAATATTTATCTTCTCACTTTCCTTGATAAAATGTAAAATTCTGTATTACGTGGGAGCTATGATTCGTTAAAAATCGCACAAGATTTTCTTATTATTGTGTGATTCGTTATTTACACCAACTTTTTAAATGATGGAGTATTGTATAAATTTCTATACCAGTTTTATTTAATTTTGCATTTGGAATTTCAAAGAATTTTATTAGGTATGAAAAAATAAAATTTAACCTCTTATCAATTCCTACCCCATGATTAAGCTCATATCACATCATAGTAATTACTATGAATATTTTCACTTACAAAATATTATACATTGATCAGTTGTGAAAAATATTGGATGAATTCTTTTATAAATTACACATTTCAAGAAAATTTGTCTTAAATAGTTGAAATTCTAACATTTTATTAACATTCAATTTTTGTTGAATAAAAATATTCCTACACTTACGACATGACGACCCTTCAAGTTCACTTATTTAACTGAACCATAAAAATAAATATTTTTGAACATTAACTCGCTGTTAGTAAAAATATGTAATAGTGTTGACTTATTCGTCGGCATGCCTTGTGTCAAATAAAACCTTCAATTTTCATTTTCAAACATTTGTAGCCGCTACAACAGTAGTAGCTGCCATTACAAGATTCCTTTATGTTGATAATTCAATAAAGTCTGCAAGTCGGGCAAAGTCCGAATTCGGCGTTTTTCCTTCACTATCGCTTTCCGGTCAATGTCTACAGCCTTAGACTTATATAGTCATTGTAGCCTTAGACATTGTTAGAGTCAATGTCTACAATTCATCCTGCTCACTTGTAGCTCGTCCGTGAATTGACGATTTTTCAGGCCATCAGTTGCCGTTTTATAATTAATTCAACTTACCACTTGTTCATAAAAGTGGCAATTTTTTGTTGTTTTTCAACCTTGTGCAGGAAGCATAGTTTAAGTTTTATTTGATCTAAACATAAAATCAAAGACAGTGTTTCAAGTCTGCAGTGATGCGTGGTCGCGACCATCTCGAATAACGAACTTTAGGCCTACATCACCTGCTACATCCCCAGGGGGCCTCTACAAAATCTACGTCCTCCCCCAAGTACCAAAGTAAGGATTAAAAAAAAGTTGTGCTCCTGAAATCCATATATTACGATCTTAGTTTTTTACAGTAAAATCAAGCAATTCACAACGCCTGTCATTGGCAAAGCTAGCTAACGAAAGGACTAAATATCCCTCACCTTACAAATTCAACGCGACTCAACAAGCTAATGTTTCTAGATCACAATGGATTCCTCCTATACCGTGAGTCCAACGAATCGGTTAAAAAGCTTCTCTACTATTAAATTATGTACTGAAAAAAATCGATTATAGCATACCAACGAACCGATAAAATTTTACTCGACCTCGCACATGATCAAGTGACAATCCTTATCATTTCACACGACACAGACTGTACTGAAGACAATCGCAGATTGGAGTGGTAATCAGGACTGAGCTCAGTCAGTATCGAACGTCGAACATGGAGTATTGATGAGCTTAGAGATGAGTGGATGTCGAGCTCACTGGCTCGTGAAGCATCAATCTGTGATAAGCCGCTGTGTTACATATGCCGCTAAGTCTACGGCAGACACAAACACTGCATTGTGTTCAGCCCATAGTGGCTGCACTGATTGTGCTCAGTCAGTATCGAACGTCGAACATGGAGCATTGATGAGCTTAGAGATGAGTGGATGTCGAGCTCACTGGCTCGTGAAGCATCAATCTGTGATAAGCCGCTGTGTTACATATGCCGCTAAGTCTACGGCAGACACAAACACTGCATTGTGTTCAGCCCATAGTGGCTGCACTGATTGTGCTCAGTCAGTATAGAACGTCGAACATGGAGCATTGATGAGCTTAGAGATGAGTGGATGTCGAGCTCACTGGCTCGTGAAGCATCAATCTGTGATAAGCCGCTGTGTTACATATGCCGCTAAGTCTACGGCAGACACAAACACTGCATTGTGTTCAGCCTATAGTGGCTGCTCTGATGGTGGTGATCAGGTTGGTTTGGCACGTTCGTATATAGCTTTGTAATATCTGCTGTTGGTGATCTGAAAATGTAGTTATTGGATATGACTTAATTGTTAAGAATGCAGTTGACAATTTAATTTAGTCCATTCTTAGTATATTTTTTTTCAATACGAAAAAAAATCAATAAATCAATTAAAAAAGGTATCACGAAACTGAAACATGCTTTATCACTTAGAACCAGTGAAAACTAAGAAAACCTAAAATTAAATCAAACAAATATACAATCAAATACGTATTATGTATGTAAGTACAACAATATTTCAGTTAATAAAGAAGATGTCGGTTTTTAATATTTTACATAACAATAACATTAGATATCAAATCAAAAATACCACCAAATGACCACCATATGTAAATATACTCTTTCCCGTAACCAGTTAAGGTAGACTTAATTAAAAATACTGGATTATTTATTTTTTCAAGCCAAATTTAATGGTTGTAAGTAATTTTTTTAGGTTAAAAAGTGTGTGGAATTTGGAGAAAAACATTATGACACTAAGATTTGTATAATTTCTGAGCCTACATAGACTTGTGGGCCTTGCGGGTCTGTCATTTTGTAAGGCTTTTTAATCAAAACAAAATATAAAATTTTTATTTAATTAAAGAGTTGCTTTAGAGGAATTTAGATTTTTGACGTTTGTTATGGGTATTCGTAGGGAAAACTCCATTAAAAACAAAAAAATCTAAAAAGTGATATTATATCGGAGATATTCCATTTTTTTATTTACATGCTGAATTTCATGACAATCGGTATCGCCTCTAGCTTTGTTTACATTTACACAAACATCCTGATTTTAACCGCCCGACAAACTGATTGAATTTTACTCGACCTCTCACATGACCAACTGACAATCGATATCATTTCACACGACACAGACTGTACTGAAGACAATCGCAGATTGAAGCGGTAATCAGGATTGAGCTCAGTCAGTATCGAACGTCGAACATGGAGCATTGATGAGCTTAGAGATGAGTGGATGTCGAGCTCACTGGCTCGTGAAGCATCAATCTGTGATAAGCCGCTGTGTTACATATGCCGCTAAGTCTACGGCAGACACAAACACTGCATTGTGTTCAGCCTATAGTGGCTGCAATGGGGGTGGTGATCAGGTTGGTTTGGCACGTTCATATATAGCTTTGTGTATATAATATTGGTTATATGAAACGAACAATCAAAAAGTGGTTCCTATTACTAAACACTGAAGGTTTTCCTATTACTAAATAGGATGTGACTTCATTGTTAGGGAAGAAGTTAATATGTAGCCCATCCTTAATTATTCATTTCTACAATACGAATAAATTACATATATGTTAAATCAATAAAAAACAATAAACAGAGTCAGGTAACTGAAACATACTTTATTGTTGGATACCCGTTAAAACTAAGGCACCTACTAAAAAATCAAACAAATATACAATCAAATATGCGATCAAGTTTTATCGAAATCAGTTAGTAATTAAAAGTATGTCGGCTTTTTAATATGTTTCACACGAATTAAATTAGACAACATTCTTTTTCCCCCTTTAGTAAATATAACTTTTCCTTGCAAAAAGTTAACGTAGGCTAATGGTTCTAAATGCTGGACCATTTTACTTTCAAGCCAAGTATAATAGTTGCTAATAAATTTTCTTTAGATATTAAAAAGTTTGTAAAATTAGAAAAAAATATAACAATAACAATTTTTATAATTTTAGAACTGCATTTTTACAAATGTGCAGATCTGTCATTTTGTTTGACATTTTAATGAGTACAAAATATGACATTCTTATTTAATCGTCATAGCCGTTTTAGAGAGATTTCGATTTTTGTAGTTTTTATGGGTATTCATAGGTTGAATGCCCTTGAAAATCAAAAAATTCTAAACAAATTAATATCCACCTAGAGATACCACGGTTTTAAATCTACATGCTAAATTTCATGAAAATCGGACTACTGGTGTCGTCTTTCCCTTTGTTTACACCTAATCCTGATTATAACGAGCAGATACACCGATTAAAATTTTACTCAACCTCGTGCATGACCAACTGGCAACCGATATCATTTCACACGACACAGACTATACTGAAGACAATCGCAGATTGGAGCGGTAATCAGGATTGAGCTCAGTCAGTATCGAACGTCGAACATGGAGCATTGATGAGCTTAGAGATGAGTGGATGTCGAGCTCACTGGCTCGTGAAGCATCAATCTGTGATAAGCCGCTGTGTTACATATGCCGCTAAGTCTACGGCAGACACAAACACTGCATTGTGTTCAGCCTATAGTTGCTGCACTGATTGTGCTCAGTCAGTATCGAACGTCGAACATGGAGCATTGATGAGCTTAGAGATGAGTGGATGTCGAGCTCACTGGCTCGTGAAGCATCAATATGTGATAAGCCGCTGTGTTACATATGCCGCTAAGTCTACGGCAGACACAAACACTGCATTGTGTTCAGCCTATAGTGGCTGCACTGATTGTGCTCAGTCAGTATCGAACGTCGAACATGGAGCATTGATGAGCTTAGAGATGAGTGGATGTCGAGCTCACTGGCTCGTGAAGCATCAATCTGTGATAAGCCGCTGTGTTACATATGCCGCTAAGTCTACGGCAGACAAAACACTGCATTGTGTTCAGCCTATAGTGGCTGCACTGATTGAGCTCAGTCAGTATCGCACGTCGAACACGGAGCATTGATGAGCTTAGAGATGAGTGGATGTCGAGCTCACTGGCTCGTGAAGCATCAGTCTGTGATAAGCCGCTGTGTTACATACGCCGCTAAGTCTACGGCAGACACAAACACTGCATTGTGTTCAGCCCATAGTGGCTGCACTGATTGTGCTCAGTCAGTATCGAACGTCGAACATGGAGCATTGATGAGCTTAGAGATGAGTGGATGTCGAGCTCACTGGCTCGTGAAGCATCAGTCTGTGATAAGCCGCTGTGTTACATATGCCGCTAAGTCTACGGCAGACACAAACACTGCATTGTGTTCAGCCCATAGCGGCTGCACTGATTGTGCTCAGTCAGTATCGAACGTCGAACATGGAGCATTGATGAGCTTAGAGATGAGTGGATGTCGAGCTCACTGGCTCGTGAAGCATCAATCTGTGATAAGCCGCTGTGTTACATATGCCGCTAAGTCTACGGCAGACACAAACACTGCATTGTGTTCAGCCTATAGTGGCTGCTCTGATGGTGATCAGGTTGATTTGGCACGTTCGTATATAGCTTTGTAATATCTGCTGTTTTAGAACTATAGTATTGTTTGTGATTTAATTTTTAAGACTGTAGGCCTTGTTCCTTTTTGATTATTTTTTTCTATAATGCGAAAAATTCAACAAAGCCCTGATCAATGAGAAAACTAAATATAGACGAAATGTTTCATAAAAGAGAAGTAGGTAAATAAACTCAAAGCGTTAAAACAATAAAATCGTGCAAATAATTCCATCACAGGTAACATTTCTGTTATATTAACAACAAAGATACAAACTTCGTTTACTTTCATTTCGAGGTTTAGGAGAAATTACCTGCAAAATGTTCGTTTAAACTGAGGTTTGACATAATTCCAGTATGAATTTAGTGCTTGTAAACCATTAATATTTATTTGTTTGTTGATTTGAGTAAAGTAAAATATTGTCTCACGAGTGAAAATCTTGGCGCCCGAGCTTGCGAGGTAACTGCAGCCATTCACGCAGCCTTGGACGTTCTCACAGCTGATTGTTGTTGATGTTATTCTTTATATGATTATTCCTGCCACTAAATCAGCTGTTAGCTCCTGCATTCGTTGAGCTTCATTATATTTGCATGTGTGCGTAGAAATTTGAAAGTGCTCTAATTTTTGAACTATTGATTTCAATGTTATTCTTTTGGGTCTACTTAGTCTCCCGCCGGGAGACAAAGTAATCACTTTACTACCACTGTGAGACAAATTTATTTTACTCACCCACTACTTGGAGTAAAATGCCTGTAAATATAGCAGGTGGGTTGAAAACGTTTTAATAGATAAGCTCGCTTCCTTCACGTCAGTGTGCTATGTCGAGTGTGCCTGAGGACGCACGATAGTCTGAACTACCTCCCCAGTCGGTCACAGGTCAAAATCAATCCCCTCTGTCTAGGGTGTCCTAAATCTCCTTAAGCCCTCCTCCCCCCCCTCTTCCACACCCCGTCCATCTACAGACCACGGTTGTGTCGGCAACCTACCATCCCCTTCACTATAGATCTTGTGCCGTTCCATACCTGACGAGCGGTAAAAAAATTATGCTTTTTCACCATTATCCTTTAATTATGTTGCACTGAATATTGGTGCTGTTGAATCATTTGACAAACTACAGAAAGTGAACACAAAATTACAAAAAAATCCTCAATACGATTTTTAACTGTGATAAAAATGTAATTGGTAAAAGCTGAACAAAGTAAATCTCTAATCTATTCAGGACAACTTCTCGGAGGGATACAATTTTGTATAACCTTCATTTTAGTTCTCGACAAAATACAGATCTTTGTTTATAAAAGGATAGGACTTATAGATTCTTTGCATAAATGTTTATCCAAATGTATTTTGACGGCTCAATAAGTATTTTACATTTAGCAGTCTCTCGTGTCCTCCTTGATGTTGCTGTTAGAAAGTAAAATACTTTTGGGTAAGAATCCCAGACAAATATACAATGAGAACAGGACGAATAAAAAAGTCTAAAACGGTTATGCTGTGTTAATGATTTACAAAATGACACAACAACCATGAACCTAGTAAAAAACAGCCGAGAAGACGGGTTTGTTCACAGTAAAATATTTAAATAAGAAAGAGTTAAATAAAGGTGTAAAGTACTTAGGCATTTGACGAAATATGTTGGTCTACAATAAATGTCCAGTTTTGATAGTGAAACACTTCAGTGGTCTTCATTATGATGATATTGGAAAGGTTTATGTTTTTATTAAATAAGAAACGTTATTATAATTTTAATCGGAATTTGAATTGACATCAGGAACAATAAATTTGGATAGAGAGACATTAAAGCATAGAAAAAGATAGAGTTGTTTATCAACAATCAACCTAACAAATAATCTCCAGCTGTGTTAATTATACTTATATTTACAGTAAAACCAATTTCAAGCATTCCAAAAATGATCCACTTCATGGTAAGAAATACTAAATACAAGATTTAAGATTGCTAATATTGTAAAAAAAGTTGTAATTAAGTTTGAACAAATATTTTTTGCCTTTAAAGTGGTCGTCAGTCTCTCTAATTATTAGCTGCGATTAGTGACAAAGTTCAACCGCGCCATCACACTATTACCTGGACTAATGGTTACATGCATCTAGATTAACTAACTCGAACTATCTTGATTGTTGAGTCAAGTTAACTAGGGATATATTATCCTATGATAAGGAAGCTATTTTCTTATTTACATACCATGACTGAAGCAAATTCATAAAATGTTTAACATTTATTTTCATTGGCCTTTCATTCACTGAGGAAATTTACTGTCATGTTTTTCTATAACACGACCGATGAAAATGCGTTACATTTTAAAATCCAAGTTCTAAGACCGTGATATTTTATAAATCAACCTGACTCCTTACACAAAACGGCCAAATCAAAATAAAAAATAAAAATAAAAACAACATACCATGGAATTGCTTTTGCAACTTTTAAGTTGACGATACTTGTGATACTAGCAAGTTCGCGTGGTGCGCAACCTCACCTTTGTTACCTACGTTAAGGATCCTCAGCACGAGTGGCATTACAACCACAGTGAAGCTAAGGGATGCAAGTCCTCGCACCAGCAGACGCAATAAATAAATGAGAGCACAATCTTTATTTTGAGTACATAATGTACGCTTTTATAGTAGCAGTATATAGATTTATATTAGTGGCATCGTAGGAATATGAAAATGCCAAAAATATTTTGATATAAAACATTACATTATTGTCAAAACTGGATGTAAAACATACCTAGTTAATGTTAAAACTAGATTGCTATTTTAGTATGCTTGGATCTCCAAGAAACATTTAAAAAATAACTATTACATTAAAAAAGCTTAATTGATAGTTATGGCAGTTTCTTTAAATGAATCAGTTCCTAAAACATTTTTACGGGTTTTTACGATTTCAATAATTTAAGCAGAAAGGAAATTGGTGTTACAATAACAGTTCTTCTTTTTCTTAAAAATAAAAAAGGGAGAGTTTTAGCAGAACTATTGCAGTTAGTCTAGAAAACATATAGATGAGCCAGGACCAACCAGGATACTTTTTATTTATCATAGGGATGATAAATAAAAATAAATAAAAGTACCTGAAACTGAAAAAAACCAAATTATAGATAGACCAGTATTTTTTAAATTTTGACTTATTTTAAATGTTACATTTTCAGATTCAGCTTTCACTATGAACTTAGGCCTATACGTGTAATTTTACTATGTATAAGTAAAAAAAGTACTAAACTGCCAAACGATTTTTAAAGGGAACAATAAGACTTTCAAAACTTTGCAAGATTTCCTAAATTTGTATTGTAGCCTAATTTGGCTTGTGGACTTTTGAATAACTCTGTAAGAACTGCACGTACTGTAATGAAGTTTTTGCCACATAATGAAAACTACACATGAAAACGTTCTGTGCATAGGCTTACAGTACATGTATTATCTAAGTAAATTTCAATATTTAACATAGTAAATCATACACACAAAAACACCTCATAAATATTGATTTTGTGATTTAACATATACTCCATGCCCATGAACTTTTCTTACAGTGTCAGGAATAAAAAACTAAATTGGTTTTCACAATTAGTTGTTTAGTAAGGAATTTATTTAAATAAAAAAAATAGTCTCTTTTTGGGTCTGATGATGATTTGTGTGACCAATCGAAATCGATCGCGCTTTTCCAAAATTTGTTATATATTTACCATATTGTATATAAACACAGTAAAAGTGCAAATATATTTTAAGCGTTGTAAGACGTTTTATATTTAAATCCATTGAAAAGATTTTTTTATCTGTTGAACCCCGAAAACGATGACCTTTAAAATACAAATATAAAAAAAAATTCCAGATTCTCTGAAACTTTAAACTGATCATAAAATGATCCATAAAAGCACACTAAACTAAAATTTTAGAAAATTTTGACTGGCGAATTCTCTTTACGTCTGAAAGCAACGTACCAGCCGGAGTGTTCCATCGACCCGGCAGCCAGTTGGCCAGAGGATTGAGGTATGGCTGTGCTCTAATACTTCTCAAACTCCGAGGTGAGATGTATGTTGCCATTAGTGAAGCTCTAAGAGAAAAGTTTTTCGCTAATTGTTCCCAACTCGGATTTAGAACTAGAGACTGATGCGTCTTTCAGAGGTCTTGTGATCGGACAACATCTCAGCTGGATTTGTCTTCAGCTGGAACTCGATGTTAAACTTCTGCAGCAAACGAGTTCGACAGCGTAAACAGATTGGAAGACGCTTAGATTAGGGGGGTTGAAGGGATTTATCATAGCCATTTCCCACTGGTTTTGCCGTTACTTGATTTTTTTACATGCGAGAGTGTGTTTTGTTCATTTGTAACATATATCCATTTTAAAATATTGTGAACTAAGAAGGAATTTGGTAAGAAATACATTTTAAATATGTGTTCTGAGTGCACTAAAATGCTGAATTTCGCAATGGTAAAGGTTATATAAGAATTTGGAATATTAAAGTTAATTAAAAGGTCAATTCCAAGACTGAATAAAAACTGCCATTACAATGCTCATGTAAATTAATTGAGAATAGTATGTACAGATAGACAATAAATTTTAATATAGAAGTACTGGTTTTGACGAAAGTACTTGCATGTTACCAGTAAAAAAATAAAAATCTTAGAGCTGCATAGATATTATGAAATTGAACGAAATGGAAAATTATGAATTTTACATGGTTGTATTTAAAAAAAAACTCTTGAATCATCAACCTAAATTAGTTAAGTTTGATGTAAAAAAAGGGATGAGATATTTATTTATCAGTTTTTATTCTTGAAATGTGACGATTCTAAGACATGGCTTAAGAAAACCAAGCCTTTTTAAGGCTAGAAAAAAAGAATGTAAGTGACATAATCGTTTTATTATTAGATTGTAGGCCTAATGATAATCACGCAAGTCATTGAAGTTTATCATTAAGTGCTTTTATCAGTCCACTGAATCCAGCAGCAGTGTTGATAGTCTTTATTAAGGGATTCTTTTTTTTTTTAATCGTATTGCAGCTGCAGAAGAAAAAGTCTTATTTTAGTAATAAAAAATGAAATAGGTGAAAAATCCAAATTATGGGGCTAAAAAGTATTGTGTGGGCTAGAGAAATATGGAAGAAAAAGTAGTTTTATGAAAAATGTAAACCTATAATTTTTTTATGAATGTTACATATTACTGATTGATTGTGAAATGTATAAACTGTGGCTGGGACATAAACACTCAGTATCACGCATATATCAGTTAGAAAAACTTAAATATCCAACCTCTTAGTCTTCTTAATTATAATCAATTATATTTGTAAAAAGGTAAAGCTGATAAAAGGTGTCATTCATAATATTTCTCTTGTTACAAACTGTAATTTTCTCATATGCATTTTTAAATTACAAAAGCAGCAGTGGATTCCGAGAAGTACGAAGAGATTACTGGATGAAATGTGGGAGTGGGGGGGGGGGTAGTAAGGAGGGGGGGTAGCCAGAGGAGGGGGTGAGGGGGTAGTCATCAGAATTGAAGCTGTCATAATACCACTCAACTGAAGAGCGGGCCCAGGACTGTCGACCCTGCCCTGACAAAACTAAATATACCTATTCATTCATTTTTATCGCGACAATCATTTGACTTACATCCTTTGTATTATATTAATTCACATCTCTACAGAAATTAAGCACGTTTATTAAATCTTTAATTTTTATATTTCAAGTTAATGATGTAACAGGAATTACTAGCTAAATTTGTTTTCGCTAGAAAATCTTCGAATTTTTGTTTTGAAAAAACATTATTTGCCAGATAAGTAATAGTAAATTAAATGCAAAATTGGTTAGCAAAATATATCTTTCAAGCAAATGAACGGGTAATACTTTTTTAACCTGTTATAAGGCTAGATAAATCTACAGGACAGTAAAAAATAATCAAACACGTCTAAGATAACACGTCTTGCAAATGAAAGTAGAATCACACAAAAAAAAACATGAATACAATAGAAAACATTTAGCCTGTAAAATCGGCAATGCATGTGCTGTATGACTTAATCACCAAGTCGTAATGACAAATACTAATAATATTTTTCATAACGGTACATTTTCAAAGATTTTTTTAATAGACTTAAATGTTACACTACAGCATGAAAAAACACAAAAATGAAGAATTCACACAAGTACATTTCAGCAAACATTTTTAACTCAGCTATAAATGAAAATTCCTTGTAAATTAACATAAAATTTCGAAAGAATAATGTAGGCTTCCACGGTCGTTTCCACACGGTGTTAAATTCTTGACTTCTGGGTGGGACCGCGTACTGTCGAAGATTTCCGCCGACGTTTCGGAGACATTACAGTACTCCATCTTCAGGGCGAATAACGTAGTCGCGCACAACACAAACTACTTTATTACTGAAGTAATTTGTAAAAGTATTAAAGTAAGTATTTAAGTAATTTATTAAAGTAGTTTGTGTTGTGCGCGACTACGTTATTTGCCCTGAAGATGGAGTACTGTAATGTCCCCGAAACGTCGGCGGAAATCTTCAACAGTACGACGCGGTCCTACCCAGAAGTCGAAAATTTCAAAATTTAACTATATTAGCTTTTTATTATGATTCCTCATTAAATAAGTTTTCTATATTTTCCACGTCTATAACTCAATAAACAAATAATATTAAAGCGATCCTGGGAGTCGCAAGGTTCATGACATTAAGCTCTAAGCAAGTCGAGTTTCACAAACTATAACTTCAAGAGCGAGTTTTGCAAACTAATGTCGACCTGGAAACAAATAAATTGTTATTAAAGCCGGGATGAGTTGAGTCGAGGTAATTCATAAGCGGTAAGTTGAGGCAACAGTTGCCGAAAGTTTCTGGATGCAACTCTAGCCCAGTGCGGGCAACTGCCGTTGCTCCTACTGACTAGGGCAACTATTGCTCAGTGCCTGCAGCTGCCGCGGCCTTGGGACCACACTGGATCTGAATCTTAGGATAAAAATCATAGATTTAATTTGAGGGGAGTCTCTACTAAAAATCTTAAAATCGTTACTAAAGGTAATTTTAAGTATATAACCATGTATTATACTTCAGATGTACCTAAAACTACTACTCCCAATGTCATTTATTAAAAATATTTATAGGGCTAAAATTCGATTTTACCGATTTTTTCAAGGTTTTTTAAAACCGTTATTCCAAGAAAAGCATTGGACTTACACAATGTTTAAGGGTATCATTTTGTTTAGCATTAAATTTAGTTAAAAATCACGTATTTTCAGTTATGTAAGCCAAAAATTACTATTTTAATTTTCCTTCAAACTTTGTACTTGTCTTTCATATTTTTTAACAAAATTTTTGATTTTTAAATTTTTATCCACTGATCCAAACTTATTCAAAATACGGGATTAATTAGATAATTTATCTTAGATAACCCGAAAAAAATTTAAAGACTGTAGCTTCTGTAAGACTGTAGTTTTATGGAATATCAAAAATTATATGCTGGATACAGTCAAAACGCTACTTTCGGTAATCGCGAATTTTCTAAGGAAGTGTTTCATGGAAATATATACCAAAATAAAGCAAAAAACTATATTTATTGATACATTTACAATTCATATAATTGTTACGTATTAAATATGACACAGTAACAATATAAGAATGTCAAAATAATTTTTTATACGAAAATAATACGAAAACCACGAATTTTGTTTTTCTGCATAGCATTGTATAGTATGAATTTTATGCCATAATAAGTTGATAAAAACTATGAAATGTGTTTTTTTTTGTATTCAGGAATAAAAAAGTAAAAATTAGGTGTAAAAAGTTTTTTTTAATTTTCATGATTTTTGGCCATTTTTAGTAGGGACTCCTGTTAAGCGTTATTAAGATGAGTTCCTATTTATTTCCATTATTTTTAGTTAATTTATTTATCAATGTTAATGCGATTGAAAGATTCATTTACAAATAACTATAATACCTTTAATACCTCTGAAGACCGGATCGTAGCACTGACTGCGAATTTTAACCTGAATATGAGTGAAGGATGAGTGTAGTATGACTGTAGTGCGATCTCGACTGTTGATAATTAGCCCAACAGCCAATGGCAACGAAGGGACCTACACTTTAACGTGGGATTCAAACCACAATTTCGTCTGTTTACAATTTACGATCTGGTCTAATTATGAGGATGGTCCTTTGAACGTAGTACTCAATTTCGACTGTGATTTCGAGAACTTGTATCCCAGGAAATGACAGGTTATATCTAGGACTATTCGAACTATGGAATAAATTGTAAATAAGTTATCTTTTCCTGGCCTACGTATTATAATTTAGTCTGTTTTACTATGAGTTTAATGAATTGCTTTTATTAAGAATACCTTTAGTCTGAATCTGAACAATTTATCTGGCTTTCGAGTACGATATCAATTTTGAGCAGACTAACTAAAATAATACTCCATCGCTGAGGAAATATTTTTGATTTTACAGCTGTTAAAATATAATAATCATATACAACATGCGATCATAGTATCGAATTAACAATCGATTTTCCAAAAAATTTACTCTTCCTTTTCTTATTTATCCGTATAAAACGTGTATAGATAAATCGCAAAGACGTGATTGAAAGATAAATATTGCAACGACGAACATGATCGATCAACGATAAATATTAAAAGTCAGAACCACAAGATACATGATGGAGTAGTAATTGTCCAGTGAATAATTGATAAGCCGTTGGGGGGGGGGCTGAATCTGGGGGGGGTCGAAGGGGGGGGGCTGTCCACTGTGGGGGGGGGGGTTGTCCCTGTCCACTGTATGTTATGCAGGAAACCGTTAAATACATACCTAGCTGGGAATTCGGCACTGAAGATGAATTCTATACAATAAAACCTTTATTATTATATAACCATTATAAGTTATCCAATACTGAATTAAGCTAGTTCTGTTCAATACGCTAGGATTCTAAAACAAAACAAAGACTATTATCAAAATCACGACTTTACTTTTGCATGAAATAATTATGTCTAAATTAACTTTGATTATTTTTTGTAATTTGGCATATTTAATGTAACAAAGTCATATTAGGGATGATTGGCGATTAGTTATTTTTTGTATCATTTTTTGTACATAAGTAATAGATTGCTAATATCATTATTCATTTGCTTAATTTAAATTATTACAAATTAGTATTTATTTTACTTTAATTTGAAGATATTTTGACATTAATTTACCATTACTCAGCACACATGTAGAACACCAACTTATAGTATAAGATTTATTCTCGAACTTATCTCCATTCATATCATGATTCTTGTCACTTTTACATAACTTTTATATGTAAATATTTTATAGGATACTTTACTCAGATAATTTTACTTAAACTACCATGACTTAACCCGGATGCTATTTCTTTTTCAATATTATTAGTTGAAATTTAAATATATGTGCTTTTATACCAAGGTAACATACTATGGTCTTTCATCTTGTTAGTCATGAATTTGGTTTTAAATTTTGAAAAGCTGTATTTTTAATTTACGCTACTGCAGACAATTTTGTTACTTATAGTTCATTGACGATTATCCCTCAATGAAAGCACAGATGAATAACTATTAAGATTGGCAACCTAATGCATTTTTCCATACCACCCGTTTTTTCTAATGGCGTCAAGTTTGTTGGACTGTTAATCCATACAAATGGCATTAGTATCGAAGTCATTATTTACTATATCTGTTCTTTGGGACCGAAGGATTTGATATTGATGAAATAATCCTTGATACCAGTGTAATATGGGTGGCAAAATAACCTAACAAACTTGACGCCACCAGAAAAAACGGGCACGAAAAATTGCATTAAGCTGCCAATCTAGTACTTCATCTGTGATAATACTCTTAATTTAAGCAATAGATCCTTGAATATTTTTATAAAGCCCAAACAATATATTATATTTTCATTTGTTTATAAAACTGAATACTTCTGTTATTTTTTTATTTTGACTAAAATTTAATCATATGCAACAAACGTTGACTGAACACAGTTGAATAAAAGGATAAAAACCCACCCAGCTTATCATTTTTGTATTTTGGCGTGAACACATAAGCCTTGCATCAGTCACACTTAAAAAGCAAATTCTTAAAAATTTAAGTTGACGTATAAAGACATTTGTAAACAGTTATTTAATTATTTTAGGTCCAGCAGTTGTGCGAAGGTCTGTGGTTAATGTTCTGTAGAGATAAGACTTAAAATAATGTCTAGACAACAAAAGAAGAATGAGGAAAATAAAACAACTTACTGAAATTCGTCTTGAACTTCATCATTAGCTTATTTATACGTTGTACGTTGTAGCCTATTTATATTGTGTTGTTGTCTGGCTCAAAATATAATCACAATAATTTTATTTGTGCTGTGTACAATTATTAAGCGTTAAAATTGTAAAATCAATAATATTTCCTCAAAAATCTACATTATTGTTTTGGCTTGTTTACATAAAACAGGTAACTCGTTTGCATTTAACAAATAAAAATATTCGTTGTATTAAAAAAAAATGTTGTGTCAGGCAATATTTAAAAGATTAGAGTTCATAAGGGCTTGGTCTCTATGTTGGCCTCAGAAATGACAGACACGAAAGTTTCAAAATAATAAAAACGATTCTTTATGTATATTTTACTAGTAAATTACCAGATATATATAAAAAATCTTTCTATCTTGACCTATATTTAAAAGATTATATACAGCGTTGATCTGTAAGTTGTATTCAGAATATCAGACATAAAGAGTGTACAAAATATTATTTTTGTATATATATTTTATATGTATGAATTTATGAGTTAAAAGATTTAGGATAGAGAACAGGTTTCGTATACGGCAACGTGATGGAACATCTTTTATGAGTTAGGTATCGAAGAGTAAGAATTAATGCCCACTTTCATTAACCTAATTTATATTATTAAAGTAATACTGTTAGGGCCTTCAATTCGTTATTTAAATAGTAATTACATTTTAAATTATGAATACACCATGCAAGTGTACCACACATGGAGGATGACAAGGAGGTGGGTTGGGGTCACCTTTGTTCCCTCTTGAGGATCCGGTGTTTTTGTGTCCAAAGTTAGTTTCCATATTTAACATTACCATACTTCAACCTGTCTTTGTTCCTCTATTTCATCGATACACCTCGACCTTTTCCTCATATTTGTGAAAAAAATCATATTTATCTAATATTATCTTTGTTTAATTTAGTTTAAATCCTTTTATATTTTAAGTGGCTTTATTCTGAGCCAGAGGAAATGTAGACAGTTGTTTAATCAATGACTTAAATGTATTATGCTGTTGTAGGTCTAATTGAAATTTATTCCGTATACAAAAGTTTGTGTGTTAATGTTATAAGAATATGAATTGATTATCTCTCCAGCAATGAAAATCAACCAATAATAATAAAACCGTTCATTATAGAACTGATTTAATGAAATGAACTATGATCTTCGGATGAAATTCAAATAACAGTAATATAAACGAATAATAAAATAGTTTTAAATCCTCTTTTTTTAGATTTAAGTCTTACTTTTTCAAAGAATGGATGGTACAGCTTAAAAGTAGTTCTGGAAAAATAATTAGACACCTTTATTAATTCCTTTCCTCTTGGATTTAACTGATGTAACATCCCAAACTCTTCGGAACCGTTTTCAAAGTAGAATATTCCCAAGACTTTTGCATATCAGCATTAAATAGTTAAATAGTAAATAGTAAACAAATAGTAAATAAAGCTGGAAAATAGCTTTGATCAAACAACTAAACAAATTGGTTAATTTCTTTTGTTCTGAATCAAATTTACGAGCTGTTTTTAATTTCCTTTCAAACCAATAAACTCAATCCCCCCAAGAAACGTTTTGAAATTAAAAAATTCCCATGAAATTTACATAACTAATAATACTAAGATCCAAGTGGTATTGAGGTCAGACAGATGAGATAAGATGATGTTGATAATAGCGTTGATAATTTGAGTTGAGACCCATTAGTGGTCCATGAGCTAGATATCGGCAAACAGACGGACGGACGGACGTCGGGGAGGACGGGTATCGTGAGACGCAATTCCTAATTTCAATTATGGGTAAAGCTTTATTAAATGCAATAGACGATTAACTGGTTAATCTATACCTTGTATTATGGATGTGTTTAAACATAGTTCCTGTAAAAGTAGTTTTAGCTATGATTTTTTCTGGTGTAAAATAGAAAGCACTAAAAAACAAATATAGATACAAAAAAGTAAATTTTTCTTCCTTAAAAAAGTTCAAATGTTTTAAAAGTAGAAAGAGTATTTTTACCTT
The DNA here is from genome assembly GCA_035578135.1 of Flexamia atlantica. Taxonomy (NCBI): domain Eukaryota; kingdom Metazoa; phylum Arthropoda; class Insecta; order Hemiptera; family Cicadellidae; genus Flexamia; species Flexamia atlantica. The sequence continues at coordinate 4,863,273 of JAQJVK010000014.1, read as the reverse complement.
TGAAAGCTTAAAAGGGGTAATGTTTAAAAGGTAAAATATAAAATTCTTCTAAATTTTATGTAAATGAGTAAAAATATATACATTCATTCCCTTAAACTTAAAATAAACTTTGCGATAGTGTTTTTAACGAGACGAAACATCCTAGTGATATTTTTTTAGTACCTAGTTACAAAATTAAAGCCTTAAAAACCTTAGCCTCCACTCAAAAAAGATCACCCACTACTGCCGTTGTATTCCTTCACACCGTGCGTACTAAGCGGTTTGCTGATAAAATATAACAGGAATGTGTCTATGATCGACTTAACATTTTCACCAACACGACGAATAACCTGTATACCAGAACATAACAAGAATGTTAGAAGAAGTCTTCAAAGATCATTAATCACATAAAGTTGTATTTCAACAAGATTATGTCTGACAAATCGAACCTAGAGTTGTGCAGCAAAACCGAGAAATGGATCACTCCATAATAGAAACGCTGTCAATCTCGGCCGTCCATCCGGTAGTCAGTCCAGTTCACCACACTATATTATATTCCCCAATGTTACTGTCCATATAAAACACTATATTTCCCGATGATCCATGCTATGTAAAACAACCAACTTCCACACTAATTATATTCCCTGCTGATACAAGCTATTTAAAACAACCTATGTCCACACTATATTGTATTCCCCAATGTTCCAGGCTATATAAATCAACCTATGTTCACACTACCGGGTGTCTCACCTAAAGTGAACCAATAGCTAACTTTTTTATAATAAATCTGATAAAGAACTAACTTCTTATGGGGAGCTTCCCTTTATTTTTAAAGCTGCTTTTTGGAGTCACTTCGAAATTTAAAAATATGGCCGCCATTTTCCAAAATGGTGGACAACTTTGATTTTTCTTATGAAACACCCTGTATTTTATGGCTTTTTTGGACTTTACACTTAATTTAAGTATCTTTTTACTCTTTCTCATTTTTTCCTAAACCCAATGGATAAGGAGGTACGGGCAGTTAATTAAAGTTTGTTTTTTTCCTTTAAAAATACATTGGGAAATTGTTAGTAGTCAGTATGGGTCTAATAATACATACCAAAGATTGAAAGTGTCTTAAAATGTGAGTTTAGTTGAGATTTAATCATAAAATAATTTTTAGTTGAGATTCACTCGTAGAAATGTATTATTTTGAATATGCTTTTTCTCCATAAGGAATACATGGGATGGCATAGTTAAATGGACACAGTGCATTTTAAATGGGAAAAAATCAAACTTTAACTACTCATATCTCCTGAACCAATGGGTTTAAGAAAAAATTAGGAATAATAAAAAACTACTAAAATTAAGCGTAAAATTCAAAAATGCCATAAAATACAGGGTGCTCCATGAGAAAAATCAAAGTTGTCCGCCATATTGGAAAATGGAGGCCATATTGTCAAATTTCAAGTGACTCCAAAAAGCAGCTTTAAAAATAAAGGGAAGTCCCCCATAAGAAGCTTTTTGTTAGATTTATAATAAAAAAGTTAGCTATTGGTATATTATATTCCTCGACGTCCAAGCTATTGAAGACAAAGTACTTTGACTGAGGCAACTGAATAAACGGTAGTGTAACATGTGAAAAGTGGGCACGGCATATGTATAGCTGGCTACTGTTATTGCACATGTGTTTGTGCACTCTTTGCTCAAATCAATTACTCCCAGACAAGGATAGAAGATATAGTTTCATAACAAACTAGTTGATCAACACGGTTTTACCCGTGGATAAACAAAAAAACTTCCTTGGATTCATGATTTAAAGTCAAGGTTACCATGACAACTACATGAGCTTCCCTATACTTTAACATTGAAACTTTGATGTATCATAGGACGTAGCCCTGAGAGAATTAAAAAAAAAATCCGTTCTTAGTGCAAGTTTCACGTTCATGGACAGTTTCAAGGTTCTAGGTCAAGTAATTTTGGGCTGTGCGATCATAGGTGAGTGGTATTTGACAAATATATAGTAAAAAGAAAGAAGATGAGCCAACAAGCAAACATCCTTGGTAAAAATGAGACTGTAAAAGGTCTAGCTGATATTCCGGCTTTGCCAGGGGATTCTTAGCTTCTCATTGGTTAAGGAAATGCTACATTCTGTTGATAACCATTGAAACAACGAGCTTTGCTATGTTCAGCGGGGAATAAGTAGAATGTCATTAGCTTTTAGAAAAGCATAATATAACTTTGAAGACCTTATAGACAACTGCTAAAACTGTTTGGTTGTCGTGTTGAAGATCTAAAGAATCAGTGTTCAAAATGTCAGCTCTTTACCTACATGTGAAGTTGGAGAAATACTCATGAAGTTCGTAATTCAGCCACTTTGCCTCTTACAGTTACAAATCATAAATTGTTTCCAATTTTAATATTCTTCTTCATCTTCATCGAACGCTACAACTATATTTCAAGTCACACTTTAAACGTATTTCTACATTCCTATATAGACCGGGACGAAAGGTGTTAATGTGAATAACTGAGGATACAACATCGAAGATAGCGATTCACTTAAAGATAAACAAAGAAATGGATTATTTAATTTCCCCGAAGCGGGTGTTCAGTTCATGCCGCTGCATAAGTAAGTACTCCCAGCATCCTCTCCGAACTCGCGGGCTAGCTACTGGCTTTCCCCGTAATGTTAATAATACACATCCTTCCTGCCAGAAAGGAAGGGTTTCAGTGAACTTGAAGCTGTAAATACGCTCCGTTTTCATTTTTCAATTTTATTCCCTTCTTCGGCCGTTTTTATTTTTCTTATTGGTTCTTCCGTTTCATTTTCTCAGCTCGGATGGCTTCAGAGTCTTTTAATATCTCCCCTCGGAGGGGTGGGATTTTCAAGCTATTACGTTTTCAAATGAAGTGTGGGTAAGGGTTTGTATTTTTTCGAGTTTTAAGGAATTCCTTTCAAGCTTTAAAAACTTGGGTCCGTTTTGATATACTAGAAACCTCCGATTTCATAAACATGAAAACGTAAAAAAATCAAAATGTTCAATTAATTCCAACGCATCTCCATAGTTTTGCTTTTATAAACTGAAGTACCAAAACAAACATCACCAACTGAGTTCAGTAAGGTTGCATAGGAACTGAGTACTGCCTAAATTGGGTTTCCTCCTAATTTTGTTATGAGTTCGTACCTATTTTTCTGTACAGTTTTTAATAAACCTCGATACCGAGAAGCTACAGCCCTACTAAAATGTAATAGTTATAATACAACGCAAAATGAATTAAAAATTATGTTAATGTACATTTAAAAATTATGACTCAGGATTAAACCATTTATTTCAACCCGAGTCAACGCAATGACATTTTTAGAGAAATAAAATAGTTTTAAATTGTAAACTCTGCATCTCTTGGAAATATTGAGATAAGGTTGGAGAATTGAATTAGCCCCTGTTTTATCCTGATATATGAAGCGCTACGCCCCATAATCCGGTTCAATTAATTTAAAGAACCTCGCAGTCTAGCACCAAGCTTATCTAACATTTAAGCTACAGTGTTTAAAAACTGAATTGTATTCAATATAACGGTATAGTTTTATTGATCTAGCTGTTTTATCGGTTTTCACATATATTACAGTTTTAGAGCTTTAGGTATGGACACCTTTAGTCATTTGTGTTTGTACACCTTCAAACATTTAGGTATGTACACCTTCAGACATTTGGGTGTGTAAACCTCTAGGGTCAGTTGGTGTCTAAGGTCTGACGTGATAAAAAATGAAGAAACACTGTCAAAAATTAAAATAAACAATTAATTAGAGATTTTTAATAATAGTATGATATCTATAAATGTTTTTGAAGTTTGTTAAAATAAACATTAAAATAACTTCAGTTCTGTACAACATATTTAAAGGAGGTTCTCGCTGGTTCCACATGAGGTATTTTTTAAAATTTAATTTCAATTTATTCAATAAACTTCTTGCCCAATAGCTATTTAAAAGAGTAATTTCAAGAGGAAGACAATTAGTTTCGATAAAAAGATAAATAATGGAGAAAGCATATTCCATTTTAGCAATTATATATAACTAGCTGATCAACCCGGTTGCCATGATAACTTCATAAGCTTTTCTATAGTTAAAAATTGAAAATTTAAACTACCATAGGGCGAGCTCTGATGAGGGAATTTTTAAAAAATCGTTCCTAATGGATTCCTATGCAAAGTTTCAAGGTTCTAGGTCAAGTAGTTTGGGCTGTGCGATTATAGGTGAGTGTATTTGACAAATTTATATAGTAGATAGAGTATATATATATATATATATATATATATTATCAATAAAATGTAAAAAGTGTACACATTACAAGTGTACATTTACAAGTGTAAAATGTTTCTTTTTAATGCATTCTTTAAATGTATTACAAAGAATACATTAAAAAGAAACATGCAGCTGAAGATACCAGATGATAAATATTTATTTGATAATTTTAGGTTATGTATATCATCACACTGTGAAAATGATTTGAAACCGAAACACGTGTCGTGTAATTTAATTAATAAAATGAAAAAAGGGTACACTTGTTATATGTTATTGATAATAATTTTTGTAGCCCTAAGTTGTGAATTACATATTATAATATATATATATACACCAACACAAAAAAATATATAAAAAAAACCATATAGTGGTATATAAAACCATAGACCACTATATGGTTTATATACCACTATATGGTGGTATATAAACCATATAGTGGTATATAGTGGTATATAGTGGTATAGTGGTATATAGTGGTGTAGTGGTGGTGGCATATTGGTGGTTATATAGTGGTATATAATAAAAATACCACTTATTCAACATCAAACATCTCTCTTAAGGATAGTGAAGTTAACAGCTAAATGTACATCCTAAAGTACATCCTAAATGTTTCTTCTTGATCGTAGGTGTTTCTAAGGATGTGAGGATTTACAAAGTTTCCCTGGGGTACAAAAACTTCCAATCACTAAATAAAACATAATTGAAGAACATTTTAAAAAAATATAAATATCGGAGAGTTAACTCCCAGAACAGCTTTTTACGAGTGAATATAGGTAAATAATATCATTTAAAAGGGCCCACCGCATGTTACGTTCGCTGATAAATCCTGCAGTTTGTGAATAATGCACAGGAACCACGGAAGTGCGGCGGCCATGAATACCGGCCGGCCGCAGAATTCGTGATTATGACGGAGAGAGGATTAATTTGGCCTGTTTATGTTTAAGGTTTCCATTAACAGAGACCACAGACCAGTTGTAGCCGACATCTTTGTAGGTAAACACCTTTCGTAATCAGTTATTTTAAGAGATAAATTCGTGTATATTTATTGATGGTTTGTTAGCAGGAAACTTCACAAATTATTGAATTCTTTATATTATTTAGTTGTAAATTGGAACTGAGTGTTTTCTGTGTTATGAGCCAGTGCGCAGGTAACGGCATATACAGAGCATATACGTATCTTAACATGTTGAGTGCCAAGCGGTGCGTTTGCACCGCACCAAATCTCTAACCGGGGGCCGAGCGGTGCAGGTGCACCGCTAATACACATTGTTGAACATAGCTTCCATGACGACGAGGCCTCTTATAAAAACACTGTTTTCGGTATTGGCCACTTGGTAAGGTTCTAATAGTTATTTGGGTTACCTTGGTTTATCTTTCCAGCGTCCCATTCGTGAACACAGCGTTTACAAAATTGGCCGCAATGCGCGCTGCTGTGCTTGTTGTGATTGGGAGCTGGTCTTTTTCCAGCATCCCATTCGTGAACAGAGCATTTGCAAAATTGGGTGCATGACGCTCTGCTGTATTTGTTATGATTGAGAGCTAGACATTTTCCAGCATCCCATTCGTGAACACGGTGTTTACCAAATTGGGCGCATGGCACTCTGCTGTATTTGTTATGATCGTGAGCTGGGCTATTGTTTAATGTTTATAAGCAGTGTGGTGTGTTTTTAACATTTTTAGCGTGCTGAATTTTCAATTTTATTTAGTTTTCATTAGATTTCATCAATAAACAATTTTATATAGTAGAAGGAATAGGCCTGTATCTTATACCAGATTAGCATAGTGGCCAACCGGTGCAAATGCACCGCTGCATTGTGACGTCATAAAATTTCATAAGTCATAAAACCTAATTATGGTCAACTTAAAAATTATCTGCTGTAAATTATACAATGAAAGGAATGTGCTATTACACTTTTTTAGGTTTGGCCCCTGGGTAGATTTAATTACCATAGCAGTGGCACTCAACGTGTTAACGGCATATACGTATCTTATCACGCTACTTAAATCTACGGCTACTAAAATCACAGCTTAGTAGGTACAACAGGATGACTACCAGAGGGTCCAATTTTGGTCAATCGAGGACCTTTGAAAATACAAATCAAATCCATTTGAGCTTGGTATTTTTTTTTCAAAAAAAAAATCATATGTTATTCTTTAATTTGTAAGTACTCATTGTACTGTGATAACACTCTGAGAAACCTCAAATATTTTGTCTAAAGTAGTATAGTTGAGACAGTAGAATCTCTGGTTGGTTTAAGCAGGGACTATGAAATGACGTATGAATTGTTTAACTTGTAGTACACTAAGGCACTTTCGGAAATATTATTTTGAATAAGTTAAAAAAAATACGAGTTAAAAACATAAATTATAAATATTACTGAATAAAAAATTAAAGCAATATTTTTTTAAATACACAAAATACTTTTTTTTCAAAGCCTAACTACTCAACTCCTTGATCTAATCTCCCTGATCAGACTCTCTAACCTAACCATGTAAGGCAAAAAATATTTTCTCAGTAAAAAAAGATAAAACATAAGAAAATTGAACTTTTGATACACAAAGTCGTCGTCGGAAATAAACATAAGAACTGTTGGAGAGCGAAAAACTTTAGAAATATTGGATAAAGCAGCTATTACAGGAAGAACCGATAGACAATATTGAATCATAAATCGAGCGCGAGGTAAATAATGATACTAAAGTTTTGAGCCCTTGGACTATAACGCGCTCGACTCGCGGGGCGCGCCTGTTACAGCGGCTGAAACATTGTTGGAGGAATCTATGCTGTTGTTTATGTACCAGATTTTTTAAGTTTTATATTTTAATTTACAATGAAATTATATTGATTCAAAATATATCGTAAATAAATTTTAAGGAAAAAGTTTTTATGTATCTTGATTTATATTAATATTTATCACGTTTCGCATTTATTACTTTGTTCGTTTGGATTTCATGTTGGTGATTGTGAATTATTTTTTTTGGTGGAAATTTGCCATCATTGAATGTTAAAAATAAGCTTTACTTGAATGAGGCTTGTTTTTACTAAAGTGATGGAAAAGGTTTCATAAAAAATAAATAAAATCGAAACTTATAATTCTGGCTTTTTTAATCTAAATACTACTATTATACTTTAAGATTTTACGATTATTTTTAAAATAGTGCACTATATATGATTTGTTTAATAACTAGGGCTTATTTATATATGAGTTTCGTAGCAAAGATAAGTTCTGCATTTAATATAACTTTGTATTTCTATTTAATTTGAAACCTCCCCTCATTTATTTCAGTCTTGTTTTTCCTTTCAAGTGTTACATTTATTTTTCAAACCATTTTGAGTAAAATATTAGGTTTAACGATAAAAATCAACCGTCCTATATTCCTTATAGGCTACGCAATAACTAATAATTTGCCTTTGAAAGTTTAACTCTTGAGATGCAGAATTCAGGTTGCAATTTTCCACAGGATACACTATATACTAGTTTATGGAAAATAAAGTCCTACTTTGGTTTCAAAGGAATGTATAACACGGGTAGCAGTCTTGGGGGACAGCGCCGCATTACCTTTACTTTATGACGTCACAAACCGTAGCAGTACAAAGTCTTGTTAGGTTGGTAACCCAAGACCTGCTCTCTATCAGTCTTGGTGCGAGGAATAGATTGTAATACATGCGCGACCTCACTTCTTATGGCATATTTACTATAGGATTGTAATAGTGTATGGTACACTATTACAAAATTATGAAGCAGACTTCCCATTTCATGGGAAAAATTGGTTAATTTTTTTTATTATAACAGTGTGTTGTTTAAGGTTATGTATTTTAAGATAAGGATTGATTTTTTCGCTTGTTATACAACTTTTGCGTCCTAAGGCGAAGGAAGTTAAAGTAACAATCTGTTTGATACAGCGCAATCATTAGTTAATTATCAGTATAAGCTACTTCTGAAACGTATGAACGGTAGTTGATACGATTTTTTTATGAATTCCTTTACTCCTTTGTTATCTTTGAATACCAGCTTAAAATAGTAAAGAGCGAGCTATTGTCCACTAGAAAAATATACCATTAATCTTAAAATATGATTTAAACTGCAACCAGCCCAAAAGTTTCATTAGAATTTCTTTACTCGAACATCGGAACTGCTGGAATAAAAATCCAACCCTAACCCGTTTTGGTCCAGCTATCCATTCCGTGAAGACTTGAAGACTATTTTCAAAACATTCTAAAACAACATGGTTTTCGATTAGTTTCTACTTAAATCCCATTTCTTCTTTACACCGCAACTTTGATTTTATGTTCCTCTCCTATTTTCCTTTACTTCTCTGTTTTACTTCGCCCGGTGTTTGGTTCTCTCATTTCATCAAGGTCAAATCCATTAATTTCTTTATCTTTTAGAATTTATCTCCACTTGTATAAATTTTTTTACAAGCATACTTGTTCAAAGTGATTCTTTTTCTTACAATATTTAGGAATTATATTGTAAGCCGTACGCTTCCCTTTGTCATATTCTTTACAACAAAATCGACAGTAATTCCTTCTAGATCAATTTGAAGACCTAATTACGTGACAATCCATCGTATCAACTCCCTTATTATTAATGACAGCCACCTCCTTATCTATTTCTAGCTGTTTCTTTACAATTGAGATTGCTTTTTCAAGGGTAAAATCACTTTCTGAAAGTAGTTTGGGTTTTGTCTTATTTCCGACAATTCCGATAGTTTAAGTAAATTAAAAGTTTTAAATACAAATTCATGAATTTACCTTATCTTTCAGTTCATGGAGGTAGAAGAAGCTATTTGGAAAATTTAAAATTCCTGTTCTACACCATTCTGTACCGTCCCAACCGCTACTTAACTTTCCAATTAGCCGATATTCCATTTTTCCTTTACACCTGACACTATAAAATAAGTTTTAACAAAGAAAATAAAACGAAATTATGAAGATAACATAATTTATTCTCTAGCCAAAATATTTAAATCAAAACATTCACAAACAAAACACAAACATCAATAATAAGCAACTGTTCTTACAGCCTTTCTATATTTTACTTATATACAACCATTCTCTCTCCCCACTCGATTTTAATTTAATAACCTCTGAATTTAATCTTATGGTTTCCTCCTTTTCCCTACTTATTACTCATTCTACTCATATTTTATTTTTACTCTCATTATCATTTATGTTTTTCTTCTCTTATTTCATTCCTTATCTCTCACTTTACCTTACTTTACTTCCCTCCTTATAACTAACGTAGTCCGTCATACGCACTGTCCGTTGTAATGTTGGACCTAGGTTTCGGCTACTTGCCATCTTCAGCTACTAATGAGTGCATCGAATCTATTTCTTTATATATGGAGAGGGCAGATTTCTGGATTTTTCTGAGTGTAGCGGTCAGTGGGGATTCCAGGAATTCTAGTTGGTTCTTGTACGGGGGCCGGACGTCGAGGCGAGGGTGGGTCAACATTCTATTGTTTACGCGGTCAGGAATTTTCTAGTTATTTCGGCGTTTGTAAATAACCTGTGTGAATCCTTTCTATTCTTTTAAGTAATTATTAAATAGTTTCAAAAATTCGGATCCAGATACTTCTGTTTGCTGGTTCATGATATGTCCTTTTATTTTTTCTTTGTAAATGTATAAATTTTCTAACATGTCTAATTTTAATCCCTTATTTAAAACATCGATTACTTCCAAACTGTCTTCTATTTTCCCATATTCATGGTTTTCTTGCATTATATGGATGGCGTAGTGTGATTGTGGTTCTTTTTGTTTTAGCGAATATAAATGTTCTTTATATCTTTTCCTAAAATTTCTACCTGTTTGGCCGATGTAAATTTTGTCACAACTAAGACATTTTAATTTATATGCACCTGATTTTGAATATTTATCTTCATCCTCGATTTCTATGTGTAATTTCTTTTTGAGATTGTTGTCTGTTCTGAAAGCTACATTGATGTTTTGTTTTTTAAATATTTTGGCGAGTCGGTATATTTCTGGTCCTGTGAAGGTGAAGCATACTATTTTATTGTTTGTGCTTTTTTCTTTCTCTTTTTCGTGTTTGTTTCTTTTAATTATTTCGTACATATCTGACTTTTTAAACCCATTTTTCTGAGCTAGTGACAAAATGGTGTTTATCTCTTCAATATATGCTTCTTTATCTAACGGGAGTTGTTTGGCTCTATGTATCATGCTACGAAATGCTGCTAATTTGTGCTGTCGTGGATGGTTTGAGTCGTTACTTATTAACACATCAGTTGTTGTTGGTTTCCTGAAAACTTTAAATTTAAAGTTAGGTTTTACTTTTATGAGGGAAATGTCTAAGAAATTAGACTTAGACTTAGACATGTCTAGGAAATGTCTAAGAAATGTTATGAAATAACTGATAAGACATACATGGCATCGTTTGATATAAGTAATTTATATACGAATGTACCGATTAACGAGACTGTAAATATTGTTTACAACAACTTAAAAGCATCTATAAATGAAAATGAAGCCAAACAAGCCACAGAAGTATTGAATACAATTCTACAGCAAAATTACTTCCAGTTCAACAATAAAATATACCGACAAAACGACGGTTTGGCAATGGGATCTCCGCTATCATCTATACTGAGTGAAGTTTTTCTACAGAAAATTGAAGAGAACACAATTCCAATCTTACAAGAGAAATATGACGTCAGATTGTGGCGACGTTACGTAGATGATTGCTTATGCATTATCGAAAGTAATGAGCCCGAAAAATGCTTAGATGACATATTAAAATTCCTAAATGAAACCCACGGAAATTTAAAATTTACAATAGAAAAAGAAACAAACGGCCAACTAAATTTCTTAGACATTTCCCTCATAAAAGTAAAACCTAACTTTAAATTTAAAGTTTTCAGGAAACCAACAACAACTGATGTGTTAATAAGTAACGACTCAAACCATCCACGACAGCACAAATTAGCAGCATTTCGTAGCATGATACATAGAGCCAAACAACTCCCGTTAGATAAAGAAGCATATATTGAAGAGATAAACACCATTTTGTCACTAGCTCAGAAAAATGGGTTTAAAAAGTCAGATATGTACGAAATAATTAAAAGAAACAAACACGAAAAAGAGAAAGAAAAAAGCACAAACAATAAAATAGTATGCTTCACCTTCACAGGACCAGAAATATACCGACTCGCCAAAATATTTAAAAAACAAAACATCAATGTAGCTTTCAGAACAGACAACAATCTCAAAAAGAAATTACACATAGAAATCGAGGATGAAGATAAATATTCAAAATCAGGTGCATATAAATTAAAATGTCTTAGTTGTGACAAAATTTACATCGGCCAAACAAGTAGAAATTTTAGGAAAAGATATAAAGAACATTTATATTCGCTAAAACAAAAAGAACCACAATCACACTACGCCATCCATATAATGCAAGAAAACCATGAATATGGGAAAATAGAAGACAGTTTGGAAGTAATCGATGTTTTAAATAAGGGATTAAAATTAGACATGTTAGAAAATTTATACATTTACAAAGAAAAAATAAAAGGACATATCATGAACCAGCAAACAGAAGTATCTGGATCCGAATTTTTGAAACTATTTAATAATTACTTAAAAGAATAGAAAGGATTCACACAGGTTATTTACAAACGCCGAAATAACTAGAAAATTCCTGACCGCGTAAACAATAGAATGTTGACCCACCCTCGCCTCGACGTCCGGCCCCCGTACAAGAACCAACTAGAATTCCTGGAATCCCCACTGACCGCTACACTCAGAAAAATCCAGAAATCTGCCCTCTCCATATATAAAGAAATAGATTCGATGCACTCATTAGTAGCTGAAGATGGCAAGTAGCCGAAACCTAGGTCCAACATTACAACGGACAGTGCGTATGACGGACTACGTTAGTTATAAGGAGTGTAAATCAAACGCACGGAAACCACCTCAACCGACTTTAGTTTACTTTACTTCCATCTCTCAATTTACCCTTTCCTCTATTTATTTCTTATTCTCACCCTTATCTACTGTTGTGCTCTTAACTTCTTTCTGTTAGTGGCCTTCACAATCCAAAAAGTAGGTGGCTTTAGCAAAATGAATTGTACCTCTACTTATCCGCCACTAGCCATAAACAGGCCGCCACCACTCGGCTGTGGTAGTGGTGCGCCGGTATTTATGGTCCACACTAGACTCGCCTCAATTATTCACGGCACAGTTAGTTATTACTGTATGATATATTCCGTGGTTTTTGCTCTATTGCAACATTAATCGCGCTTTGATCGGGTCCTTTGAGACGAATTTAATTTATTTATGGATACAACTTTTTATTGTATTTAAATTGTTAATATAAATATGGAATTGAACAAAAATATTTATTTCTCAGCATACTTTTAAAATTCGCCCGAACTTTTGGGATCAGATCGGATATTCTTAAAATGTAATAATATTTTCACTAATAACCGTGCCATAAAAATCATCTATGTTTAAATAGGCTTTTTTATAAGTACATTTCACTATGTATCGTTCATTTCTGCTGCTAAAAATAAAGTGCTAATGATATTTTGTAAATTAAAGCGTTTTAGTAATTGTTAAGCTAATGGATGATCCCATGTATTTCTGTGTTTAGATATTCATCTAAGAGCATAGATGGTCAATAGCATTATTGCTGATACATTTTACAGTTCGAGTGTTAAAAATTAGTGTTTTTTTAGTTAAAATTTGTTTGTGTGTTTTAATGTATTCTCTTAAGCTAATAAAACATGATTACAGATGATTTTTGTCAAAACTCTACAAAGTAACACATCAAAAATGATAATTATTCATATTAAACGCGCATGCAAAAGCATTCGAAAAGGTTTTTCGAATGCCTCAGCATTTGGCGAAGGTTTTTGCAGCTGCTTATATTTATTATTCATCAGTAAAAAAGTACATAGAAATTACTTCAAATTGTATGTAAAATATCCGGCTAGAAATTATAAATAGTATATAGTTATGAATTTCAGCCCATTTAGTGACTTTTCAATAAGTAGTTTCAGTTTTTTATGAGTTTTTTAATAAGTTGTTTCTTTTAATAAATATACTTTTCAGTCAACAGGCTTTATGCATGAAACAGATATTGTCCGCTCTCATGCAAGTACAGAAAACAATTGGTAAATACATACTAAAATATAAGACATACAAAAAAAATGTCATTAAAAAAATAAATAAAATTTTAAATTCATTAGTCCTATACAGTGTAAATACGAATTAGTAAATCATACTAAATAAGATCGCTCTGACACAGTTATTTATCACACCAAACTCAACGAACTCACAAAGAGTATCAATTCCTTTACCGGGAGTCGCCTGCTTTTTTCGAGTAAAAATGGCATTTTAGTTTTTCTTTAAAAAAAATCTACATTTATTCCTCTTTAAAAAAATGTGTAACACCATAATGTTGTATACTTATTCAGTGAAGTACAATTTTATCTTAGATTTGTATGTATGCATCGCTAGTGATTTTTGGTCTACTTTCCTTGGCGATTTCCGGACATCTTGTTTTAGCGAATTTCCCCTATAGGGAAGAAGCTATTACCGTAGGTCTCATGGTAAGACCTAAGCCTGAGACCATGATAACTTTTCGTTTTGGGGCCACCAGAAGCAAAAAACACCATTCGTTCGAATATATATATATATGTGTCTGTTAGCACGATAGCGGCCGTAAAAAAGGTCCAATCTTAACGAAAATTGGTACTGACGTGTAAAGTGGTAATCACTCGGACGAGTTCGTGAACCAGCCCGATCGGATCACCGGAAGGGGGGGGGTAGAGGGGGTTAAACCCCCCCAAAAATGGGTTTTTTGAGTTTTTTGCATAGAAAAATATAATTTAACGAATTTTTGTTGGCACCATTGAATTCAGCTCAAAAAAAAAAAAAAAAATTTAGTATTTTGAATCACTGCTCTATGTCCATTGGTTACCGAGATATTGAAAGTGGTAAACACAGTACGTTGTCCCAATGTTAATCTTATGGGAAATAAGTAAATTCTGTATCTCCGTTATTTTTCAACATATCTTGATAACACTTTGTAAATAGCTTCTTCTAGTTCAGATCTACTAAATATTGAGTTAAACCACCCAGTTTTTATATACCTGTAGCAGCAAACCTGCATACTCATTCCCCATGTTATTCTTATGGAGCTTGGCAAAACATGTCAAATCTCGCTATGTTGGATTGAAATATGTTGTTTTGCATTTGAAATTCGCTGAGTATGCAGGTCTGCTGCAACGGGGGTATTTTAATATTCAGATACAATTTTCTCAAAAAAATCTTAAAGATATAAAATTGAAATTTTACATAGTTATTTTTTACCAAAATAGGAAGTTACTCTAGTAACTTTATAAAGTTTTGATGGTCAATCTTCACCCTAAAATTCAATTCAATTCAATTCAAAATAGATTTATTTCACACAACATATTAAAATACAAAATACAAATAACAAATACATTAAAAGTAGAAAGGATCCATTTAAGCTTACTCATTTACGTCGAATAATAAGACGAAGTGTGAAATAAAATAAACATAGCCTAGATATTTATGGCTTCAAATTGTATAAATTTGTGTATATATTTTTAAATAATATCTATAGAAGCAGGTTTGAATTTTCGGCAAAAACTGTAGAACTCTATGTAATAGATATATGGTATAAATATATCAGTCATCAAAGTGACCGTTTCTAAATTATGTGTACCTTAAAAAGCCACATTAAATAACATGAGAGCGCTAAAAGCCCCCAACTCCCCTTAAAAATTTCTGGTATTCTTACTTCTGGGAAGATTTGATAACGAGTATTTGGCAGTGAAGTGAGCGCAGATTGTAATAACAAGGCGGCTGGCGGCCCATCACCAGCTAGCACAAGCCCAGGCGCTATTTACTTATGCAGAGGCATGAGTCGACTCTTACCGTGCAAATTACACATTCTATTCCTTTCTTTCACATTAAGCCAAATACGATCTTCGGCTTGAGGTAGTGACTTATTCATTTCCTAGTTTTCTGTTCGAACTGGTGGACATTTTGGGGATAAGTTAGGGAAAGTTAGATGTATTGGTAGGAGAAATTGGCTGACATTTTAAAACTCAGTATCAAACGCAGGGAAAAGATAACTTTCGTGTAAGTGAGGTGTCGATATTTAACTTGATATGTTTAGTTTAGTAAGTAATATTAGTTTATGTTTTTATTTTGTTGCTGTTTTCATTTAATGAGTACGTATGTAGAATGATTTTATATCTAGAATGAACTTACTCCTATGTCATGTGAAACAATTAAATATAATGCTTAAGATATATATTTTAAAAAATGGAGTGAAGCGTACCAGTAGAGCTATGTATATTTCATCTATTTTATACACAATCAAGTTTCAATACAAATACGGCCTAGAAGAATCAATACAGACACTTCACCTGTCATTAATTGTCTTTTACATGGGTTTTAACGTTCACGACTTACATTATTTTCAGAATTTTTCGAATTGAGCTACTTTGTTACATCTTATAAGCAAGATTGCCGATCGCGATAGTTAACTTCATTAATATAATTGTGCGCCGATCTCAGACCCTACATTACTGGTGAGGCGTCACTTACCGATATTGTGGTTTAATAATTTAACTCCCGCTAGATTGCGCCGCTTGCAGTGATCTGAGTTGAAATATATATTAATATTTTATTTTCTATTTTGACTAAACTGGTGCCTTCACCTTTAGATACGAGAAAATTTCATGGGAATAATTATGTGAAGAAAGTCTAAATTACACCTACGTGGTGTTAGAGTTTAGCCGACGATATAAGCCTTTTAGCGAATTTACCCTATAGGGAAGAAGCTATTACCGTAGGTCTCATGGTAAGACCTAAGCTCGGAACCACTATAACTTTTCGTTTTGGGGCCCCCAGAAGCAAAAAACACTATTCGTTCGAATTTTTATATATATATATAGATATCTATGTGTCTGTTAGCACGATAGCGGCCGCAAAAATGGTCCGATCTTTATGAAATTTGGTACGGACATGTAAAGTGGTAATCAATTGGATGAGTTCGTGAACCAGCCCGATCGGACCACCGGAAGGGGGGGTAAAGGGGGATAAACCCCCCCAAAATGGGTTTTTCGAGTTTTTTACATAGAAAAATAAAATTTATCAAATTTTTGTGGGCACCATTGAATTCAGCTCAAAAAAACAAATAATTTAGTATTTTGAATCACTGCTCTATGCCCATTGGTTACCGAGATATTGAAAGTGGTAAACACAGTACGTTGTCCCAATGTTAACCTTATGGGAAATAAGTAAAATTCTATATCTCGCTTATTTCTCAACATATCTTGATAAAACTTGGTAAATGGCTTCTTCTAGTTCAGACCTACTAAATATTGAATTAAAACCATCCAGTTTTAGTATACCTGTAGCAGCAAAACTGCATACTCATTTCCCATGTTATTCTTATGGAGCTTAACAAAACATGTCAAATCTTGCTATGTTTGCTTGAAATACGTTGTTTTGCATTTGAAATTCGCTGAGTATGCAGGTCTGCTGCAACGGGGGTATTTTATTTATATAATTATATATAGGTACGTTAATTATAATTGATAATTTTTCATATTGATTTCATTTAAACTGTGGGTTAAAGATATTAGATTTGAGATAAACAAATCAAGGATTAAGTTTGTTCCTAAATATTTGAAATGGCTTAACGTTCTACAACAATTATTTACTACCATTGGCATGGTTCCTATTCAAGCTCTCTTTTAAAGTCGTTGTCAAACTTTGGGAAAATATTCATTAGATCAAAACAACAAATCTAGAGGAAGGTATGGCTTGAGATCCTGACTTTCTGAAGGTATTACACGATACCGTCTAACACTGCCCATAAACTAACCCGAACGCTAACAGCTGATTGCAAGTTGTACAAAAAAGGAGAACTGGAGAAGAAGAAGAAGAAGTAGAAGTAGAGGAAGAAGAAGTAAAAGAAGTAGAAGAAGAATAAGAATAAGACGGCGACAGAGAAGAAGAAGAAGAAGAATGCGGAGAAGGAGGAGGAGGAGAAGAAAAAGAAGACGGAGGAGGAGAAAGAGAAGGAGGAGGAACACGAGGAGAAGAAGAAGAATAAAATTGTACATTAATGACATATTGGACTTAGTTGCAGTATTCCGGAAAATCAGTATGTGTATGCGTTTTTTTATATAAAAGAATAACTTACAAACATCTTCTAGAAATATAGATTTCAGAATTAGTACATTATTAACGACTAGTAAGACATGTTGTAGACAGAAAAATTTAGTATTGAAACAGTAATGGTGTGAATAAAAACAAAAACATCAATTGATGTGCGTTGTTTACGAGTGTTACAATTTCCAACCTATTAAATAAAAGATGAATACATCGCCGGATGTGAATTACAGGCCTAATACTATGTCGTGGTTTGGTAGCGTTCCAAATCACCCGGCGTTGGCCAGACACCCTGTGCGGGCTAACATGACACCGACTGCCTTAAAAACCAACCAACACACTGACAGCTGGTTGCAAGATGTACAAAACGAGGAGGACTAGAGAATAAGAAGAAAATTTGACATTCCTAACATTTGACATTCCTGTCATATTGGAGTGAGTTGAACACATTATTAACGTACAGTAGCACATTCACCCGGTTACGGCTCAAGTTATACATTGTTACTAACAAAATTAGCGGATCTTTTCCGTTATACGTATACCACTGTTTCAGGTTTGTTTTTCAAGCTTGATTTTGGTAACATGTTAACCACCACTAACAACCGGATTCCGTAAATTCTACCATCAACCATCTACCATCAAATCATAAATATAGTGTCCCGGTTACACCGGGCACTTGACAACTCCAACGCCGCAGTGGCCAGACAGAGGTATCAATACAAGGTACGAGGTAGGTGGTAAGTTTGGTTAGGATAGGTTAGGTTAGGTTGGGTAATATAACCTAACCTAACCTAACCTAACCTAACGTAACCTTACCTAACCTAACCTAAGAAACTGGAAGTGGGACCGCTAGACGGGCAGACGCTGGCTTCTCGTGTCTAGGCAGATATAACGGTAGATATGATGACGAAACCGCAGGTAAAATATTCTTCCTATGAATTTCCACTTTAAAACGATTAATAACAATTATTTGACCTAGTTTATGGTGCTCTGTCAAATATCAAGCTTGAAGGATAGATTTGAAATGGTGGTATACGTATAACGGAAAAGATCCAAATTAGCTAATAATATGCATTCTTGATTGATTGAGGACTGAAAATTATACTAATATAGCCTAACCTAACTCCGCAGAGCGCTGTTTAAAGGGACTATTCTTAAATAGGCTAATACTCTATATTAAATTAATTCATTAATTCAAGTTACAATGGAGTTTCTTAAAAAAAAACTTATAAAAAATATAAATAAATATAAAATCTTAAGTTCCCCTAATCTTAAAAAATATATGACTTTCAACCAAATAAACTAAGTTATACTACATATAAAAGTAAAAAAATGCATGTCACCCCTAAGAAGCAAAGTCGAACCTGCAGTATAGTAATTCATATACTTGAAGAGTGGATTAAGGAATTATTTCGCAGGTGAAGTAATTTTTAAGTATTTATTTACATGTTTAATTAATCATCTGTTTAATGTCAAATTTTCTCCTCTTTTTCCTTCTCCTTTTACTTTCGAATAACTTGCAATTTGCTGTCAATTACAAACACGCCTAGCCTACAAAGAAAGCTGAAACTGCAGCTATGAAATGAATCGCTTGTCAATTTAAGGTTCGTCTGTAATATTTTTGAATGTTAACTTGCTACATTAGTTTGTTACAGATTCTTCTCAACATTAGCTTCATTTAAACGCTTTCAATGCTAATAATGTATAATCTATGAGGCAAAAACGAGTTATTAGTAAGCAAGTTACCCAGAAAATTATAATTGATTGCATCTAAAACTGAAGGGAAAACATTTTACTTTGTACTTATTGGTTGTTGAACGGGCAACCAAGTAACAACGAAGTACCACTAAATGATTGAAAGAATAGTATGTTTCTAATAACATATTTTATTGCAGTGTTCGTAAAAGAAAATGGACCCAACGGATTCAACCTACCATAAATATAAAACATTAAGACTTTGAATGATTTTTTAAAATATAAATTAAAATTTACAAATATAACAAAGGACACTGAGGTTAAACTGTTACTACTGAAAACAAAATGGCGCAAAAAATCCTGATTAAGGTTCCTTTAGAAGAACAGGATTTACATAGCTCTAGCCTAGATGATACATGGCCTTTCCTACACACAGTGTAGGATTTACTGCACTACCGTTAACTTCAACTACATAACATTAACTGACACGAACTCAACCACGCTTAGAGTTACAGCGTTGTGTACAGTGTCACAGTTGTATGCTGTATACTATGCTGGCAGTGTGCAATAGTTCTTCGATCAATCCAGCTGGACTTGTAAAATTTGATGTAAGTAAGCAGTTTATATTTAAAGTGGTTTTAGAGGCCCCGTCATGAAATGAAACTCTTATGATCACTGGCAGGGAAAGCTCTATGTGGATATAAAAAAGTTGTATGAGGAAGGAAAAAGTGCATGAGCCGTAATATGGGTTTCAGAAAGTTGATGTTGGACTAAACGTTATTATTAATAGAAATTACTTATATCTTGAATTTTGAACAAAATCTCAAACGACCAAGTAACAGTTTCTTTGAGGGCTAGTGATATAAGAGTAAAAGTTAAACTTGGCTGGGTTTGGGCCTGAACCCTTATATCAGTCTGACCTTAATCAATATTTACCGATTATATTCTTTGATTGGACTAAACAGATTGTTAAATTGTGAAAACTATAGACATTCACGACGCAAACACGTTGTTTTATTTACTTTTATTTATTCATCTATTTGATCCGACTACTTATAGAACTAACATAGACTTTAGGTCCGCCCTACCAAGAATCATTGACTTTGAATCAGACAAAGCTAGAATTAAAATCTTCCCAATAGAGGGGGATTTTTTCGCCACACCCTTCCGGGAATCTACCTTGAAAGAAGGAATTCAAGGACCGCGCGGAGACCGGGAACAATTACCTATTTTTTTAGTGTTAACACAATTTAAAAACAATTATTTAAAAATGTTAGTAGAGAGTAAAATATATTTTTTAAATTTTATATGGAGGAAGCATGACATTGATGGAATTAGGCTATTTTAATTATGTGAAATAATAGTTTAAAGTTTGATGGATCCAGTTATTCCTTTAAGTATTGTATCAGCTCCAATAAAATTACTTAAATTGCCTGTACCTCACCGTCCATTAAGGTCAACCATCAATAAATCTAACTTACCAACACTTGAGCCGAAATACAATGATAACCACACTCGCCTGCGGTTGGCCAGTACTCGAAGCCCACTCATACTTCTCTGCGTATGAATTGTCGTTATAACTTCACTACATATACATACGGTCTGGTTATTGCAAAATAAATATAATATTATTATTCATTAATTGAATATTTTAAGTTATAATTTACTAGTCACTTGTTGATGATGAAAAATAGTCGATGTTTGAAACGGTAACTAATCGGCTAGAGTGAAAGACTTGACTAGTCGATGTTCGAAGACAATCAACTAGTTACTTATTTATGATGAACAACTGGACTAGTCGATGTTCATAGATAATCGACTTGTCACTTGTTGATGATAAAAAGTACTCGATGTTCCCGCCACAAGTGCGAGGTGGGGATAAATCCCCGCCAGCTGCAGGGGCGTAACTGAGCACCTCGTCACATGTAGCGGCGTGTCGCCGTGTCACTCTCGATGCTAACACAATTTACACTGTTTGTCGCACAATTTGTTGCGGTCCTCCCGCCTCTGTCTAGCGCTTAGTCTGTGTTTCGTCATTCATCCCCCACCCTTCAGATCGTCCGTGGTGCTAAAAACGAAAATATCGTGAAAATAATAATTATTTTTAATAAATATTTCATAGTTAGGTTATTGTTTGAGAAGCACAACTGTCACGATTTTACCGAATTAACAATCATTGTGTTTAATTTTCTTTTCCTAAAACTGTTTTAAACTAATACAAAATCATTATGAGGTTTTCAAAAAAATTACTTCGTGTTTATTATATTAGCTTCATAGTCTTCTAACTCGGAAATAATTTAATTGATTAATAATTTTGGAATATTTTTATATTAAATCCTAAAGACACTCTAAAACAGGCACCTGCAAGGGCGATTTTTTTACATCCAAAGGATTTTTATTTATTTTCTTCATTTGGGAGATTCTGGCCACGAGAAATCAATTGGAGCTGTTTAAAAGACTGAAAAAATCTGCGTTCCGTCCTTAAGCCCTTAATAGTGCCCGTTATCATTAAGGACATTACTTCGAGTTTTTAGCCGAGCAAAGCTCGGTCTCCTTGTACTGAAATTAAAAACAGCTGATTCATCTGCTATAAGATTTTTGAGATTTGTAAGTGCGGATGATATAAATAATTCCGACGATTTAACTTAAGCTTTTTAAAATAACCACCCATGGCTGTAACTTTTCATAAATCAATATGTAAAAGCAAAGTATGCACCTAATTTACATTACTTACATCTGAAATCCGACAAATTATATTAAGCTATAACACTAAAATATTTAAGATGT
This sequence comes from Flexamia atlantica, assembly GCA_035578135.1. Classification (NCBI taxonomy): domain Eukaryota; kingdom Metazoa; phylum Arthropoda; class Insecta; order Hemiptera; family Cicadellidae; genus Flexamia; species Flexamia atlantica. The sequence continues at coordinate 4,841,352 of JAQJVK010000014.1, read as the reverse complement.
TGCCAATGTCTCAAGAGACAGGGACAGTAAAAAATGTAACTTCTCAAACAAGATAATAAACTTGCTTGATGTACAGTGGTTTTACACTTTCAACTTCCCATCATTCCCTACAGAAGGCACGCTTGGTGAGGGGAGCACTTCGTTAACAACCCGAAACACAATCACCGCTTAAAGCGAAGCTGGATTTAATATTTCCGGACCCGACGGTCGAAGAGGAAGCTATAAGAATGAATAAGTGAGGAGTCTGCGCCGAAGATTGTATTACGCTCAAAGGAAAAGAAAGCAATTGGAAGTGTAAAGTGTGCGAAGCGGGGGCCTTTGCATAAGTAAATACTCACTCGACGCTCTCCAGCCAGATAGGAGCAGTATCTTGGTTCGATTTCAGCTATTAATGCACATCTCGCCTGCTTGACAGGATTACTCTAGAGGTGAAATTCCCTCCCCCTTCGAAATTCACCAATCTCAGGAATTAATGAATGATTCGGAGTCTTCTTCGTCAGTTAGGTTGGCACTTGACGGTTCTCTCGGGAATTATCATTTGTCTGATTTTCTGGTTCTACTTCGTTAAACATCATGATGCCTCTATAATCGTTTTGACCAAGTATAACAGGTTACCCACCCAATGACGTCAACGATTCTTGTAATCCAAATTTTTGGTTACTTAAATTGCAACCTATATACAGGTCATTTTCAAACCATAAATACAAATATGGCCACAAAAAAAGTTTGTTACAACATTAAAACAATTAACAAACATCAACTTTACATTTAAACATATTTAAAAACATTTTTTTATCACAGATGAGACGCAGGGGTTTACCGGCTGGCCATACAATACAGGAAACATGTACTTAATCGAACAAAATGTACCAAAGAAAAATTACTTCGTTATTCCTTTGTATCTCTAATATAATTTCAATAGACCTTTAAAGAAATCAGTACTTACTTTTGGATGTGCTCTTCTAGGAAAGGCTACTTTGGGGTCAATCTGGAACATAAAATAAAATTTTTAAAATAAATGAATAAAGATGCGATGCATTCTATGTCTTTAGTTAAAGTTTAACAGCAGACCTCTTATTTCTTATTCTATCTTGTACATACCTAAAATATCTCTTGCATTGCATCAGGGTGGGGTAGCTGATGCGCTCAATACGAATTCTCCAATATGCCTTTATTAGGTCCTACACGGTGGGCAAAAAATATTACCAAAGCATTTCACTTCATTACTTACAGTATTCATTCAATACTATTAATTTTTCTTAATTTTAATTTTTTATTGATATATTCAATTCAAATATAATGTTATGTTAAAAACCACTTAATGCTTGCATGCTGCTAAAAAAATACTTTCGAGGAATTCTCTATTTTAAAAATAAGAATTATAAATTTTAAATGTTCAAATAAAACAGATGATTTGACTTATAACGCAAAGCCAGGTGTTGCCAGTGAAATTTGAATGTTGTTTGTGCAAAGCTGGACCTCAAATCTAGTTAAAGCTAGACCCTAAATAGGAATATAGTTGGTAAAAGATACTTTTAATAATACTTATTAGTTTCTCAGAATATTTTTCTACCTGTAGTAAACTGCCCTAAATAAATAGGTTTTCAGTAGAAATATTCAACGTTTTTGTGAACTCAATTTGCAATAAGTGGGATATAATCACCTCACTTTGAAGCAGATTTTACAATGGAAAAATGTAGATATTCAAATACAAATTACTGTAACAGTTCTTCGAAAGCAAAAATTAAAACATCAAACCAGTAAGCTAGAAATAACAGTTCACTCTAATTAGAAACGTAAGAAGCCAAATGGAAGGGATTGTTTAAATTAAATTCGAAAATAATTTTGGGGGAACAAATTGATATTTTATCAGTAAACGATAGCACCGAGGGTGCCAAAAGAGGTTCGATGTAAATTTTATAAAATGAAAATCACATTGAAATCACATTCTCGTCGTTCTTTACAGGCTTTGGCCCTTTAAACCCCTTCTTCTCCCCCTCCTCCCTCGCTTATCTATTCCACCGTCAAGTGCCACATCCGACGATTGCTTTTTTATACAGCCAATGGAAATCTTTCGACTTTCTTATTCTGAATGCAAAATAACTAGTTAAATTCAATAATAATTTCATTTTTGACGAGAATACGATTTCCTCAAATATAAAAACAACTTATAAATTCGCTTCAAAGGTTTCTGTTCAGTATTTAACTCTGAGGAGAGTCATAACATTACTGTAAATAATAGCTACGAACCAATAAAATGTTTAGCAGTGCTCTTTCCTACATATTGTTGTTTAAGGAACAAATAACTTATAAGTTTATTTTTTTTTTAAATAATAATGAGAAAAAGTTGCAAACAATGTTTTCGAGTGGATATTTCTCACGAGAATGTTGAAAGTAAGAACAAAGCGAGAAACATTTTTTTTTTTTTAATTGTTGAAGCCATATGCTTCTTATAAATATAACAATGAATTCCATGTACTTTCGTGTCCTTGATGTTTTAAGGAAAACCCTTGGTTTGCATTTTTATTTAAAGACCTAGCCAATAGTTAGTTTCATGTTTTACGAAGATAAACTTCGATGAAAACTACAATCGTGATTAAATGTAATACGCATTTATTTGTAATGCAAATTTACTAATGCAATTTACTAATGTAATGTGTTCGAAACGGTACAATTTTATTTTAATTCCCCTGCTATAAGTTATATAATTATACACAGATAAAAATAACTTATAAAATACTTTTTAATTAAATTTAATAATTAAGTGGGATTTTAATCCAATTACCACTGAGGAAATCCTCTTTAATCCGGTGTTCTACGTCAGACTAACCAAAGTCCGCTAATCTTATAAGGCACTTGCCGCCGAAGCCAGCGTTTCCTACCCGTTCCTAGAGTATATTAGGTTTTCCTTAGTCCCTTTAAATATAGTTTCTTCTTTTAAATCAAGAGTTCCTGAACGAATGTTTTATCGGTTTAAAGAAAGTTTTTGGATTTGTATGACGTTTTATTGAACCGTTAAGTTATTCTGTTATTATAATTCTGCTATTTTTGATACAAAATCTTTTATCTTTAACCACTTTTATGAATTTTTTGTGAATTTTGTGAACTTCACAACGCAATGGATTTTATTTTAAGTTATATTACTCAAAATTATTATTTTTTTTTGGCAATTTTAAACGAATTTAACCAATAGCGTTTAATAGCACTTCCTGATATAATATTTCCTTACAAATAAAAAAAAATTGCAAGCTATCCGAATAATATTTCTTTGATGATTCCTATAATAAACTTTTTTAATAGCGCTATTTAAAAACAACCTCATGGTAAAATATATTTCTTTACTTTAACACAGACTATGGAGATTGTTATAAAAATAATTCAAAATGACCTAAATTTAATAAAATACTTCCGATGGAAAATATGTTTTAGGCTACAAAGGTAAAATACATTTGGCACTTAGTGAGTGTTTCATTTCTAAACCTAATTTGGGAATGTTGGAGATATAGTAAAGATAAGAAATAATTAAAGAATTGATTACATTAGTTTAATTGTAAGAGGAGATCTTAAGACGTCTCCATGCTTAAGTCTAACCTCTATAATTTGTGTTTCCTGCAAATCGTGAAACCGAGCTCTTTCCACCAATACCTAAATTATCAAAAGCATTTCTGAACTTTCAGAAGAGTTTTGATCTCAAAAAACCTCCAGCGTATTAAAAACGTATGTATTAATTTACAATATGTAAATGGTTAAAAGGAAGCATGTAATTATGTATGTAGTACAGACACCTTTAAAGTAAATTGTTTTGTGTAGCAGCACAAACAATAAGTGATTTCTTAACATGACATTTTATTTCCATTGCATAATTAATATACCAATAGAAAATATATATAAAATGAACAAAAATTAATAAAATGATTACTATAGAATGAATATTGAACTAATGAAGTGAAATTTATTGGTAACATCAATAATGGGCTTTTGAAGGACCTAACTTAAAAACATTTTGGAATAATGCGATTTTTAATTGAGTTTTAAATACAAGACTGGGAATATTTTGATTGTTCGCCGTGTAGGGCCTGCAGGCATATTGGAGAACTCGTATTGGGCGCGTCAGCTACCCCTCACCCCACCCTGATGCAAATATTGAAATATTGTAGGTAAAACTACACATAATTTTAATATTAATCATTTTTTACAACCTTATTGTTCTCTTTACCAAATTTTTCCATTTATGCATCACACTTGCAATATTTAAAGCCCTTCAAGCTTAAAGCGAAGATAGCATATAGAAAGCGCTTTCGATCCCAAGAAATAAGATTTTGGTGGCGAGCATCGAACGGTATCTTTCGATATAATACTTAAAAGCTGTCTAACATTATTTTTGAAGATTTGATAAACAACATGTTTTTTTTATCAGCATAGACAACAAGGGATTGCAATAAATTGAAAAGTTAGTGTTAGTTGGAAATAGACAACGTATTGTTTATGGCAGGTATATTATCCAGTCCATCTTTTTTATCTTTTTTCTTTTGTAAGCAAATTACTAATTTTCGTAGAATCAGTACATCAGTAGTGTGACGATGGGACTTTCAGGTAGGGATAACTTTGATAACTTTCTTTATTTAACCTGCCCTGGCTTAGACCGAAGGTCCACTCTTCCGCCAGGACAGGCAACACAATTACAATAATACATAATACAATACAAACGAGTTGAGGTCGTTATGACTAGGTATACAAGTTAATTTTCGTTTCGTACAAATCGACAATACACATAAATATTTCATTTAATGATAGTAAAAATAATGAAATTAAACATCACTACAACTCATATATACATTAAGACATATTTCCAGCTTATTATAGCACTGATTATACATCAACAATTTCCGTTTTTATTACTGATTATAAAATCCTTTTAACATTTTTGGGCCACATCTAAATCAATATCTGCTTATTAATAAATCTTTTACCTTTCTTGAAGAGCCTGTTCGGATTCCAATCTTTTGATACTGTTATCTAAACTATTTAATGATCTTATTGATTTAACTACAAATGAGTTAGTGTAGGTTTGTGTGCTATGCACAGGAAATTGTAACAATTTGTTGTCCAAACCGTGTTGTTCTTAGATGTACATTATGCAATGAACGGTAATATTCATGTACATATTCTAGCTTAGAGTATTTAAATACTTTAAAAGCTTGTGTTAAAACATTGTGTTCAATCCTTTCCTTTATTTTTAGCAAAAAAAATAAATAAGGGTATCTTTTATATTAAGGTGTGACATGGTCATCAAACTTTAACTTAAAAACATATCGGATACACGCATTCTGAGCCTTCTGTAACTTAACCGTTAGTTCATTGTTCAAATCACAATAAGCTGCAATGGCGTAATCGATTATGGGGAAAACTAGGGTTACAATCAGCCTCTTTCTTATCTCTAAAGAAGCTTCAAAACTAAGATGTCTAAATTGATAAGCATTTGTAAATCGACTTAACTACATGGTCAACTTGATTATTCCACGACAACGTGTTTGAAATTCTCAAACCGAGGTTAACAACTTCTTTTTCAAACTTGACTATTTGTTGATTTATCTTTACAGCTTCAAGATTATCTTCGACAATAGAATTCAGCAACCTTTGCGTTCCGACAATAATTGGTTTGCTTTATTAACATTTAAAAGTAATCCGTGATCTTTACACCACATATAAATAGACTTTAAATCACTATTTAACATATTTATCGCATCATTAATCTTAGGTAAGTCACAATGTATGTATAATTGCATATCGCCTGCATAGAGCATGGAAATTACAGAACATCAAGTTATCACTGATTCTATTTATATATAAACTGAATAATAAGGCTGATAAAGTGGATCCTTGTGGCACTCCAATCAAATTAACCCTCCAATTTGACATCGCACCCCCATGAGTCTTAATCATTTGTTGCCTATTATACAAATCAGAATTAAACCACAATACAGAATTATCACTAAAATTATACGATGTCAAAATCGATAGAAGTAGCTTATGATTCACACAATCAAAAGCGCGAATAAAGTCTAAAAGCATGAGAACAGTTAAACGTCTATTATCAATGTCGTCCTACTTCCTAATATCGTCTGTCACTTTAATCAGTGCTGCCTGCGTACTGTAAAACTTGCGATACCCTGACTGACACCTATGCAAAATGCCGTTAACATCTACAAACTCACTAATTTGCGAATATGCAGTTTTATCTAACAACTTACCTAATATACATAAAATATTTATTGGTCTGTTTTCATTGCATGAAACAGGATTAGGTGTTTTTGGAAGCGGTAAAATCATAACTTTCTTTCATTCACTTGGAATTAACAAGACACAATTAACAATAGAGAAGTTAAAAATATGACATATAACATGTTTTATTTCATTGAAAATCAACTTAATAAATCTAATATGAATGCCATCTGGACCTACGGCGTTCGATGATATTTTATTTATCGCACTAAAAATGTGGTCTTCAGTAATATTTTTGAATACAAAAAACTCTTTATCAAAATTCCTTTGATTGGAATAAAACTCGTTAAGATTATTATTAATCTTATTTTCAATGCCACAGATATAACCATTCAAATCATTTAAATCAACAACAGGTTCCTTTATCTTATTGCTATGTTTACCAGTACCTTGTGCTTTGAGAACTGACCAAATATTTTTACTAGGCTTATCGGGACTCAATAAAGTTTTAAATGACGATTCCTTACGTCTCTTATCATACGCTTCACGCGATTCCGTAACACTCTCTATCGTTCCCACACATCATTGTTTTTAGTTCTTTTTTCCTTTTTCTTCTTTAGGGAGAGAGTGAGTGAAGAAAAATATATAGATAAACGATTTGATAAAACGTAACAGTCTTGCCAAGAGATAAAAGTAGCAATTGTAACAAATAACTGCTGTTTTTATATTATCCTAATTGAGTGATGTTTACTTGTGACACGAATAATACCTAAGCGTAAAAGTCCCAAATTCACAAAAATTTCAAAGTTTAAAATGCATACACCTCAATAAACAAATGTTCTCAAATTTGAGGCATTCACATGCCAATGTGAGGGAAGTGTTCTTTGTGTTCTGAGGGTAAAATTATTCCTCCGATTTTTTTCCTAGCGAACTTGTCCAAGATTAAATGAAATTGTTCTAAAAAATTTGAAGTCAATCTGAAAAAATATTACGACCGCTAGGGTTTTGGAATATATTATATATATTTTATTTTTTTCGGAAAGTTGTCATGGTCACATGCTTCAGAGCCATCAAGCGGGTCATGACAACAGCTCGCTACTTTGGAAATCTGGTAATGGTAGATGGATAGATGGATAGATGGATGATAGATGATAGATGATAGATGATAGATGGATATCAACTACTAACAAATATACTGTTTCACTCAATTGGCAATATAAGCCCCAAATACCATTTCATTGTTTTTAATTATGAGCTAAAAATAAAAACAATACCGAGGTGCCATAAAAATTTCCGACGTTTGGTTTTAGCGAATTTCCCCTATAGGAAAGAAGCTATTACCGTAGGTCTCATGGTAAGACCTAAGCCCGGGACCATGATAACTTTTCGTTTTGGGGCCTCCAGAAGCAGAAAACACTATTCGTTCGAATTTATATATATATATATATATATATATATATATATATATATATGTGTGTGTGTGTGTGTGTGTGTGTGTGTGTGTGTGTGTGTGTGTGTGTCTGTAAGCACGATAGCGGCCGCAAAAATGGTTCGATCTTAATGAAAGTTGGTACAGACATGTAAAGTGGTAATCCCTCAGGCGAGTTCGTAAACCAGCCCGATCGGACCACCGGAAGGGGGGGTAAAGGGGGATAAACCCCCCAAAAATGGGTTTTTTGAGTTTTTTACATAGGAAAATAAAATTTATCGAATTTTTGTTGGCACCATTGAATTCAGCACAAAAAAAAAATTTAGTATTTTGAATCACTGCTCTATGTCCATTAGTTACCGAGATATTGAAAGTGTTAAACACAGTACGTTGTCCCAATGTTAACCTTATGGGAAATAAGTAAAATTCTACCTCTCGGTTATTTCTCAACATATCTTGATAAAACTTGGTAAATTGCATTATCTAGTACATATCTACTAAATATTGAATTAAAACCACCCAGTTTTAATATACCCGTAGCAGCCAACCTGCATACTCATTCCCCATGTTATTCTTATGGAGCTTACCAAAACATGTCAAATCTCGCTTTGTTGGATTGAAATATGTTGTTTTGCATTTGAAATTCGCTGAGTATGCAGGTCTGCTGCAACGGGGATATTTATTTTTAAAACGTTTTTCAACCCATAAATTTTGAATCAAATATTCCTTGTAACAAAAAATGCTAATCTAAAACATACAAAAGGAACGTTGTAGGATGACGAAATCAGATTCCGCAACTGTTTCTGTTATTGCAAATCTGTTGTTCTTGTGTGGTTTATTGATATTAGCCTTGCCGCATAGCAAAATTCAACTCGTAACAATATCTAGTCCTTAATATAAAAGTTTCTTCCACCAAAACAAATGCAAATGTATTGTTTATATTGTGAACAATTGTTATTAATTTTTCATTACAAAGAGCCCTTTTGAGTTACACTTAGAGATTAAATGTTCTACCACCTTTTTAATTTAATAGTTTGAAAAAATCCTGTTTATACTTTGTTATCGTCTAATCAATGTACGTTGAAATAAGAAAACAACTCATAAAACCGTTTCGGATGAATACTTGAGCAAACATGAACGTATATAATATATATATATTTATTTTAATCGAACAAAAATAAAAGTATTCACAGAGATTTTAATTCTCACAAAGTGGAAATTACTTCAACAATTACTAATAGAGTCTAAAATTTTTGAGCTTGTAATATTAAATATTTTATAATTGAGCTTCATAATACAACGAAATATTCTTAAACATCCCATTTGCATAACAACAAACTTTCTCAATTAAGATAAAGCGGTAGACAAGAGTACACGTCGGCGTTGACAGACGTAATGGAAAATAAGAAATGTTTCTTCCGAACGATAATTGGAATAAATCGTCGTTGTAAAAGCTTCTTCATTAATTTTTACAGAAATATTTTGACCGCTTTAAAATGAAAATTCAAAATATTTGTTGATTAAACATTTACTCCAAAAGGAAAAATTTAGGTAAAAGGAAATGAGTATGTAATGCCTTTCAATCACGTTTTACAAATTATATATATTTTTGGCGCAAAAAATAGTGCTTTAACCTATTTTTAGTACAGTTAAATATTATCGGTCACTCTAACTGAGAAATTCTCGTATATGTATATACCTCTTTCCTACCTTGAAAACGGCTATAACGATTTAATAGTACTTTTCACTTACATATAGTTTTGCATTTTATGTTAAAATATATAAATAAATTTCCAATAGAAGTTTTGTTGAAAAATTATTTGCCATAAGGCCTCATGAGTTGCCGGATTGCTGACAGATTAACAAAGAAAGTGGTAACAAAAAATGTAAATCAGCCGATCATTAAATTATTCAAAATGCAGTAAAAACAGAGCAAAGCTCGGTCCGAAATTTGTACAAATTGATTTTTACAAACAGAGGTATCTTCTAATGTTGCGCTCAGCTAGTGTAGAGCGTTGGTGTCGAGGACTTATAAAAAATAGTTCATCATTAACGCCGCGAGAGAGCAGCACTGTCGCTGTCCTCTCCTAATTTAACTTAACTGTAGCTAGTAACTGGATGTAATTAGTAACTAGTAACTTAACTGTGGCTGGATTTAACTGTAACTAGCAAGCACTCGGGCGCAACAGAAGATCCATTTAAAAGCGACCTCTGTTAGATTCTTCTCTGCGTTTTTACAATAACGTAAACTAGTCCGTATTATTAAATTAACCCAATTTCCGTAATGTCTATCACATTCGTCAGTAACAGCACTACCTCCATTAGAATGTCATTGAAATAGTCTTTGTTTGAAATTAATTTGCCTGCGCTCTGCTTTAATTGTGTGTGATTGAGCTCTGCTCTGATTGGTGATATTTGTGATTTCTGAGTTATATCTTGTTCTTGTTTCGCATTTGGCATTAGCGTTTTGTGACTGTTTTTATAGTTCTGTGTTAAAGTTCTGTTTTTTGTCCAGGTTCTCCTGGCTGCGTGTTACAGATCTTGTTAAGCCCAGGTTCTTTTCCACCTGAAGACGGGATCGGATTTATTTCCAATCCGAAACGTCGATAAACTTGTTTTCACTAATCAGAGATGGCGAACGTCAGTAAAAATCAAAATCAATAATTGAAATTGGATTGTTTGATAGTTGGACGGTTTGATTGATGAGGCCAACGTCGCCGCGGAGTGAAGTGTGGAATTCTCATGAAATTAATGCGGGAAATGAGGCGGGGGATTTGAGGCGTCTTACGTGAAATTAGACGGGCTGCGTTGATGACTAAACCATCATGCTGTAATATACTGATCAAACTTGCAGCCAACTAGTTATAAGGGATGTGATTATAATAATCAGTGAACTATTTGATACATGGAGTATGAGCTTTGGTTGCAAATGTGAAGGTTTACAGTATTCCCTAGAAGACCATTTGTTAGACAAATACATTAATTCTTCGTAATTAAGGATTTTTCATGTTTAGCCAAAACATTCAATTAACCTGTTAATTTTATGAGCATTTCTCGCTGTTGATACTTTTTTTCATTTTATTTCTTGTACCACATAATGTTTGTATGAATTTCACCTAAATCTAAAAGGCCAAATACTACAGTGTCGTATTGCTTATGGTGATGAAAGCATATTATGCAGTCAAATTTTGCTAACTCGAAATGCCGCAGGATTGCGATTTTCCTTCGAGTTACGTATAGTTCGACTTAAGGCTTTAGGGCCTAATTCAAAATAGCGAGTGCGAAATTATTTACTGACTTTATCTCGTTATTATTTCGACTTATCTACTAAGTATAAAGTTGTAGAGATTATATTTGCATTTCTTCGACTTATAGCAGCAAAATATAAACTTTAAAGTAATTCCAGTTACGCATGATTTCTATTTTGACTTGGACCGGTTTTTTTAGTGATCGAAAATAGTTCGAATCATCGAGGATTTCGAGCTATCGAGGTTCGATTTATCGTGAGTTGACTGTATGTAAAACGTTTTTAGTGGTTTTAAGAAAATAACTCTGTACTATGCAGGGTGTCCGGGCTAGAGGTATCAAGAAATAACTATCTGGTATGATATTAAAATGTCATTTCTATTTTAAAATAACTATGCCAACATGTCATAAATCCACCCAAGATTGTGTGAACTCTGTTTAACGATCGCATTCTAAACACAATGCCTAAAAACTACAAGTTTTCTTAATGAGCAATTCCCTGGTAATTGGATTGGTAGGGGAGTGCCTATTGCATGGCCGGCAAGATCACCAGATCATACTCCTCTCTATTTTTTTTGCAACGGGGTTTATCAAAGATATTGTGTACCAGGTAAGAGTGCAAAGTTTACGGGAACTGAGGCACAAGATTGTGGCTGTTGAGGGATAACGCCAGAAATGCTAAATAACGTGTAGCGGGAGATTGATTACCGATTGGACCTCTTGAGACTTATGGTGATCACATTGATTTTTACCGAATAAGATACCAATCTTGGTTGTAATTATGACATGTTAGCATAGTTATTTTAAAATAAAATTACTCATACGAGGTAGTTATTTCTTGACACCTCTAGCCCGGACACCCTGTATAATTCTGTATCCAAATATGTTGAAAAAGTATTCGTTTGATATAAAAACTCACACAAGCTAATCGGATACCGACAAGTGTTCAGTAGGAGAGCTCGGTGACACACTAGCTTCAGCGACCCAGATCCGGGTTGAGAATGATATAATTCTTCGCGAGGAGGTTGCCTGGAGTGGAGGCATTGTTCTGGGCCTTTGCCGCAGGAAACCTCCACCGCCGCCGCCGCCGCCGTTCATTTGCGCCGCGACGTTCTTTGTCAATTCGCTGGCTTGTACCTGTATATGACGAGTTAAATAACGTGGCCCAAGACCTCCGTAAATCTAATGTTTATTTTAGTATTGGGCTTACTGACGCCCTGGGCCAAGTTAATTGACTCGGATTGTAAACTAAACACGGTCGAACCGTACGTACTAAACAGTTTGGACATGTGTATTTTACTATACAGTATTATAAAATTTTATCTAGATATGTAATTTCGTAAGCGAAATTTTTGTATAGAAATTGTCAGCTATTTATTGGTAAGTCGCTAGATGATGGTAGAGGGCACAAAATGAAGGTCTTGATCCCAGGAATCGGGAAAAATACTGAAAGTTCTTGAAGTCAACAAAAACAGAAGAGAAATGACGTAAAATACGTGGCTTCTAAAAACCATATTTTTATGAAACCGTGGGGATATGAAACAGTCTGCTTCGCTTATATATATTAGTGCTGTTGCTTAACTCAAAACCATGTGCTAGATTTTAACATACGGAGGATCTAAAAGCCTGCTTACAATGAAGGTATTTAGTAGAATAATAAAGGTGGTTTATTTAACTTAAATTACTCCAATATAGTTAGGGGCTCTTAGCCCCTTTAGGCCCTAATTACTCTATTAAACAATAACAAATCGAGGCATTCAGCCATTGACTGTCTTTTTTTTAGTTTGCCACATTTATTTTCAAAAATATTTTATATTTACAACATTTGTTTGCACCCTCCGAAAAATAGACAACTTCGACATCCTCACTGGTTCTATCCCAAAAAACCAAAATCTATTGTTTAATAGATGCTAACTCGTAGTCTTCTAGAATATACCCAGTGTGGACGACTAAGTAAGTTGCATATGTTTGGGAGGGTGCAAATGAATACTATAATTAGTGAATATATTATTTAAAATTTTAAATGACAAACTAAAAATAGCACGGTCAAAGTGTCCACCAACGTTTGGATTTGTAATGTTTTATAGAATAAAAAAATTTCACTATATCCTTTCTTGCAATAACCATGGGGAAGCTTTTAATACGTGTGTCTTCGGTTGGGCACGTGTAGTTTACAGGTACAAGCCAGCGAGAGTTGACAAAGAACGTCGCGGCGCAAATGAACGGCGGCGGCGGCGGCGGTGGAGGTTTTCCTGCGACAAAGGCGCAGAACAATGCCTCCACTCCAGGCAACCTCCTCGCAAGGAATTATATCATTCTCAACCCGAATCTGGGTCGCTGCTAACCAGTGAGTCAATGCTCTCCTACTGAACACTTGTTAGCAGCTGAGTAAGACTTTTATTACAACTAATACTTTTTAAAAAGAGTCTATTTTCATAAAACCACTGTAAACTTGTATGTAAAAAGTATGAAAATCTTCGAGCTCGAAATCTTTGATGATTTAAATTACTTTCAATCACCTAAGAAAAACCTGTCTAAGTCAAAATAGAAATCAAGCACAGTTCGAAATACTTTTACGCTGTATTTTGCCGCTATGAGTCGAAGAAACGTAAAAATAATTTCTAAAGACACAAATTCAGTAAATAATTAAGTCGAATTAATTACGCACTCTTATTTTTTCGCCCAGTCGAAGTTCACCTCTATTTTTCGAACTATGCCCTACGTCGAACTATAAGTATTAATGTAATTTTACCCTCATTATATTTCAGTACTTGGTGGGCCGAGCCTTGCGCGGTAATATTTTATCATTACCAGATCAATATATTATTGTAAAAATACTCAAAGGAAAATGCAGTTCTGTGGCATTCCTAGTTAACGAAAGTCGACTGCATTTCAAATATGCTTCCATTATCATAATGTCTATAGAAAACTGATAGTGACTTTCACAACTAAACGATTCAAAATATTGTATTATTTGGTGTTTAGATTTAGGTGAAATTAATAAAAAGTATGAAATACAAGAAATAAAATTAAATGTTCATAAAGTTAAAATGTTTTTTTATTTAGTATTTTGGTTTCCATATGAAAAAATCTTTGATTGCCAAGAATTTATGTATTTTCCTAAAAGATTGTCTTTCTGTAAATACTCTACACCTATGCATTTGCAACTAAAGCTCCATGTATCAAATAGTTTACTGATTTTTATTATCACATCCCTTATAACTAGTTGGCCGCAAGTTTGATCAGTATATTACAGCATGATGGTTTAGTCATCAACGCAGCCCGCCTAATTTCACGTAAGACGCCTCAAATCCCCCGCCTCATTTCCCGCATTAATTTCATGAGATTCCACACTCCGCGCCGCGGCGACGGCGGCCTCATCAATTAAACCGTCCATTCACCCATTCTCCCATTCACCCATTCACCCGACATGTACAATCGTCCCGGCCCGATGTCTGCTTGGATTATTACGTCTGCTACGTTAAAAATGTATTATGCTGAAAAAAGTTCTACGGGAGCAATCCACGTCCAGCTAACAATTTTGATACAGTATTTTAAATTTTGTCTCAAGAAGGAAGCTAGTACTGAATAGTAGGGGTGCATTACGAAAATAGGGTTACTTAGCAGATACTACCTAGTTAAGGGGAGTTAAGGGGGATACTACCTAGTTAAGGGGAGTCTCTGCTTTGAATTAAAAAAATAAAAACTATTTTAAAAAATTTTTGTACCAAATTTTTTATACATATATTTGAGAATGAAAAATGTATAATTAAAATTATATTTTATGGCATTAAACCTAAATATATAGCTGGTATATATAAGAATAAAGAATACAGTACTTTGAACATAAATCTCGTGATTAACAAAAGTAAATTTTGTACATAACAGTTTTCCTACTGTACTGCATTCATAAGATGTCTCCAAAAACATGTACTAAATATTATCACACGTAGTAAGTTTTTTACCTGACGGATTCATGCCCGAGGCATAATAAAACCAAATAAACCTTCAAAAATTATATAAACAAATCCAATTTAGGTATTTATATAATTATAAATCCTAGAGTAGAAGCAAAAATATCCAAAACCGCAAAACACTGTTTTAGGTAACTTACTAATTCAACAGATTTAAGCCACATGTAAAACCATCTATCTTATGCGAAGTCAATTTTTTCCAATAATTTCATGCACTAAAATGAAAACCACCACCACCACCTATACCTGATGAGTTTTCTCCACTCATCAGGTATTGAAAACTGTGATCAAAATCAGTTTTTGGTAACATAAAAGCTGTATAATTTATTTGTTCGAATTTTTAAGGCTAAACAACAGTTAAAATGAAGGGAAGTTTATTGACTTTGCAGTTGAAACTTGAAGTTGTCCACTTACACCAGGCCGCTTCAACTTGTGCAATTTCACATCCGACTGTACAAACTTGAACTGTAACACGGTACACATGTGTTTGTATGTAGCAGCCCCTGCCTCGCCTGGCGCTACGGAGAATACATTGCTATATATTAAACATTACTTACGATAAGATTTAAAATTGGACTATTCGCATCCTAATATGCAGGGTTGTCTAAAAATTACTAAACGAACAGGCGTTATATCATGAGACTTGGTATTGTCTATAATAACTTACTAATTACCTCAGCGATTGTTGTGATTTTGATTTTTGCGGACATTAAAAATCACTGTTTAGCGACAAAAATATTCGCAATATTCAAAATAAAATAGGATTCGTCATAAATTTCACACACAGGCGTTGCATCTATGGGACTTTGTGCTATCTAAAACTTGTTGAAACCAGACGTTTTATGAATGATAAGACTTTTTCTGTCTACAATATACCAAACACGAGGTATTATTTTGATGATGAGACTTTTTAACTTATCAAATACAATGGTTATATCCATGATACTGTCAACGGGAACGCGTCTAGGTGCCACCCCGACAAGTGCCACCCGATCAGATCGCCACCTTTTTAAATAGGTTTTGAGGTGGCAGGTTGGCGTGTGTCGCCTACGTCAGTTCGCCTCCCTTAAAGAGGTGGGGATCAGACGGGGTGGTTACTTGGCATGGTCATGTTAGGTGGCGATATGTCGTGTGCGGTGGCGTAAAGTCGTCACCTCGGAGTAGAAAGGATGGCGAGTTGTCGGGGTGGTGACTTAAAGCGGTCGAGCAAGGTGGCGATATGTAGTGTGCGGTGGCGTAAAGTCGTCACCTAGGAGTAGAAAGGATGGCGAGTTGTCGGGGTGGTGACTTAAAGCGGTCGAGCAAGGTGGCGATATGTAGTGTGCGGTGGCGTAAAGTCGTCACCTAGGAGTAGAAAGGATGGCGAGTTGTCGGGGTGGTGACTTAAAGCGGTCGAGCAAGGTGGAAATCTGTCGTGTGTGATGGCGTCCGCTCCCACCTCGGAATATAGAGGATGACCGAACCATAATATTTACCCAATAATATTTTTTCTTTCTTGTGTTGTAATCCACAACGTTTCTTCTTCGAAAGTGTTGCAATTTGTACAGGCAACATCTATGAAATATGTACATTACTAAAAATGAAAAATTATGAAATTTAAAATTCAGGATCACAAATAGATCGAACTAGAGATCGCTTGCTGGTCGAAATCCAACCAGGACATATTTTGATAGTAATTATATTGATCTGGTAATCATAAAATATTACCGCGCAAGGCTCGGCCCACCAAGTACTGAAATATAATGAGGATAAAATTACATTATTACTTAATTGATAAAGTATACGCTAAGATTGATTGTAAATAGATTTTATATTAATGGTTTCATCATTTATTTTTTTATCATTTTAAAGGATTTTAAACACATAAATAATCATGTAGGCCTTTCAGACAGAGGAAGGTTGTAAAGCTTTTTCCTCGTTATCTTGGAAGAACAGAGCAGGGTGATGGTCCATCGGAGTGGCTACTTGACGCGTCAGTGTGAGGTGACGGTCTGTCGCGTACGCCAGCGACTTCCCGCCACCTCGGGCTACAAAGGTGGCGACTTGACGCGAGACTGCGAGGTGGCGATCAGTCGTGTACACTAACGGCAACCCACCACCTCATCGAGGTAGAAAGGTGTCCATTTGACGGGGTGACATCTCGACGGCATCGGTATGTTTTATGAGGTGGCGATTCGTCGCTACGGCTAGGTGGCGACTTGACGGGGTGGCACCCAGTCTTCTACCCCCTGTAACTTACTAAACACAAATAACGTATCGATGAGACTTTAGAAATATAAT
Source organism: Flexamia atlantica (assembly GCA_035578135.1). Lineage (NCBI taxonomy): Eukaryota > Metazoa > Arthropoda > Insecta > Hemiptera > Cicadellidae > Flexamia > Flexamia atlantica. The sequence goes on along the minus strand of JAQJVK010000014.1, from coordinate 4,824,201 downwards.
TCAGTGCAGCGCGAACTGTAGAGTACAGATCAAACGCGTATTAAAATTCCAATTATTTTGCCGCACCAATTAAGTTAGTCTTCTCCAGAAGCTTAAGCTACCCGAAGGTTTAATCGTTACTTCCTCTCCACTTTGTCTTAATTAAAGAATATTTTCGTTATCTTTAATGATTCGACCATTGTAGTAATTATGGGTATTGTTTGCAAGCTTTTCTTGGCCAGAAAAGTAATCCAATCATAATAGGTAAGCTGAATAAAATGCTATATTAGAAGGGATTTTGTGTTTGTTGACTTATCTGGAAGTTCTAGAAAATATTAACCAACTTGAATTAGTTAAGATTGAAGTTAATCGATTAAACATAATATTTTACTAGAGTTTGCTCTTATCAAAGCCTATTTAATTATCTCCAACCTTCTATAGATTTAATTCTTAGCGCATTTATAAAATGGACGATTTTGAATAACATAAATCTGATCTTTTTGGTAAGTGTTATTTCAATGTTATAGTATTATGGTAAGTGGATATTTAAGATTTAATTGAAAATACAATGCCAATAGATTAAGTGTCAATCTCCTGAATGTGCATCGTTAATTTCTCTTTCCTGCCCATTTACCATAAAACTCTCATATTATATGACTAATTAGTATTCGTCTATATATGTAATTTTTAACGACCTCTTACGTTTAATGTTTTGAATTTAGATAATTTTTGTAAATTACATCGAGTCTACTTAAAAGAAAACTAAGAAAACCACAAAAACACCCAGTATTAGTAGTGTAGCAGGGCAGATCATAAATAAACTTCGGTGTACCTGTAATGTGGTACTTTGTTTGCAAAAACGCTAAAACATAAAATGCAGCCCTGTCCAAGTTACTTGCACGGAACATAGATTTTCGGTTCTGACTTCTACCTTAACTTTTTCTTATACTGTGAACTCATAAGATATTTAGGTTTTATTTCTGATATGAAACATGTTAACACTTTAAATTAAGAAACTTTGGGCCTCTAAATCAAATTCAATAGGTATACATTTATTAATTAATGTTCCAAATATTTACGAACCAAAAACTAAAAAAAACAAACAAACTCATGAATCATTTTAAACAGTACCAAATTTAAGAATAATAATTTTTGGTACAATAATCTTGCTTAGGCCAAAATTACTCGATATAAAAACAGGATTTGTCTTGCTCTCCCGAAGAAGCAGTTATTCCAGTTTTCTCAAAAAAGGTTTGTCTTTTATGAGCCGACTAAAAAGGCTTGGAATACTAGGCTTAGCTGTTGTTATAATCTGTAAAATCCTACAAACTAATGGTCTTGTGATAGTAAACCTAATACTTATCTTGGAAAATGTCTTAAAAAAAGAGTTACGAACACTTTGAAACGCATAATGCCAGTCACGATGTTTTTTACCTATTACTTTCCTCATTTGGAAAATAATAATCTGTTTAGTAGTGTAATTGGTGCATATACTTCTTAAATTCAAAGTATTATAATTGATGACAAAGCATTTACTTAAACACGAAACAATCCGTTAAGGAGTTTACGGGATTTTTCTAATAATTGTTAACAGTCAAGGAAGGATTTATCCTTCGTCATAAAACTGTGATGAAAAACTGGTTTATAATCACTCAAGATTTCGTTGCCATCAAGATAACGAAAATATTCCTTAATTAAGCCTAACTCTAAAAGAAATAACCCTTAAGCGGCGGCGTTAGTGATGAAATGTGAGGGGGGGTTGAGAGAGGGAGGGAGGAGAGGGGTTGGCCTAATTGGGAAGCGGAAATAATTGCAATTTGAATAATTGTTTTGATCGTCATCAGAACTCATATTTGGCCGAAGATTAAGCAATCTAAGTCGATATTGTTGGCAATTTATAATCGCCTTTTTATTTTAATGTTTTTTTTTCTGTGCGCATTGAAGATACAGACATAAAAAAATAAGAAAACAAATAGTCCTTTGATTTTATTTTAATAAAATTCCCAGTAATTTCGTGGATAAATAAGTTTATAAAATCGTGAATTAATGTAAAATCGGTGAAAGAATACAATTAAATATAACATTTTACTTTAGTATAGTAGCGACTATTAAATAATACTAACTAATTTCTTGAAAATTTTCTTCCAGCCCCATAAGGCACTGCATGCAGAATATTCTTTTATCAAAATAAAAATACGATAATAACCTGCTTAGTTGTAATCGTAACGTACTTAGTTATTAGCCTTTCAACCAGTTACGCAGGTTTTTTCTGTGTAAATGATTACAAGACTACAAAATATTACTAATGATTTTGAAGGCAGCAGTATAATAAAAATCAAATTCTGATAAACGTTGATAAAGTTGTTTGTACAGAAGCACAAAATAACAACGTCATTTAGTGGAATTTGAGGGACGTATTTATTCTCTGATCACGTTATTAGGCTAAAAGCAGGCGATATATCCGCCGAGTTCCGATTACCAAAATAGTTCGTCTGCTGCCGATGTTGTCGCCGTTTCGCCAATTTATTGAATCCTTTATAGAAAGCATTTCTTTGCCAAATTTTAACCGTTGTTCAAATTATTCAGTGAAGAAAAGTATGTTAAGTTTTTTAATGAAATTGAAGAATTGAAAAGACATTTAGAAGGAAATAATGCAGCAACAAATATTAGCAATGAAAATAGTAATGCTAATTTTATTTTATAATGAAATGGGAGTGATGTTTTGGGTATTTAAAAGCAAGGCTAATTAAATAGCCTTGACAAAGTATGAAAATCTGTTCTACGTAGTTCATACAAAATGCATTCGTATGACTAACTAATGAAATCCAACCCGCTATAGAGGTCCCTTAACTACGCTTCCGTTCGATAAAACCTATAAAACAACAATAAAGGTTTTTATTGAATTAAGTTAACTAAGTGATATAAGAACCTTATTTTTGTTACAAATTTCGCAGCCTGAACACCAAACAATTTGTTTTAAATTAGAACGCTAGAAAATTATATTAGAACTATATTAATTTTAGAACAGTAGTACTTAATACTAGTTTGAGTTGCTCATTTACAGAATGTAACTACAAACTCTCAATACGACGCAAGGAGACCTTTGTAATTCCTCAAACGAAGATTAAACTTTTTTTCAAAACCTTGTTTTAATTCCTCACCAAGGGAGTGGGGCATTGTTCTCAGCCTTTGTTGGACAAAACCACAAGTTCACATTCATTACACCAACTCATGCGGCTTATTTCAACCCGGCTTGACTTTATACACAAGTCTTTGAAGGTCGTTATATCCATCATTCTCCTTATTTTGAATATATTTTATAACGAAATCCTTTGATCAATACGTTTAAATGTGCATTAATTGAAAATTGAGACAAGTTTGTTAAAATTAATGTAATTTATTAGAAAAAACTTTGAAACTACATTATTTGCCTTAATTTAATCTATGCAACTGATTTATTATAAAAACGATCAAATCATTTACACCATGTTATAGGAAAAGCCTTCCTACAATTTACGATCGATCGTATTAACTAAAATTATTAGTGATAAAATCAATGCAATTGTTATGATCAAAAGTAAGACGTGGTTATAACCAAAGTCCAAGTGAGTGCAAACGCTTACATTACTTAAAATATAACAAACCCGAATTGTAAGATGACAAATGAGAATACAGCTATCAGCTTCCTGTAAAGGTCCGTATACACTAGGCTGCTTGTCAGTTATGACAACCAGCTTCCTGTAAAAGTCCGAATACTCTAGGCTGTTTGTCAGTTTTGGCAACCAGCTTCCTGTAAAAGTCCTTATACACTAGGCTGCTTGTCAGTCAGTGATGACGATAAGCTTCCTGTAAAAGTCCGTATACACTAGGCTACGTCATTGATGGCGATAAGCTTCCTGTAAAGGTCCGTATGCACTAGACTGCTTGTCAGTGATGACGATAAGCTTCCTGTAAAAGTCCGTATACACTAGGCTGTTTGTCAGTGATAACAATCAGTTTCCTGTAAAAGTCCGTATACAGTAGGCTGCCTGTCAGTGATGACGATAAGCTTCCTGTAAAAGTCCGTATACACTAGGCTGTTTGTCAGTGATGACGATAAGCTTCCTGTAAAGGTCCGTATACACTAGGCTGTTTGTCAGTGATGACGATAAGCTTCCTGTAAAGGTCCGTATACACTAGGCTGCTTGTCAGTGTTGACGGTAAGCTTTCTGTAAAAGTCCGTATACACAAGGCTGTTTGTCAGTGATGACGATAAGCTTCCTGTAAAGGTCCGTATACGCTAGGCTGTTTGTCAGTGATGACGATAAGCTTCGTGTAAAGGTCCGTATACACTGGGCGGTTTGTCAGTAATGGCAATCAGTTTCCTGTAAAGGTCCGTTTACACTAGGCTGCTTGTCTGTGATGACGATCAGCTATTATGAGGATATGGCTTTCTTAAGACGCCTTGCCACCTTAAGCGTTTGATTGTAAAGCTGAGTCAACAGGAACGCTCCTACCGCGTTGCTTTATTAGAAAACCGCACATCTCTCCCCCGCCCTCTCTCTATCTCTCTCTTTCTCTCTCGCTTCTCAGCACATACTCGTCTTAAAGAGTGTATTGCAATATAAACGTTGAAGTAATACGCAGGATTGAGCTCAATCTCTTTATACCTTTACACTCTCCCGACACTGAGTGAGATTTAAATCACCATTAGGCGTAGGGAAATGTGCGGTTTGGTTTGTTGATGGTGAATATAAATTTTACTGGGCATTTCTAAAAGGTTTTCTAAAAGTTTTTATTCAGCCTCGCAAGGTACAGTAAACATTTATAAAATGTGCAGCTCTTAGCTTGAACTCGCCCAAGAGAATGAGAAGTGCTAAGCATTGAGGGTGAGCTTAACAGAAAGGTTTCTCTTGAGTAGCTCAAAAATGCGAAAATTTGCTATAACTGCCATAAACAAGCATGTATTTTGTTGCAATAACTGCAATAACTCCGTTAATTGTGGTTTGATCTTGATAATACTTATATGGCTTTTTAGGAAATTAAACTGTGCAACTTTTTTGTCTCTTGTACAATTTTAGTAAAATTTACGGGTTTTAATATATTAAATTTGAGATATAAACATGGCTGCCAATTTTAAATGGTAAAAAGTAGAAACTTGGTACTCCACACTAAAATAAGTCATATAAGTCAACATACACGCACCAAGTTTGAAGTTGATATCTTCAGTGGTTCCAAAGTTATGCAAAATCATGTTAAAACACATACATACCGACAGACAGATAACCGGGCATTTTAGGACGCATGTTTACGGGAACTTTTTTATGAGTTTTGGTTTAAGTAACCATATCCCGAAGTCCTAAAGGGTTTTTTATAAACACCCTGTATAATGATATAGTAATACTTAATAAAGAATGGCTTACCTTTTTTCCGTCTAGTTCGTGCGTTCCTTGCGACAGGACTTTGTCTACACTAGAGGGGTCTGCGAACGTGATGAATCCGAACCCCCTGCAACAAAGAGCATTGCAATAAGAACTGAAAGAAGCACATCATGAATAGTAAGAACGACACTATCAGTGGAAAACCGTATCTTAGTGATACGAAAATTACATTAATACAATACATAAAAAATACGCAAATGAATACCATCAATGATGCCAGCTGTACTTCCACAAATAACGACGAAGTGTCCGCCTCTAATGTACCAGTATCTCCAAAATTATGGATTACTAGTTAAAAAATATAGAAATATAGTATTTTTGGTCGACGGTTAATGGTTGGACGAAATAAGGAGGTACTGTTTTGTATTGTAACAGGGAACGAAGAGGATTCAGTGTTGTTAAAATATACCTGAATTTGACCGTTTTAAATCGAACAAATTAGACAAAACACACGTTATGAAAACAGATATGACAATTTATTACATATTTCATTGCTTTGACTTTCCATTCAGGTAAACCAGGTTGTTTGGTACTGATAACTTGAGGTTTTAGCCCTCCTTACACCTGAAGAAGGAATCATATTCCGTATCTAGAAACGACGTTATTTTTTTCTTGAAAATCATTGTCAGCGATTACCTTAAGAAAACTCAACCCTTACTTCCAACCTTGAGTTTCAGTCGAAGAATTTTTAAATCAATCGTCGAAAAAAGAAAACTACACAAATCCACCAAATTAACTCATCGAGTTACGAATCCGATGTGGAAACGGAAACGACAAACACCCTTTCTAATCATCCCGTTACGGCGCGGCGAGGGGAAGTTTCGGACAAGAAAGATGCGTTGGGGCGAGTGCGGGGCGACGGCATAATTCACCCATCCGAAGCGAACCTTTGAGTTGTAAATCTACGTTTGCTTTACATTCCTTTCTTCTGCCCTTCCGCGCACTCGCCTGTGTTAATGCGATGTGGGCTGTTGTCGCCAGACCTGAGTGAAAACAGAACTAGAAAATTATTCGCACATTTTTAGTCGTTGTTGTAGCAGATCGGGGTGATAGTGGATTCATGTTATTTATGATATTACAGCAGATTTGTATCACAGATGTGACAAAGTATATTTTTTTGCATTTCATGTGATGATATAATAATTGATTATTCGTCGCTTGCAAACCTATTTTCTATATAAAAGTGTTGCGATCAAAGGTCAACCTTATTTAAATCGTGGATATGTGTTTTATTGAAAACAAAATGAATTAAACTTCATTGAATGTCGCTAGATAGTGTCATTGTTCCCAAACTTACTTTTCTTTCTAATTAAGTGGAGTCCTTTCTTGATATCTTGAGAAGTATTATAAAAACGTAAAAATACCTTTAATTTGACACCTCAAACTTTAAAATCTACCCTGCCATTATCGAGTTGTAATTGTAAAAAAATTACTCTGCGTATTAATATAAAATATTCTTCGTACTTCTGCATTTGAAATTATAGAATGCACCACTTCACCACTTTCACCACTTTCATTCATATCGAGAATTACTTATCAGCTCTGAGCTTGTTACACACGCCTTTTGTATTATTATTTTAACTCGAAACTTTGATTCAAAAATTAATAATACTCAAAAATTATTCTTTCTATCCTGTAAAAAATTAAGTATCTTAATGATTTTATTTGAAAATGCCCGATTAAGAATAAAAATAACAAAGTTAAAAGGGAATTAATTTTAAATTTTCATTTCAAAAGATGTTTCCACTAACAGACAGAACTCGCGGACGCAAGCCGTTGCGGATTAGAGCATCAGGTTTAAGGCACATTCCCCACGACGGAACAAATCTAAAGAATCAGACAAAGTAATTTACTGGCTCTATCGGCTCAGTGGTCGTTACGTTTTTAACGACCGCCGTTAATCCACAAGGCGAAAGGACTATTACAGTTCATCGTGGCATTTCGACTTTATATCTGTGTTTCAATCGAGGGGATGTCTCTTTCATTATCTCGATGCTTATTGGTGCAGTTACGTAGTGTAAGGCTTGGATCTTTTCCATTATACGTATACCACTGTTTCAGGTTTGTTTTTCAAGCTAGATTTTGGTAAATTAGGTTAGGATAGGTTAGGTTAGGTACTAAACTAACCTAACATAACCTAACCTTACCTAACCTAACCAACTGCAAGTGGAACTGCTAGACGGCCAGACGCTGGCTTATCGCGTCTAGACAAAGATAACGGTAGATAAGATAACGAAACCGCAGGTAAAATATTCTTACAAGGAATTTACACTTAAAAACGATCAATAACAATTATTTGACCTAGTCTATGGCTATGGTGCTCGGTCTAAGCCAAGCTTAAAGGGTAAATTTGGAATAGTGGTATACGTATAACGGAAAAAAGATCCTAAGGTTTGATCGGAATCACCTGAAAAGAAGAATTTTTAGGAGTGTCCAAGCTGAGATAAGTTTCGAGAGAAATAAATACTCGCGATTTGTATAATATTTGCGGCATACATTGTTTACTAAAGAAAATGTTATTCTCTTAAGTTAAAGGTAGTTGAAATTAAACCGTCCAAAAAGCCAAATGGACCCTTGTTATAGACTGGTGTTAATCTTTAGTGAGGTTGTCTACTTATAAATTTTTAATGATAGATAAGATTATGAGTTTATAGTGATATTGTTGTAATGATTATATAACGAACAGTTTTATTTTTAACTAAACTTATTTTGATGGTATATAGTGTGACCCGTTGTGGTAATTGCTTAATGAGTCATTTATACGGGTTGGTAAATTCACTATCAACCCATCATTTATTCAGTTGGTAGTTTCATTGTGAAACTACAACTTGTTCCCTTTGTAAAATGACTACAACCTTTGTAATTTGAAACTACAACCGAACCCTTGTTCCCTTTCTTCCAGTTTTTTATTCATAATTAAAATGAATTACTAAAAATCCTAGCTACTAGAATTTATCCACAAGGTTTTTATTGGTTAAATTATATTTATATTGTTATACAAACTGTGAAAAATAAAGCAGAAAGAAAAGGTTTAGAACTAATTTCTAAATTTATTTATTAAATCATAAAATACCATGCGGACTTAAAATGCTGTTGCAAATAATGAATCGGTCGAAAAGTACAAATTTTCAAGGTAAATTTTAGTTGCGCGACTTTAAAAAACAACTTTAGATCCAGTACAATTTTAAATTTAGGATATGACCACAGATACCTACTGACCATAAATGATACTAAAAAGATACAAACCAATAAGGGATTGGGGATTTATCAATAACACAGAAAATCTAATTTGGAGTATAATATTTGGTAACATGAGCCGAAACCATCATTATGACTGTTTTTAGAACTATTTGCTTCGCTTGACAAAGATAAATACCCCAGTTGCAGCAGACCTGCATACTCAGCGAATTTCAAATGCAAAACAACATATTTCAATCCAAAATAGCGAGATTTTACATGTTTTTGAAAGCTCCATAAGAATAACATGGGAAATGAGTATGCAGGTTTGCTGCTACGGGTATATTAAAACTGGGTGGTTTTAATTCAATATTTAGTAGATCTGAACTAGAAGAAGCCATTTACCAAGTTTTATCAAGATATGTTGAGAAATAAGCGAGATATAGAATTCTTCTTATTCCCCATAAGGTTAACATTGGGACTACGTACTGTATTTACCACTTTCAATATCTCGGTAACAAATGGACATAGAGCAGTGATTCAAAATTGTAAATTGTTTATTTTTTGAGCTGAGTTCAATGGTGCCAACAAAAATTCGATTATTTTTATTTTTCTATGTAAAAAACTCAAAAAACCCATTTTTTGGGGGGTTTACCCCCTTTACCCCCCCTTCCGGTAGTCCGATCGGGCTGGTTTTCGAACTCGTCCGAATAATTACTACTTTACACGTCTGTGCCAAATTTCATTCAGATTGGACCATTTTTGCGGCCGCTATCGTGCTTAAAGACATATATATATATATATATATATGTATGTATGTATGTATGTATGTATGAAAATGAACGAATAGTGCTTTTTGCTTCTAGGGACCCCAAAACGAAAAGTTATCATGGTCTCGGGTTTAGGTCTTACCATGAGTACAACGGTAACAGCTTCTTCCCTATAGGGGAAATTCGCTAAAATGCTCATAAACTACCAGCATGATATATTATTACTATCTGAGTGTATGAAACCACAATATGTAATAAGAGAAAGTGGAAAAGAGTGGTAAGTAGGAGAATAACAGCTCTTATACCCTTGTCTCTCCGGCAATCGGCAGGTTAAACGCTCGATACAAACCAAAATACATTTATTTTATATCTAAATAAACACATTTATCATGATTGGATATAAAAATGTGACATGTGATATAAAACCTTGAAATACTAAAGTACAAAGAGACCAATGAGAGGAGGCTACCGTCCACTTGAGCCTCAGAGAGTCTTTGAGTTGTAAATCAACGTTTATATTACAAATTCTTTTTCCGTCTCTACCTGCACCAAGGTTTACTGTGTCTTATGAAATTCTCAATCGTTTTAAAACTTGTTTAATGTTAGCAATAATAATCAGTCATTATTATTCTTCCTTTGTAAATAAGACTGAGTACTTTCAGATATCAAACCGATATCAACCAAATCGATGCAGGTAACATATAAGGCTACGATGACGAAATTTTCCTTTTTTCGATTGGTATCCCTAATATTGATTGCGTTAAACTATACAAACGATTATACTTCCAGTTTTTAGATCACTAAGAAGTAAGCTGAACACCTCCAGGTGATCATTAAACTTTCTCAGAAGCCAGGAATTGTTGATCAACTGTGACCGCAAAAAAATTATATATTTTTTATTCCTATATGGTATTTTGACGTTTTTATTGTAGCCCAAATCAACTGACATCTTAAAGTTAAGGCATGTGGAGTGTTATTTTAAAGCTCATGTTACAAGGACTAGTAATTTGGAATCAGAAATAAAATTGTTACGTTGTAAATGACAGGTAATTCTGTTAATATAACGTGTCAACAAAGAGGCTGTTAAAATAAAACTAATTTTAATAATATTGTTTTACCACAAAAATGTTGATTTAACAACTCTTTTCAATTAAGGCAACATTTGATGTTGGTTTCCACAGAAAAATTATGTTTTTAACCCATGTCCGTCGTTTCTGGATTACCTTGTGTACCTCCTCGATTATCTTGGGGGCTTTAAGACTTACGTGGAGGGGTCTAAAGAATATCTGTTCCAGTTCTCAGCCATCCGAAATTTTTCCCTCCATTCCCCTTCCTTTATCAAATTCGACCATGTTATAATATTTCCATGAAATATGAAGGCAAATCTCACCGACTATATCACCTTAAAATTAATAACTAATTCGGATTAATAAAGGTAAAACGCGAAATGCTCTGTTATGATAATCACTAACAAATATATCTTACTATAAAGAGGCTTACAGGCTTACAGTCAAACGCAAGCGGCGAACAGTTGATTCGTGTATGTAGCTGCTTTATAATATCCCCCAAATAAATCTGCTCGGTAATGCTGCTGAGCCTGATAATGTAACAAAGCATTTTGATGGATTTACAATGCCTTTTATAATAGGCCTACATTTAAAAAGTTATTGTTTGGGGTCGGATAGTGACAACTTCTGATTCGTATACATTTAGTCTATAGATTTTACTGCAGAACTAAATACTACTGGAAGGGTATCTATATAGCAGTTCATTCACGGTGGCTTCTTTATTAATAACGGTTGGTGTATTAATTTTAAATTCACATTTTATTAAGGTTCGCTCTAGCTATAAGCAATGGTAATGTCGATTTACAAGTTAGAAAGGACACAATAAAAGGTAAGCTGCTCTAAAAACCATGGAATGTATATCAAAATCGTTGGAGCCATTTTTGAGAAATTTGGATTTTTTTCGTTTTTAATGGGGGTTTATGGGGTAGATACCCTTGAAATCAAAAATGTTAAAAATGCCTGGAAATATGGCTTTATACCTACATGCCAAATTTCATGAAAATCGTATCACTGGTGTCGTCTCCAGCTTTGTTTACATCCACACACACGGACAGACATTCACCACTCCAAAATCCACTTTTTTTGATTCAGGGAGCACTAACAAATACATCCACTAACAACTCAAATTCGAAAATTGTTATGAAAACAATAAATTCAGCATATTGAAAATATTCGAGTTTCTGTGAGCGCAACGTTGGAACTACTTAACAAGTCATCATTACCCTGGCGTCAGAACGCGGCGCGGCGTCAAACCAACCAAGCGCGATAAGCTATAATGGCCAGTTTTACCCGGTTTAATGGGAACATAAAGATGCGAGCCGATGCCTAAACCACTTTTGTCCATTATCCCGGTACGTTTTACAGATTGTTATATTGAATTCGGTAATAAATGGAGTACATCCCATAAATTCGCCTAAACTGCAAACTACTGTATACAATGTTGTCTATGAAAATTCTCATCGTTAAACATCGGTTTACTGCTAATAGTTTTACACCCGGGCCGGCAGCTGCTGTTGACTGCCTCGAAGGCCGTAAATGGGGGATTCAGGCCGGTATTTTGTTGATAACACCTTATGAAAAGGTTGTTCCCTTTTTGTGCCTTAACAATACCCCATTTCATATGTGGGTGAGTTTTAATTACTTAGATGATGGTATTTTAGTAATGATATTATCCTCTATCTGGAATTATGAATTGGTAAATGTCTGATAGTATTGTAACTTAAAGTGCTGCTATATATACACGTAACGTCACGTTACGTCACGTCCACATCCGGCCAAATTCGGCGATTCCGGAGGGGTTGCTATACATATTCGCATTCGTACGGTACGCAAAGTCCTCATTCGCATCCGCACATCAAGATGTGATATCAAAAGTCGCGGAGAAAAACGAATTAAATAAGTGCCCATGTCGTATTAATTAAGTATATATATTACTGATAAATTTTATAAATATAAATGTTTATGATCACATGCCTAACTAAACACAACGTCCAAACTTAAGGTTTGATATTACTGTAGCGTTTGCTATTAACACCTACATATTCGTAACCCTTGTATTGCAAAGGTGATACATCTTAATGACCGTGATTAAATATCTTAAGCGATAAGCATCACGAAATATTTATTATTAATGCATACCTCGAACACAAAAAAACAACATTTTGGACAGTTTTCAATATGAAATCTTCTTTTTCTACCACCCGAAAGGCCGAATGGACGTTGGTAGAGGCTATACATACACGTCACGTCACGTCGCGTCCTCGTTTGGCCGATTCGGTCGTGTATGCTCTTCGAGGCATTCGAAACGGTCGGACGTGACGTGACGTGTATGTACATCCGGTTCCATTTGATTACACAGGTTCCATTCACCTCGAAGATGGACGTGACGTGACGTTACGTGACGTGTATGTACAGCCGGTTCCATTTGATTACACAGGTTCTATTCACCTCGAAAATGGACGTGACGTGACGTTACGTGACGTGTATGTACAGCCGGTTCCATTTGATTACACAGGTTCCATTCACCTCGAAAATGGACGTGACGTGACGTTACGTGACGTGTATGTATAGCCACGCCTTAACGGTAACCCATGATTAGATTTGGAACGTAACAAATTTTAATATTAAAAACAAACAAAAGAGATGATTGTCTCTATGTATATGCAGGAGTGAAACTCATCACACGTTACTGTTTCGCTGTCGGTGTTTTTGAAGCCGCTACACAATCAGTGCACGTCGACTTGTATCAACAGACGCGCGATAATACTGATAACACATCAACAGCCCGCTGATAAGAGTCGGACGCGATCACGAGTCTACACGCTTGTACAAACAAACTGAAAATCAGATTTCCCAGCCAAATCATGGTTGTAAATGCCAATTGATTTTCTATAGACTCCACAATTTACGAAAACCTTATAAGGTAGCAATAATTGTCTTTTTTTATGTAGACTTTCCTAGAGTCAAAAGAAATGTTTTATTCCTCAACAATTATTTTGGTGACTATCATAGAAATGATAAGGTGATAATAGGTGACTAAAATAAATGTCTAAGTATTAACGAACAATGGGAAGGTTTTAAATATAAAATAACAACGATTCTTTATTTTTTAGGAAAACGTTCTTTATTATACGAAAATCGTCAAATAAAATATTCTAATGCATAAATAATTTCCTGAGAAGCATGATATGGGCTTTTGTATTCGCTGAACGTAAATAAAAACGCCTTACAATATTTACAATTATATTTATACTTTATTTACGGTAAGTATACACAAATAGTGTAAAATGGTGGTTAATTTCAATTGGTCACACCAATCATCATCAGGCCAAAGAGTCCGGTACTAATCTATATATTTAAAGCAGTAAGTAAAAAACCATAGGACAGTTCGTCTGAGACTTCTACAGGGCCAATTTACATGAAGTTTGTACCAAAACAGAGGGTTTCGGTCCTATATTAGCAGGTTTTATTTGTATTTTGAAAGTGTTTGTGTTAACTGAGTTAAAAATGAAAAAATAAACTTTTTTATGAGGATTTAATACGGGGAGAAAAATTCCTCTTTTTCAAACCTTTGGATAGTTCGTCTGAGACTTCCACTGGACCGTTTTAGATGCGGGTTGTACCAAAACAAAGGTTTTACGGTCCTATATTAGCAGGTTTTACTCGTAGTCCTATAATATGGGACTCCTTCAGAAAATCTACTTAACAATCTACCTTGTTAATTTAAATCCTTCTGTGCCAATAGCTAGTAATTAATAACATTAAACACCTTAGCCGAGGGTATGAAACGAACGAAGCTGTTAAGAGTTTGAAGTCCAGACATAGACGCAGCGCGTTAATGAAGGTTCATCTAGCATTCGGCAGACGCTGCTGACGATCTGCTGGGTTTATGGCTTCCTCAGCGTTGTAAATGTCGGCTCAGCACGACTGCTGACACTTCAGGACCCCGGGAGTAGGGTTTGTCACAAAATATCGATATATCGAATATACCGATATTTCAGTCGATATATATCGAAATAGTATATCATTACTTTTAGCGAATTTCCCCTATAGGGAAGAAGCTATTACCGTAGGTCTCATGGTAAGACATAAGCCCGAGACCATGATAACTTTTCGTTTTGGGGCCCCCGGAAGCAAAAAACACCATATTCGTTCGAATATATATATATATATGTCTGTTAGCACGATAGTGCCCGCAAAAATGGTCCGAAAATGGTTTATCAAATTTGGTACGGGTATGTAAAGTGGTTACGAGTTCGTAAACCAGCCTGATCAAACTGGAAGGGGGGGGGGTAAAGGGGGATAAGCCTCCCAAAAATGGGTTTTTTTGGTTTTTTACATATAAAAATAAACTTTATCGAATTTTTGCTGGCACCATTAAATTCAGCTCAAAAAACAAACAATATAGTATTTTGAATCAATGCTCTTTGTCCGTTGGTTACCGAGATATTGAAAGTGGTAAACACAGTACATTGTCCCAATGATAACCTTATGAGAAATAAGTAAAATTCTATATATCGGTTATTTCACAACATATCTTGATAAAACTTGGTAAATGGCTTCTTCTAGTTCAGATCTACTAAATGTTGAACTAAAACCATCCAGTTTTAATATACCTGTAGCAGCAAGCCTGCATACTCATTCCCCATGTCACCCTTATGAAGCTTACAAAAACATGTCAAATCTCGCTGTGTTTGATTGAAACATGTTGTTTTGCATTTGAAATTCGCTGAGTATGAAGGACTGCTGCAGCGGGGGTATTATTCCGATATTATCGGTATATGAAATGAAATGAAATACCGTTTATTTTCAATAAATTGGACATGAATACAAATTTTACAAAAAATATAAAGAAAAATGTTTCCCACATGGGCTGTTGCCTGTATGTGGAGAAACGAGTCCGTTATCAGTCCGTTTATCACATATCTTGACTCATCACTAGATATTTATCACTACATTTACTGACTATTACAAAGTATATCCAGAAATGTCAATGCAGAAACAAGGATGCAGTTATTATCAACGAAAGAAAACAACTACAAAGTTTCGTTTTAAACGAAGACCTCACATTCTCACAACGCACTCGCACACACTCACTTCTCTCTCTCTCACACACACACACACACACACACACACACACACACACACACACACACACACACACACGCTTGCAACAAGCTCAGACACAATCATTCTCTCGTCCATTCCTATTGACAATATCAATATTTTAACTCAAAATATTGCCTTAAGAAAACTAGATTGTATGACTTGTTATTTACCATGCAAAGTTCAACAATAAAAAAATTGCATTGTGACTGGTTTTTAAGTGAAGAACATGTGTAAGACAACATTATTGCAATTTTTAAGTGGACTTATCCTCCTTAGTGAGCTTTTGGGAAATTCTGAGTTCCTTGGAGGCAACAATGATTTAAGAAATAGTGTTACAACCTTTTGAAATTGTTTTGTTATTCAAAATATTGTTTTCTTTTTCTACAGCAATATCGTCTATTTTATACATCGGAAATGCCGATAATTTTCTTCCGATAAATTGCATATATCGATTTTACAGTTTCGTTACATTGTTAAAGCAATACAGTATATCGATATTTTGAAAATAATTTCCATCCTTACCCAGGAGTCGGTTTATGCTTGTGTAGCTCAAAGCAGAAATCAATTTCCGAGAGCTGAATTTTTATTAAAAACCTTTTTTGTGAAATAGGGTGAATGCAACTTTACCTTTCCACTTTTACTACAATGATATACAGGGTGTTAAAAAAATGTGGGGCAATAATTTACGTAGTGATTCATCGGGTCAAAATAAGCAAGAAAAGTTTATATAAACATAGGTCCTAAAGTGCTTCGTTTCCCGTCTGTGTGTCTGTTTATGATTTTTAAATATTTAATCATATCTCACGAAGCACTTCACGTATAAACTCCAAACTTGGTATATGGGTAACCACTATTAAGAACTATTTCTGTAAGAAGTATAAAATTTCTACTTTGTACCATTTCAAAATGGCGACTATTTTTTGTTTTCAAAGCTAAATAACTTAAAACCCGTAAATTTTAGAAAAACTATACAAATAACGAAAATGTTGTGAGATTTAATTTAATTAACGATGATATTCAGATTATAACAATCGGACCAGTAATAATGGAGAAATTTTAAATTTTCCGAATGAAAACATGCAAATATCAGCCATAATGTTCTAAGGAACCATGTTTTTATGCAGAAAAGTTAAAATTTCTCCGTTATTAGAGGTCCGATTATCTTAATTTTAATATCACCATTAATTGGATTGGATTCTGCAACTTTTTTGTCCCGTGTATAATTTTTCTTAAATTTATGGTTTTTAAGATATTTAGCTTTGAAAACAAAAAACAGTCGTCATTTTGAAATGGTACAAAGTAGAAATTTGATACTTCTTACAAAAATAGTTCTTAATAGTGGTTATCCATATACCAAGTTTGAAATTTATACGTTAAGTGCTTCATGAAATATGATTAAACATGTATAAATCAATAAACAGACACACAGACGGAAAACGAAGCACTTTAGGACCTATGTTTATATAAACTTTTTTGCTTATTTTTATCCAAGGAATCACTACGTAAGCTATTGCCCCACATGTTTTGAACACCCTGTATAAATTAAAGTTCCTAATATTTTCCATTGTCTTCATTGCAATCTGATAGCCTATATTATTGCATGTCAAATGAGCTAAATTTGTCTCAGAGTGAAAAGTTCAACCAAAAATTGCACCAACGTCCTCTTACTCCTGAGCTCAATTCGCTTGCAAGCGAGGCAAATTATTATTGACCTGTGGAACTATTCTTCAGAATGTAATTAAATCATTTAACGAAATATCTGAAACAGTAACTGTGTTTGGGGTTTACATTTTTGGATATTAAACAAGTAGACGATTCTGTAGGACCGCTTACTTTTAACACAAATTTAATAGGCAAAAAGTGATGAAAGAGAGAACAACGAAATGCCATTTTTCAAAAATCCGACAACGTCTACTTGCAGGTACAGGAAAAGCGCTTTCCAACGCTGCACTACGGCAAGTCAGCTATGCCACCACTACCGATATGCCCTCCCTACGAGTCGTACCAACTACTGCAAGCCAAATTTCCCGCTGGCGATCGCGCTTTATGTCTACAAAAATTCATTCCGGGAACCTTTTGACCGTACCTCGTATGTATTCAATAGACAGTTGCTAAAACTTTACCATCATACTTGTTTATGATTTATTATTGTTTTTAGTATCTAAAACAACATTTACACCATTCTTTGTACAGGATACATAATGTGAATAAAGTTGATTTAATTGAATTGAATTGAATGGATCGTTGAGTGTAGAGGATTGATGCTCATTTACCCTACTAGAATTGTTTTGGTTGGAAAAGACTGCCAAACTAATTCATTTTTGAAGGAAAATAACAGTAATACAAGTAAAAAATTATTAACAAATATTCAACCTGTTAGCGTTTAATATAGCCTATTTCAGTAAATGAAAAAGTGTAACCTTTTTTCGACCTTCAAATAGCTGTTATCTATATTAAGAAATTATCACCCAAAAATGCCCAAAAAAAACAAAAAACAAATAAACATTGACTCTTAACTTCCAGAGCATTTGAGGTCTAATAAAATGGACAATTTGTATAGTGTTTGCAGCCTATAGCTTCTTTTCTGGTAGGAAATTCCTTAAAAGAACACAGCAAACAACTCTTCCTTCATCTTTCCCACTCTCAATATTATTTCTCCCTATACAAATCACCTCAAAAAAATTGCAAATTTTAAAAAATAACCATTTTGGGAAATCGCGTTTACGCCCGAAAGGATGTTACCATGCAACCAATGTCCAGTAAACTGTAAAGATAACAAGCTGGACAAAGGGGGTCCGACACCTGCGGTGGGCTAAACAATGACTTAAAGCGAAACATACGGCATCGTATAGCTTTTAATTTTCTCTACAAAGAGTATACTTTCATATTCTGTAAATACATAATAGTTTTGAATTTACAGCAAATATTAACGACTAAGTAATTAAGAGGAACGAATTGTCGGTAGCTATTTACACATACGAAAGAGTCTTGTACTCTTAAATGAGCATATGCTTGCTTATTTGTTTACACAGTTGTCTCTGATTTCTTTAAAAATTAACACATTATTTTTGCCTTAAAACCTGTTCAGTGCAGGTTACTTGGCCAAGCAAAATGTAATTACGTGAAAAGTTGATTGGAAAGATCTAAAATATTTAAATGGGGTCTTGTGGGTTGTTGAATAAAAAAAAGCAAATTATGCCCAGTTATATGTTTTTAACAGCTAAAAATCGAACTTTATACGTAGAGTAAAATTAGAAGAAATAATTTACTACCGTGCAAGGCTCGGTTCTCCTGGTGCTATGAATTTCAGGGCAAAACTTGTCGTACCGTACATGCACGTTTATAACTGGGGCCATTTATTTGTAATATTGCATTACTAAATCGGTAAAATTTACCGGTCGTGTGACAAACGAGTCTTACATCATACTACTAAGAACAAACTTATTCTTTAATCATAATGTATTTCTTGCGTAAATCAGTGCATTTCTCAATTCATAAAAACCTAACCTATAATAAACAAACGAAAAGTTGGTACTGCTACCAATGCTGCCTCTAAATTTCTCTGAAGTAACCAATAAATGTATTAAACGTCGGTTTGCTGCAATCACCTTATTATTTTGATTGTTTCTTTCCGTTATTTCCGTTTCTTAGTGCACGGTAAATTTACTGTGCACTCCACCGTAAATTTTCCGAGCAGTTGGCAAAGAGTAGCATTCCAGCCACGAGTAAGGCACAGAAAACATATGTTTCTGTGTAGTATGATGTAAGTTGATTTTATGAAAGGAATGTGAAAGAACTGTGATCTCGACCTTTGGTGTTAAATCATGAGTAAAGAATAAAATAGAAGCAGAGTTGCTTGCAGGGAAAGTTTTCGCTATTAATGACTAACCCTAAAATAAGTTATAAAAACCTTTTTTCAGAGAATTTTCTTACGAGCGGGTTAAACTTAACTAAAATCCTTGGACGAAGAATGCCATTGAAATTAATTACGACTATTTTGACGACACAACCAACTGGTAACTTCTAGAGTTGATGATTTTCGAGGTATTTTCAAAACTGAATAAATTAAACGTGGGTAAACCTGAATAATTGAGCGAATAATTTGATAACACTACAATAATATTTTGTAAAATTTGTTCTCAAACGTGGTGTGTCATTGTGACATTTAGTTGTAAAATAATTATTTTATAATGATAATACTACGAAGAAGAATCTTTGTTGAATCAACACAATATTTTTAGAAAGATAATAAAACAAACTGTAAGAATAAAGTATAGTCCTAGCTAACTTATCCTCAAGCATTTACTATTAAATATTGCAACAGCATTACTTCATCTTCAAAATTCACATTATTTTCATAACATCAGTTACATTCAAAATAATTCATGTGAGTTTCAATGAGACAGATAAGCTTAGTACGATGATCATGATTTGGTTAGAAGGTTTTTGTAGATTGCGGTAATGACTAGGCCTACGTTGAGGTTAAGTTGATTGATACTGTTGTGGTTGCGTAGGATTGATGTTCTAACGATAGACAACCGATATCGCTAACGGTACAAACAATTTTATAAGTATTCCGGTTTCACAGAGGTTTTAAGTATTATGGTACCAAGTACCAAGGCCTAGTAGTCGAGTATGTAAATTGTAAAGTACGTAGCTTAACCTAAGATAAATATGTAGAAATACGACAAAACATTTGTTCTTGGACATATCTCTGTATAGTTTAACTGGCAATGTACATGAGTATAAATTAAAGTTGTACTTTTCTGAAAGGGAACATTATCAAAAATAGCGTGGGCTATGATTATTGTTTTTAAATAATTGTAAATGAACAGGCTCAAAAAAATAACTTTAAATTGTTAATTGAATGTTCCCTTTCAGAAAAGTACAACTTTAATTTATACTCTGTACACTGCTAGTTAAACGGTACAAAGATATGTCCAAGAACAAATGTTGTGTCGTATTTCTACATATTTCTGAAAGGGAACATTATCGAAAATCGCGTGGGCTATGATTATTGTTTTTTAAATAATTTTAAATGAATAGACATAAAAAAATAATTGCTCAGTCACAAACACGTTTCATAATCTTGTTCATAATATTTAACGTTAATCATAAATAAAATATAAAAATACTAAATAATCGAGGTATTCTATACTCTTACATGAGCGAATTTGTTTGCTTGCCTGTTTTGGCAGCACTTCCAAAAAATGTCTCCAAGAATTTCCTTCAAATTTTGGAAATCAGTTTTTTTTTTCAAAAACGAGCTCTATACAGGTTACTTGGCCTGAGGAAATCAAATACCCTTATAAAATAAATTTCAAAGAAGGAAAAAAATTACTTTGGTCCTTATTAGCTGTCACGCAGGCAACGAAATAAACAACGAATATGTAAACAAGTAGAGTAACCTTAACAGCTGTTTGCAAACTAAAGCTATCTGTGACATATACAGCATGTGGGATAAAGACCGCATGGAGTAATAGAAAAATGACCTTATAAATATTATCGAATTGTTTCACAGCATTAAATGAACCGATAAGTATAAAATAATACCAGGCAAGGCTCGGTCCACCAAGTCAATGCCGTGATTAAAGCTGGTGAATCATAGTACATATTGGTATAGTGGACCGAAAACTGGGACATTGCGATAAACTAGAGCAATCCGCAGTTAATTCCATTTTAATGGAACCATAAAGATGGCGCAAACCGAAGTTTAAACCACTTTTGTTCATTACATCCGGACGTTTTATGTTCCGTCAAACGTACCACAAAATTATATGGATTTCGTTAACGTTGAAATTTTAAGTTTATCTGATCAACTTGCAAGGTAAGCGTAATATGAAACTGCGGTGCATGTAGTGTGGGTGTATCCGTTAATGTCTCGGAACAAACAAAGTGCAATGGCCATGAAAGATTTCTCCAAAGTTTTTCGTGTTATTGGTGGAAAGGTTTTAATTTTATATCCAATATGTATGTTTAGAACTGTTGGCTAATCTTTCTGGGTTATTAACTGTGTCCTGCTACCATTTATTGTACACTTTCTGAAGTTTTTTTTTTATAAAAAGAGGGTGGCGGCCTCTTTTTTCCTTGCATTTGCCCCCCCACATGGGTCTCAGGCCTGTGCGTGGAAGTTATCAAGCAAACCCAAGGAGTGAGCCGGTACAGTACCAGGATGAACAGTACTGTTAAAAAGTATGCGGCATCATCGGGACTCGATCCTGCGACGCTGCCGCCACAGAACCGGGGCCGAGTGCGCTACCAACTGCGCCACCGACTCACTAATCAAGTAGTCAAGATATACGTTTATTGTTTCACAACAGATCTTTAGTGCTGAATAAAAGAGTTTGAATTCATTAAAAAATAACTCTAAAATTTATCTACCGTGATTTATGATTTTATAATCAATAATTATAGGTTCCTAGGATCTTAATACGTCTACGGAGGGTAGCGGTATAGGATTTAAGGGAAACTAATAATTTAATGCGAAAACTGAAGATTAAGGAATTTTACTTTAAGATTTCATAAAATATAACTGTAAATTTTTAGCCGTACGGCGATTTCTCTATTACGGACACACAATTATCTCATTTATTCATTAATAAATGTCATAATTGCTTAATTAAATGCAATGTAGTCACAATACACTGCGCTGACTGCGTAAAGTACTTGTTCTTTAGTGATTCCCGCAAAAAATATTAAGTGGACATACTGGGTTTCTTAGAGGGTATGGACAAATTAATCGAACGACAGTGATTCATGGGAAAACTGATTTAAGTTTATATGGCTTCTTGTGTGAGTACCTTTTTAAGCCACTCGGTAGATCATGATGAAAGGCTTTGTTGAAACTGTAACAACTAAACTCAGTTTGAAGTAAAACCTGTGATTAGAATACAAAATTAAAGGTATATTTGTTACATTTTTTAAACTACTATTTTAATCAACTAATTATGGATATAAAAAACCGTTGGATGTATTTCAAGCAAAATACGCATTAAACAAGGTAAGACTTAAAAGATTATATATGAAATTTAATAGTTGATATAAAACACAGCGCTTTGTTTTCCACTATAAATTAAAACATGCTATGACGTAGCATACTCATAAATTGTAAGTAAGATCTGTCACGCTTATACATTAGTACATACGCTTAGAGCATTGCATTTTAAATTATTAATATTTAATTTTTTTCGATTTTTGCTGACATTTGCCATCACTGAGTAGTAATGCCCGCAAAAATTAACAAAATCAAAACATGAACTCTCCATCACCAACAATAAAATTCAAACAACAAACTAACCATGTTGTAATAATTACAGTATTTAATAGGCCTATCAAATAAATAATCGCCTTTATTACTATTTTGCAATACGTGCGCGTAGTCCTAAAATGTAGTATGAGTTCAAGTTTAAAAATATTCAACCAGAAAAAAAGGTTAAAAACTTATTTCATAGAAGGAATAGGGGGGATTGAAGACGTATAAAATAAAGTGACATCGATATAATAAAATAGGGAATATTGAGAAGCACTCGATTCAAAGTAAATCTGCCCTTTGTAGCGAGGCTTTGTCTGATCAACAGCCTTTTGATCCCGGAGTGCCTCCTTTCTCCGGCCTCAGCAACTTGAGTATTCCTCTGCGAGAGACCGCGACGAGAAAAGTGTCAAATGACCGCGTTCACTTCAATGAAAAAATGTGTGATTCCAATACCGCTGGGAGAAACCACGAGAAAATGACAAATTACCGAATCGCCTCATGAAAAAATACGGAGGTATGATTTCAGCCCCTCTGATAGCAACCGTATTGAGAAAAATATAAAATGGCCGTATTGTCTTATATAAAAACATGTCGGTGTGATTCTAACTCTTCAGAGAGAAACCACGACGACAAAAATGTCAATACCTCCGTTGCAGCAGACCTGCATACTCAGCGAATTTCAAGTGCGAAACAACACATATCAATCCAACGTAGCGATATTTTACACGTTTTGGTAAGCTCCATAAGAATAACATGGGGAATGAGTATGCAGGTTTGCTGCTACAGGTATATTAAAAATGGATGGTTGTAGTTCATTATTTAGTAGATCTGAACTAGAGAAGCTATTTACCAAGATTCTTCAAGATATGTTGGGAAATAATCGAGATATAGAATTTTACTTATTTCCCATAAGGTTAACATTGGGATAACGTACTGTGTTTACCACTTTCAATATCTCGGTAACCAATGTACACAGAGCAGTGATTCAAATACTAAATTGTTTTTTTTTAGCTGAATTCAATGGTGCTAACAAAAATCGGATTATTTCTATTTTTCTATGTAAAAACCTAAAAAACCCATTTTTTGGGGTTTACCCCCTCATACCACCCCTTCCGATAGTCCGATCGGGCTGGTTTTCGAACTCGTCCGAATAATAACTACTTTACACGTCTGGGCCAAGTTTCAATCCAATCGGACCATTTTTGTGAGCGCTATCGTGCTTACAGACATATATATATATATATATATATATATATATATATATATATATATATATATATATATATATATATATATACATTTGACCGAATAGTGTTTTTGACTTCTGGGGGCACCAAAACGAAAATTTATAGTGGTTCCGGGCTTAGGTTCACCTTGAGACCTACTAGCTTCTTCCCTATAGAGGAAATTGCTAAAAGACCGAATTGTCTTATGTAGTAGGCCCTAATACGGTGATGTCGTTTCAAACCCCTCTGAGAGAATCTGTGATGAAAAATTTAATATTACGACATTGCCTTATGTAAAAATATGGTGGTGTAGTTCCAGCCCATCTGAGAGAAATTACGACGGCAAAAGTGTAAAATGACCGAATAATGTTATGGAGGTGGTATGATTCCAACTCCTCGGAGAAACCGCAACGAAAATGTAAAATGAACGAGATGACCTATTAAGCAAAAAGGTGGTATGATTCAAATCCCTCTGAGAGATTCTGCGATGACAAAATGCTAAATACCATGTTGTCTCATGAAGCAATATGGTGGTAGGTATATTTTCAAACGCCTATGAGGGGATCCGCGACGAGGAAGCTGTCAAATGGCCTAGTTGACTTAGTTGTATAATTCCAGCCACTCTGAGTGAAGTTGTGTTGATTAAATTACTCGTCATATGACGGGTTGTATGATATAAAATACGGTGGTGTGATTCCAAACCCTCTGAGAGAATCCGTGACGAAAAAAGTGTCAAATGACCGAGTTGTCTTATGAGGCAATACAGTGAGTTGTATAATTCCAGCCCCTCTAAGAGAAGCCGTGGTGATAAAAATCGTGAATGACTGAGTTGTCTATGGAGCAATACAGTAATATGATTCCAACCCCTCTGAGAGAAACCGCGATTTAAAAAATTTCGAATGACGGAATTGTCTTATGCATTATGACGATGAAGCGCTTATAGTTATTAAAATTAGGGACATATTGTTTATTTATATATTAGAGTATTCTATAACTGACGCCAATTCTTAGGGCCCAGAGCGATGGATGCGCGGTAGCAAAAACGGCTAGTGCGCATGCGCGACAACGCGTCGCTATAGCGCAGCACTGTTATTCTGTTCTCAGCCGTCAACAATCGCGTGTCACTACATGTTGTCCTAAGAACATTAACCGACGGAACATTGACTCTAACTGACGATTAATGATCTGTTTAATTCTATTTAATAATTTAAAATATTTCATTATTATTTATTGAAGCGTCTTGTTACTCTGAACAACGATTGACAGAGAAGCAGTAACTATGTGCGAGCTGCCGAATGTACGCAGCCAGGCTAGTACACTGTTGGCCGCCGCTGCCGCCACTACTCCCCTCTCCTCCCAGCCTATCCACTCCCCACCCCATGCGCGGACTGGGCCCCAAGAACTGGCGCTAGTTATAAAATGGATTGATGGTTTTAATAAAACCCGATATTTAACCGTTTGTGTTAATTTAAAAAAGATATACTTTAGTGTATACCCGCTAATTTATAAAGCTCAAACCCTAGGTATAAACTATTATTGAGCTAAATTTAAAGTAAGCCAATGAAAATTATATTTATTCTAATATTACATCGTTCATTTAAATTATGAATTTTGTCATTTTAAATTTATAATAGATTAATTTAGAAGGATAAAATATGTATACAGAAAACGTTGAGAATATCGAAATAATACTTTCGCATGTGACAAATCCTGTGTAGTAATAATACTATACATAAATATATATAATACATTTTTAATATATTTTTTATATAAAGTATATATTAATTTAATATATATTCCAACCGTTAGACATTTATATTTAAAGACAGCAGCAGGAAATCACCCGCTCCTTTCACAGGGTCGTGTCTACGTGGATGAATGCCCGTCGTATCGCAATCATTAGTGGTTCTTTCACCGCTGATTACGTCAAGTCTAATTAAATATAATCAACAGGTTGCTTACAGGAATCTATTACGTTTATTTCAAACATAATTATGGTCAGTGGTGGAGCGAACAGATTCGTATCGTTATTTTAATGATTTTTTTATAATTTTTTTGTTATTACTAATAAAGGTTAATTGTGATCTAAAAACTGTCGCTGCTTGTAGAACAAAACTCTTTAGCATATTAATTGCGGGATTTATTTTCCAATTAATTTCAAGTTATTATACATAAGTAAATTTATAATGTCTAAATTCATGCTGTTTTTTGTATTTTTTCCATACGGAAACGGCAATGAAAAATAAGGAAGTTCATTTCATTGCCTACTTCCTTACAATGGCGATTAGTGTTTGTATTCAATTGGTGCACTGATAAAGGTATTACCATTACTTTAATTTTTAATGTACTTTAAAGGTATTACCATTACTTTGCGTTATACTTTTTTATTATACTATACCATGAGTCAGGTACATCATATTAAAAAGGTAAATTACAAACCGATATTGAAACTATAAATATTTTTTATCGCAAACTAAAACACATCAGGTAGCTTTGGAAAAGTAAATGCAATACGTATATGTTTTTACAACCCAATTTTTACATCTGTACTTACCAAATAATTAAGTATCTGTAAATTTATTTTTTTCTGGCTTATTTTTATAAATAAAAAACTAATTAGGTTGCTGTTTACAAACAGATATTTAGAACAGATTAACACAGTTTATAAATTTGATTGATCTTAAAACCGTTGGAAAAGTCAGAAGGTGCTTGGAGGATTGTAAATACCAGCACAGTATACAACATTATTGATGTTTTATCCTTGATCGCACAGTACTGTGATAATATGCCTAATCATAGGTGCCTAAACTCATCTATTCCAAACACAAGCTGTGGGAAGTAATTTTGACACTAAACTGATTTCAAGGATTCTTTAGGATTCAGGTTTGTAATGTTTGGATTCGGATTTTCAAGTTGTAACTCTCAGGGCACGGTAACATTAGGGAGAATCTGGTGCGAAAACCAACAAACGAGCAGTAGTGAGTAGTAAACGTCATACTCCCTTACGGCGTTTACTACTACTGCTGGTTCGCATGCATTCGCTTTAATGTGACCGAGCCCTTAGTAGTTGACTTCATTCCCCCGCCAGCTAAACCTGTAACACTTGCCAGTTCGATAGCAGATAACTCGGTACAGGAATATCTTGTGGTCAGGCCAGACGAGATGCTATCTCCGAGCAAATGGCGTGCGGATGAAAAGCCAAACTGTCCGATTTTTGGCTCCTAAAGTCAACCGGTGGATTAAAAATTTCCGCCACAACTTTCCTCTGTATCTTACTTGAAATCCTTACTGGCTTGCCTATATTATTTAACAGACAAAATTGTTTATCAATATTAAGAACAGCTTAGAGAATATTAATTGTTTTTATTGCTATACCAGAAAATTAGCAAAGTTATGAACCATTACAGTTTATAAATTACTTAAGCTATCAAGCCATACTTATACATCAGCCATGGTAAAGGTTAATGAATGGCTTTTATTCATCATTCGTTCTTCAGTTCTGGTTGGTCATTTTATTTTACTGCAACCAGTTTACCAGGTTTCGGCAGAAATTCCCTTTTCTTCAGGTAGATCAAGTCTGTACGACCAAAGATAAATAAAGTCAAATTAAAGTTAAAGTCAATGTTAAAAAAGTCATAAAGTCAAAGTTAAAATAAAGTCAAAGTTCATAAAGTCATAAAGTTAAATTTCCAAAATAAATTCCACTTATAATTACGTAAAATTTGTGCAGGGTCAGTTCAGAACGAATCAATAACATAAGGTTTCTGTTTAGCGATTATAAAACTTTAGCAAGAAGTAAATACCACGTTTACTTCACTTGTAAAAATTGTAGCCCGATCGTGTTCATTTCCTAAAAACATTTTAAACTGAATACCCACTGTTGTACAGAATTGAATCCTTAGATATCTAAGTTTGCGTCAAATTATAGTTTGATGCTCTTACAAATTTCAAGTCATATTAAGAGAGACTATCATGACAGGAATGTGGTCAGTGATTGAAAAAATATCCATACCAACTTGTAAAGCATATAGTATACTAGCTGATCAATACGGTTCTACCCGTGGAAAAACGAAAAAAGTTCCTTGGTTTCATGATTTCATGTTAATGTTACCATGACAACTGCATGAGGTACTCTATACTTTAACATTGAAACTTTTATGTACCATAGGGCGTAGCCCTGAGGGAATTTCTAAAAATCAGTTCTTATTGGATGCCTATGCCCTGAGAGGAACGTTCATGCAAAGTTTCAAGGTTCTAGTTCAAGTAGTTTGGGCTGTGCGAGGGAAATGAGTGGTATTTGACAAATATATAGTAGAAGATGACAACACTGAAAAATTTTATTACTTAAAACAATTTTTTTTTAATGATTGCATTGGCATTTCAATAAAATATTACTGTGTACTCGACTTATTGAACCATAGATGAAATCCTCCGGTTTAGTTTCAGTTGCATAACACGTTCTTATTATAGACATATGTGGAATAAAGCTGCATTTGATGGGCAATGAAAACGTGCCATCCACTTTATTTGACTCTTGTATCTTACGTGAAATAAGCCTCGAAACTTACCGTTGGTAATATATACACGTAAACTTCGGCAGTTATAATGATTTAGTTAATGTTAGAGATAGGTCCTGTCTTAATACTAACTTATTAATTTATAACAAATAATTATTATTTTATTTAACGTTCAATTTAAAAATTGTATATACGTTCAAGAATTTTACATACGGTGTTTGTTTCCTAATCCCACTTGAATTGTAGGAAGTGATATAAGTGATAAATTGATAAAAACATTTAATAACATTTTTGGGTCTCTTCTTTGTAATTTTTTTCCTGCGCCTGGACTTATTAATTTCCTCTGCATGATTTGTCTAAAATAGCTACAGCCATTTGGCTATTTAGCCAAATGGCTAAATAGCCAAAATTAAGAATCAAATAATAGCCATGAAAAATTAAGAATCAAATTTATTTAAATTTGATTCTTAATTTTTCAATTATACCACAATAGGAAGCTCTAAAACCCGTGAAATTGTTTGTTTCCAATACCATCTGTGCTGTATACTGTAAACTATACAATGAATATGAAACTTGATTAAACAATTATCTACTGTAATTATCAGCAGTAGTGAGTCAGTTGATTTATTTCAGAGCCAAAGTTAATTGTCTTTACCGCCACATTGTCGTAAACACTCACATTGAGTTGTTAATATAATATATCCTAGGGAGAATAAGTTTTGACCAAGGTAAAATAAAATACCCCCGTTGCAGCAGACCTGCATACTCAGCGAATTTCAAGTGCAAAACAACATATTTCAATCCAACTTAGCGAGATTTGACATGTTTTTGTAAGCTCCATAAGAATAACATGGGGAATGAGTATGCAGGTTTGCTGCTACAGGTATGTTTAAACTGGTTGGTTTTAATTCAATATTTAGTAGATCTGAACTAGAAGAAGCCATTTACCAAGTTTTATCAAGATATGTTGAGAAATAAGCGAAATATAGAATTTTACTTATTTCCCATAAGGTTAACATTGAGACAACGTACTGTGTTTACCACTTTCAATATCTCGGTAACCAATGGACATAGAGCAGTAATTCAAAATACTAAATTATTTGTTTTTTTGAGCTAAATTCAATGGTGCCCACAAAAATTCGATAAATTTTATTTTTCTATGTGAAAAACTCAAAAAACCTATTTTTGGGGGGGTTTATCCCCCTTTACCCCCCCTTCCGGTGGTCCGATTGGGCTGGTTCACGAACTCGTCCGAGTGATTACCACTTTACACGTCTGTACCAAATTTCATGAAGATCGGACCATATTTACGGCCGCTATCGTGTTAACAGACATATATATATGGGTGAGAAGTTTTCATTCACCGTGATGATGGTATAATTACCGAAACACGTGTCGTGATTTTTAAATAAAATAATGATAAAAGGGTGCTCAAGTTTATTATTATTTTTACAAATACTTTTAGCAGCCCTAAGTTGTGAATTAAACAATAAAAAAAATATATATATAGATATATATATATAGATATATATATATAGATATATATATATAAATTCGAACGAATGGTGTTTTTTGCTTCTGGGGACCCCAAAATGAAAAGTTAACATGGTCTCGGACTTAGGTCTTACCATGAGTACTACCGTAATAGCTTATTCCTTTAAGGAAATTCGCTAAAATGCATCACATGTTCTAAGTTTAAGTTTGGGTTTAGATAAACTATCAACAAATAAATTATTAATTAAATGAAAAAAATAAATAAAAGCTACGAAACGTAAAAGAACTTTTTACTGCTAGTTAAATTAACAAATTTTCAGGGGAGAAACGAAGGTAAAAAAATGTTGTAGAGGAGGAGAGACGGCGAGCTCGGCGGTGAAGGGTTGGCAAGTGCTTGTTATACGAGACTCGTCGCAACTTGTAACAACTTTCGCCACGGAAAATAAGATATTGACCATATAAGACCCCGGGATAATGCCCTATATATTTTATAGCGACATAAGAAACGGACGGGACTTTATGGCCCATAATGTACAGAATCCTAGACCCGACCTGATTGTCCAGCGTTACGTAGAAAATGTATTCCAAATTTTGTTTATTATAAAACGTTCAATTTAGAAGTAACTGCACATTAGATTAATGTGACATTATGTAGATAAAGTAATATTAAGTAAATTACATAAAACGTTTTTTGAGATATGAAAATTGGTAACTAAAAAGTCTAATGTTGATTTCTAAAACTCACCACGATGGAAAAGTTTATTTAGCTGCATGTTCATAACAAATATAAAGTACCTGGTGGACCGAGCATTGATCGTTATAGTATTATGTTTACCAGTTCATCCAAATTAAATATTTCAGTGTCATTAAATTGATAAATAAAAACATTTTTATTACTCCATGCAATCTCTACCCCACATGGTCATGTAATTTTTCCTAGATGGCTGTAGTCTTCAAACAGCTGTTATAAATACTTGATTTGTTCACATTTTCCTTGGTTATTTCGTTGCTAACATGGCAACTCATAAGGCCAATGTTAAAATGTTATAACTTTAAGATTCATTTGATTACGTTATTTGATTTTCTCTGGCTAAGTAATCTGTATAGAACACGTTTTTGAGTCATAAATTACTTATTTTAAGACTGAAGGAAATCCTCGGAGCCGATTTTGAGATCGTTGTGCAAGCAAACAAGCACGCTCGATAACATTTTTCATACAAGTGTTTAGGATATTTAGGTTACTACTGAACTATACTAAATGCTAAATACTATACTAAACCCCAAACTTTTAACTTTTACACTTATCAACCGGTAAAATCAATGAAATTAAAATTTTACCTCTCCAAATGTTTAATGGTCGTGAGGATTACTATAATTTTCAATTACTTCACTCTTCACGTCACTGTTCCTTTATTTTTATTTTTGCGTTATTGATGATATTGATTTAATACAATTCACACGGCCCGGACTAAACTGTCCTTATTCGTTTTTTTCTTTTACGCCTGTGAAAAAAGTTTTTTGCAATTCAATGTCCCAAAACCCAAAACTTAAATTTTAAAGCATTTTCCTGTGAAGTTGAAACAGTAAACTGAATCTTATAGCAACACAGTTGATCAGCCAACCCAAACTAAACAAATTAATGCTAGCAACAAATTCCTGCCACACCCTTTGATTAAATCATCAACAACAACAAAATAAAAAAAAACGAGCTGTAATTCATGGCCAATGGCTACACACTTAAGTAATAATTTTAAAAACTACAATTGATCTATTGACGGATTTTGAGCTATGCTTTCCAAATATCAGTTTATTGTACTCTCTTCAGTGTCTCTGAGAGACGCATAAAAACTCAAAAATGAGAATTGTGATTGGAGAAGAATAAAATGTAATAGAAATTACATCGCAATTTATTCACAATGTTTTATAATTCATAGTTTTATCAGCAGTGAACACCATTCATTACGAATATAATTATTACGTTTGACAATTAAATACTTTTTAACGAATACATATTTTCGAATACTCTTACATAAGCTAACAGTAGATTTCTAAAAGAAATTTTAAAAATGTACAATGTGAATGGAAAAATACGGAATACGATTTCCAGATGATTGACAGGCAAAAAGATACGTCAGAGAAGAGAAGATTCTGGCAGCGTGAAGTATTCTATGTATAGGTTGGCAGGCTTGGAGATATGTGGCGTGCCTTCAGGGGTCTGTGGCAACACTGTCACTCACGCTCCTAATCTATTGTTCGTCTATAATTGAAGGTTTACCATTTTAATACCCATTTCATGGCAAAGTGAACTTATTTACCGATTTACTTCTATCAAATTGAAGTAGTCATGACTGATTTATTACAATTGCCATTTTCGTCAATCAACAGAAACGCCTGTAAATTAAGTAGATAATAAACATTTAATATTTAATAAATATACAACTGCAAGCGAGAAAAATATAAAATAATATGTGTTTACATAAATATATTTATTTAAATATCTAAATTTATGTTAAATAATATATATTATTAACTAATAAACAAATAAATATCTAACGGATCGCCGTTATTAATAATCTGATTTATTTTAAGACTGAATTTAAAACTACGTATATACTTTTAAAATATGAAAACGATTGAATCAATACGGGACATTAGGTTTTTAATACTAGTATATTTTCTATGGGACAATTTGTAAAGCTGAACTGCGAAATTGCAGTAGTTTTAACTGGGCAAACCGAGGAGATATTTTATAAAAAAAAGTGTTTGTCCAATGGAATGCTACCCAATAGAGTGCTTTGAAGAACGCAGTAGTATATTAATGTAAAAAACTATTCCGATACAGTAAAAAATGGTTCCTTAGCTAACATTATCGTACGATTTTACCTCTCAACGAGAAGATATTTTACTCAGAGAATTCTCCGGTGATGTCTAACTGATATCAACATATAACTGCATGGCATAACTCTGTCAAATACATACGTGACACAGTATTACATAAATAATGCATGTGGTGGAAACAGCGCAGGCTACGGATCGCATTGTACATAATATATGGTGCTTTACGGTAAACTACAGGTTGAAATGATACTGTATTGTATATTTCGGTTACGTTTAATAGTACTGTTAGTGTAAATTTAATTGTTAGCTAACAGTATTACATAAAAAACAAGATAAAATTAAATAGCAGTATTTATATTTTTCTAATGTTTTCCTCAAAAAGGAGCAACTATAATTATTGGTATAAGAAATTAGTAAATATTTATAATTTGTTATGCAAAGAAAGTTTTCAATAGTTTATAAAACTTATATATTAATTACTTATCCAATCAATCACATTTCTCATTATCATCAGGATAAAACAGGGATCCAGTGTATTATCTAGTTTATTCTTTCAATAATGTGAAAATTTACAGCTAAATAGGTAGGCCTATTACTTGGACCAGTTATTGAGTTTTTTTAAGTGCGGTATTACGACGATTTCAATTTTAGAATTCATTGTTCAGAGGCTTAAGGATTACATAAAGATCATAATTGCTAAAACAATTTTATTTTTCTGTCTCTAACATCTGTCCAACTTTATTAAAATATAAAAAATCGCTTTTAAAAAACATCCCGAGACCGTATGTGAACGCTTGCTGGTCTAATTTATTAATACGTCTGCTTAAAAAGTTTACGCCTCGTTGTATGGCTTCTTTTATAGTAACTGAACACATGATACGTCTTCTATACACAGAGTATTGATCCTTATCATCTTGCTGCTGTTGTTTATGCCATTAAAATTCGAAGGCTTTATTTATTGGATCAATGGCATTTTAATGAAACATAATATGTGGTAGCAATGGAACACTAAATCCACTAGTTTGATTGAAGTAACTGTTCACTAATAATGAGAGTAATGACCACTGTTGAAAAAACTTTATTCATTAAAAATAAACTAAGGAAGGGCTAACTTTAAAAATTATTTTATAATAATCCTGATCATTAAAAGCGCAAGTTTGTAAAAGATTATTTTCTTTCTGCTGGACGTTTCTGGTAGTTCCTTAAAGAAAAGAAATCTAGTAACAAGAAATAGTATAACCACTTGGGGTAAATTACCTACACATTTCTGCTTACAACACCTAAATATAAAGTACAAACATGCACGCCTTGTTTAGGCAAGGTGAAAAACAAAACAAAAACAAAAACCTTAACGCGAACGGAGTATTTTTTGCATCGTGAAAAATGTTTACATAAGCTGATATGTCCGAAGGTAAAAGACAACCGGAAATGAAGCCCGTTGAACAAAACGCGGGGCGAGCACTTCCGGCCGTAATCCGGCAGCCACCTGCCCCTCTGTACACCTTTATAAATCCCAACACGGATACTTGCTGCTAGAATCGTCTAAATCGTAGTATAACAGAAAAAATGGTTTATTATTTGTATTTTCGAATCATTTTTAACTATAGTGAATATCGATCGGTATTTGTGTTGAGAAAGTTGCACTATAATAAGTTTTGAACCACAGGGGGGAAATTGATAATTTTTAAGGGTGTCGAAATGTTTACATGTTTTAAAATAAGGTAAGGATTATGCGATTAAGAAGGTTTCTACTGGAATCCATGATAATAGCTCTGAGCTGCAATTTATATGTACGACTATACTACTTACGTCATTGGGCATATGTAGTATAGTCTTACATATAAATTTTTACAGTGATGTCACTGTCCTCAGCTATCCTTGCATCTCTTTGTCGAGTTTCACATAGCGAACTATGGTGGTGTATGCTATTATTATAACAGTGTTAAAGTCAACTCAGTTTTATGAAGTCTGAGGAATATGTGACCAATGGAGGAGTAAATTATTTCAACTAGGAATTTTGGAACCCCGATTCTTTGTTTTATTCTTTTTGGTTGTGGATACGTGTAACTCTAGTCACTTTAATTGGGGAGATATAATGTTTGTAACGATGGCGATTATACCTCAGAGTATTATTGGGCTCCAATCTTACATGGAATGTAATCCTCTTATTTAAAGACACCGCTGAATAGAAGAAATGCTATGTTTAACATTTGGGAATATAAAAGTCATAAATATGTTTTTTATTGACGTTAGAGCAGTATATAAGTTTGCAAACCTAACAACAAACCCCCTTAAAAAGGGATATCAATTTAAGCCTACAATAAGTAATAAAACAATAATCAAACATAAACCTCTACTTCCTGAAAAATAATTGTCATTGCTTGCAATATTTTTATTCATGTTCCCGCAATAATTCTAGAACTAGAACTTGACGCCTAATACCTAATGAGTAATGGGGAGAAGAGAGGTGCTCATGAGGCGTTATTGCAGGTGCAACCCCCAAAGTCATTTGTCCTCCACAAGACGATTACGCAGGCATTCGTGACGTCACCATGATAGACGACCGTCTTCGCATTGCTATATACATATACATATATCATGTTTGCCTCGAGGAATACGGAGTATAGATATTCTTTGTGGAGTAAATGTAAATTTATGTAAAAAACTATCCAAGTAATTGAATACGAAATGGTAAAAGCAGCTAATTCTGAGGAAAAAGTTTTGTGTTTTTTTTTCACGTTATTAATAAATAAAATAGGGTTATATTTTTAATAAGGATGAGAAGATACCTGAAAGTTAATCAATACAATCAATTCTAGGCAGAATAACATTTTTTAGGTACAGAATAAGTCTGTTATAGGTTATTAGAACGACTTGATATTTTCTTAATTAGAATTATGAATACGAACTGCATAATTTATGATAAGAATTATTTTCATAGTATGTACCTTATTACGTAAACCTTAATCATTTATTTATGTGTATTAATACATGTTTATAAATGTGTATCCAAACAATATACAAAGAACAAATAAGCTACTACATTAAGTACAGTAGGTGAAAGTGTTCATATTAGAATGACTTTGTCGAAAAATTATACCAAATACAATGTTTATATTTTCTAGGTTTGAAAAAAATTGCAATTTACAATTACTAAATCTTAATCCCACTTTAGAACAACTAAACTCAGAAGTGTTTTTCTTAAAAATTAATGCCTTGGGCAATTTTGTATTCGGAAGGTAATAAAAATATAAATCTGTTCATAATTGAAAATACAATTGCATAGAAAATAGAAAAAAATCATTAATTATTCTTTTTTCCAGTATCCATGAACGTAAATGGTTGCCAAAATTATGGAGAGCCTGAGCTATCGACACTGACCAGCTTGCACAATCGAGTACAGTTATTTAAGGGCCCTCAGGCCGGCTGCTATCTCTTGGAAACTGTCCATAAACTAGCAATTTGTCTTACCGAATGGACGACTTTTAAGTCAATTACTTCACCGGTATGGTGGAAATGGGTACTTAGATTAGAAGTAACGGAGATGCAGTTCATAATATACTGTTAATGTTTTAGGTAGGAATCCTAGCTAGATGTTTGCATGCTGTTGAATAATAATACCGAAGGAATTATTATATGACCATTAGATTTATCAAGGGATGTTTTACTATATTTTGCTCAATAAACACTAAATTTGGCCTTAGTATGTTCACTATTATTTTTACTGGAGAAGATATACTTATAATCTTATAATAATCAATAAAAAGGTGACACAAGTTCAAAACGCGATTTCAATTAGCTCCTGTATATGTCGTGGTCCTGGTTTAGCATAATTTGAATTTGAGATGGCAATTTAATTTTCTTTATAATATAAAAATATATTCTTCCTCACATAAAAATGTTAGGAGGTGAATTCGATTTTGTTTTCATTAGAGCATTTGACTAATGTACAGTTGCACACTAGCATGAAGGAAAAATATATATTGAACCTAATATATTTTTCTAATATATTTTTCCTTCATGCTCCAATGGAGTAGGAAAAACAACGGAAATCATAATTATATGTATCAGCAGTCAAGCTTTGCATGGATAAACGGTCACATATCTTTTTAGACGGTTAAAAAAACTCAATTAAGCCTTATGTTTTTTCTCAACACACACCGCCCGTGCAGTTGAAATTAGGTTATCAAAGAACTAGTGAATTCGTACTTGCTTCTCCTAATCACACACAACATTCCCTTAATTCAGGCATCGGAAATGATCAAACAATAGACACCCATGACTAGTGAACGATCTGTCAGCGACCAAACAATAACTATACAAGGACATTGACGCCTGGTGGAAACAAAGCGAATATCAGCATCAGCCGCGATGCGGCATCAATGAGATGCTGCACCTCACAATCGGCGGAATGTCTTTATTGTGGATCCATTAGTTTTAGCCATTACTGCCTGTGAGTTACATTTCCGTTTTATGTTGAGAACTCGCTTCGCTACTTTAAAGGATTCTTTGAGAAGTTGAACCGGAGTAAAATTGGCGAATGACCTCTGATAAAAGTGAAGGATCAACCTGAGTATTAATCAGTTAAGTCAGTCTGACTAGGAATCTCAGTAAAAAGATGTAATAAAAAAGAGAAAAAAGTGGAAAATTATAAAAAGTTTGACTTAAGTGGTCATTTTGGGATGAAATAGGTGAGACAGGCCAAAACATATTTCAACGGAGGTTGTTGAAAATTTCTTTTACCGTGATCTTCATTTTATGATAGGGCCTGTACAACCTGAAAACGAAAAGTAATTTTTCCGGAATTCAAATTTTTTCCCCTTCCCCCTGTGTGGGGGTGCGTGACGAAGAGTTATTGCTTTGAGAATTTTACTATGCAAAATTTCAAGTTTCAAGTTCATCGGCAAGTTGATAGGAATTCGTATCCCCATGTTGAGTGAATGAGTTAGTTAGTTACACATGTAACCATGATAGACGACCGTCTTGCTGTACTTATATATATTGATTATTTTTTATAAAAAAATATGATACACGACGCCCACGGGTGTACACGTGTACAACTAATTCTCAGTAATTAAGTAAATTATTACTTACCCCTTCTGTAATTTGGTGTGCTTGGCCAGTTGAGTGAGAATTTGCCTATAGCTATACCAAAATTTATTACCCTACATTTGGGTATCGAGGTGGAATATTTACCTATAATAAACATGTTTATTATAGGTAAATACCTACCTACCTAGGTACCTAGGTAGGTGTGTGTTACCTTTCACTATCCACAATTCCATGTGTATTCAGAATTCAAATGTTTTAAGGCAACAGCCTCGTCTTGAGGTAGCGTTTTTAAAAATTTAAAATATGTCGATTCTAACACTTGCACAATGCTTTCACATTACATTCCATAGCGAGCAGAACTGGTTAGTTTTTCCAAAACTCAAATTAAACTATTAGAGAAAATTGTGTTGAATGAGTTGTTTGATCTAATTTGTTATTCGGCTCTCAAATAAGAGGACTACCGTCCTAGACATTTTGAAATGAAAAGATAGTTTGCTAGATGGTAAAACAAGTTTAAAGAATATCAATTATATGCATTTAACCGGCTTTTTAGCAACTGCTATGTTTGATTATGAATAACTACTCTCACTTAAAAAAGTAGTTGTCGATGCCATCAAATAAGAAGTGAGAACAAATAAGGTTAACTCACGAAATATTTTGCATGAAACGCTAATTTCAAAACATGTTCGAATTTATGTTTTCAATAAAATGAAATCAGATATTGTTTTGAAAAATTGGAATTTACCTCGGTGACGTATTGTAACCGGGGCAATATATAAGAATATTACCAAAAGGTAATACATACGCGACAGAATATTACATGAATAATGCAGAAGTTGGAATCAGCTCGACATATAGGACACGGTGTATGGCGTACACCGCGTTACCTGAACGATATTGAGGAAAACAATATAAGGAGTTTGTTCTGTGAGTTCTGATTATTGTTGGAGGATTTTTTATGCTTATCACATTGGAGAGTGTATCGGGCGAGTGACTCAGCAAGCAAATAATTTTTATTTAAGTACAAACGATAACAGTTTTTAGCGAATTTCCCCTATAGGGAAGAAGCTGTTACCGTAGTACTCATGGTAAGACCTAAGCCCGAGACTTTTCGTTTTGGGGCCCCCAGAAGCAAAAAACACTATTCGTTCATTTTCATAAATATATATATATATATCTATATATATATATATATATATATTGTCTTTAAGCACGATAACTCGCGTAAAAGTGGTCCAATCTCAATGAAATTTGGCATGGATGTGTAAAGTAGTAATTATTCGGACGAGTTCGTAATCCAGCCCAATCCGACAACCGGAAGGGGGGGTAAAGGGGGGTAAACCCCCCCAAAAATGTTTTTTTTGAGTTTTTTACATAGAAAAATAAAAATAATCGAATTTTTGTTGGCACCATTGAATTCAGCTAAAAAAAACAAACAATTTAGTATTTTGAATCACTGCTCTATGTCCATTGGTTACCGAGATATTGAAAGTGGTAAACACAGTACGTTGTCCCAATGTTAACCTTATGGGAAATAAGTAAAATTCTATATCTCGCTTATTTCTCAACACATCTTGATAAAACTTGGTAAGTGGCTTCTTCTAGTTCAGATCTACTAAATATTGAATTAAAACCACCCAGTTTTAATATACCCGTAGCAGCAAACCTGCATACTCATTCTCCATGTTATTCTTATGGAGCTTTCAAAAACCTATAAAATCTCGCTATGTTGGATTGAAATATGTTGTTTTGTACTGGAAATTCGGCAGGTCTGCTGCAACGGGGGTATTTTTATAGTTTTAATAAAATAGAAAAACGAGACAGGAAGATAACGAAGTAAAGGAATCACTTATCACTGATTCTCCATTACAGCAAATTTCAAAAAAATACAAACAGTGTGCAGCACATTAAATAGTTCCTTAACATTTACGAACATATTTTGCAACCCCTCCCTTTACAAATTGAGGTTATACCAACAATTGTAAACATAATCCTAATTCACCTACTTTACAAAAAGAAAATACAGAACACATGAGAAACTGAGGATATGAGATTGAAAAACCTAATCGAGCGGAATAACGGAATGTTTTACATAATCGTAATAGCAATAAAATCAAAGTGGAATCAAACAGGCTCGTCGTATGGTTTAACGTTATCGTTTAGACAGGGTTCGGTTGACACACCGAACATGAAGAAACGGACTGATTCTTTAAGGTTACTATATGTTTGTGTGCGCAGAATACAAAAAAGTATACAACCGTGGTTCCAAGATGATAACAATTTGTTTTATTCTAGTTCAAGTGTGATCTAATCAAATCAGTTTTGTAATAGTTCTGGTTCAAAAGCTATCTAGCTTGGACAGATTTTGGTAGTAATTTTGGTTCAGGTGTAAAAGGTGTCAAAACTGATTAAAAACTGTTTTGCCTATAGATCTGGTTAAGTACGATCTAGCTAAGGGTTTTTATTAACAGATCTGGCCCAAGTGTGATCCAGTTTAGGCAGATATGTTAGTGATTCTTGTTCAAGTGTTATTTAACTGAGGCAATTTTGCTAATAATCCTCGTTCAAGCTAAAGCTGTTTTTATGTATGGATCTGGTTCAAATGCCATAATATAGCTAAGATAGTTTTGTTTGTGAATTTATTTAAAATTCAATCTAGCTTAAGGCAGTTTTATTAGAAATTTTGGTTCAAGTGCTATCTAGCTAAATCTACCTTGTTAACAAATCTGGTTTAAGTGTGATCTAGCTGAGGCAGTTTTGTATATTGATTCTGGCACAGGTGCGATCTAGCTAAGGTGGGTTTGTTATTCCCTCTCTTACTGGAAGTATTTACAACTCATGATGGATTTTTTTAAAACAACAAATAATTGAAAGCTGATGCTTTTAAATCAGTACACCGTAATTTCAAAAGTTAATGAGAATTTCAAATCTTTAAATCATACTTTTAGTCTATAACCCTGTGGTCTCTAACTTATATTTACACTGAATCTTTATTAGTTTGATTAGACATGTGAACAAACTTTAAAAAAAGTTAGTCGTAGCTAGATTTGTTTTAAAACGTTCTTCTGTCTAATTCTTCTGAAACTATTGTCTAAGACGTTCTTAATATTTTTCTCTCAGGTCTCCTCTTATCAAGAACGTGAAAAAGGTTGTTTTATAATAATTTCAATAGCATAAGCATATTAATTTTTATTTCAGTGGAGAAAAACTATATAGAGTAAAAATTGGTTTTTTATCGAAGACAACATGTGAACCAAAAACTATTGCAGATTTAAGCTAAATTACCTCGTGTAGAGGGAAAAAATATTTGCTTGCAGTCCAAACCATTAAGATCCTTTTTTTCAATACGGTAATAAAATAGTGTTTTTCTGAAATCTACAATATAATAAAAAGAAGGGGATCAATCGCAATAGCTATTGGGCCGAATGACACGCCATTGAGATTTGCTGAGCTCGGTGTGCATACGAGACTACGATTGGTTAGGACATCAGGCTTGCAACCTCGAGTAACATTATATATGAGCTCTAGTCTTCTGTTAAAAAAAAATTTTATCCTTAAATGTCTAACTTGGAAACATTGGGAAACTTGAGTGTTAAATGTTAATTTTTTAGGAGTTTATTCTCCAGCATTGCCGCTTATAAACGCCTTACTGTAGTTATGGGGATTGTTAACTATCATAGTATTTGACAAGAGGATAAATTAAAAATACCCAAAACACGGAATATATTCTAGAGTCTTATAAATATTAGTGTCATAATTAATTAGATTATAGCTTTTCTGCGATTTATTTTATAAATTAACTAAACAATAAAGTAATTATTTTTTAAAACTTTCCTATTTGAATTTTTAGATTAAATGAGTTACCACTCTTAGAAACAATTTAAGATTAGTCGAGAATAGTGTATATTCATAAGAATATTATGGTATTTATTATAACGTAAAATGTTTAAAAGTTATATCCCTTTCCAGAAAAGAAAAATGTTCAAAACTGTATTCAAGTTTCAGGGACATAATTCTAACTTCACTCGAAACAAGCACTCTTCACACTGCACCACTGAAACACTACAACCAACAATACCACTATAACACTGTATTCTCTTTTGCCTACTTAGCCACGAGAATCCCAATTTTTGAGGATAATATTTCTGTCAGTTTCACTCCGAGTCCAACAGCGGGTGCCGCGGTCAGTTGGCCGGTACTGGACATATTTACTCGCCAGTGAAATGTTTTAATCTGCCTTGATAAGCAGTTTATTCAAGAATAATTCTAGTTATGACAGAAAAGAAAAGTGGGGATTTTTTTACACTTAACAGAAACCTCAGTTTACTTAATAAATTGTTTCACAAATAGTCTGTTTGTTCAAATTTAAAATTTAATATATTTTAGTGAACATTATATTACAGTGTTACGTTCACTTATTTTAGAGAATTTTAACTAGTCATTATATGTTTCAGTAACTGTAAACACTATAGAATTAGTAAGTGTACGACAGAGTGAAATATACTAGAATCACAGATCAGTGCAAATTGTATCGTATACTCTTATAATATGAGCAATGTTATCTTGCGTGCGTACGAGCTTGCTTGCTTCACAATTATCTCAAAAACGGCTCCGAGTATTTCCTTTAAAGTCTGGAAATAAGTAATTTATGATTCAGAAACGTGTTTTATGCAGATTACTAGACCAAAGAAAATCTAATAACGAAGTAAAATTAATATAAAAGTTGTAAAATTTTAACATTGGACTTATGTATTGCCATGATAGCAACGAAATTAACAAGGAAAGTGTAAACATTAAAGTAATCATAATAGCCGCTTACAAACTTCAGCAATCTACGAAAAATACGCATGTGGGATAAAGATTACATGGAACAATAAAAAAGTGTATTTATAAATAATATCAAATATTTGTATGGTTATTTGATAAACTAGTAAATTTAAAACAATACCACTGACTTTGAATCTGAAGGAGACCTTCCATCGCATTATAAAATGTGTACCAAGTTTTGAGTGACCCAGGATTAATAGAGCATTTAGTTATAGTGAATCCCCAACAAAGTGTACTGTTGTCACTGTTATTTAGGTATCAGAAGCAAGTAATATATAATTTAGTGACAAATAAATCAAACAATAGTCAATCAATTATTGATCTATGCAATATATAATAAAAACTGTTTAGGTAATAGCTAAAATAACGGGTTGATAAAAGCACCCACTGTTAGTAATTAATGAAACTATACCAACTATGTCAATTCTGAATTACCCAAAACTAGCTTCAGCTTGGCCGTAAGAATCGGAGGTCTATTAATTATTTACAGTCAAAGACAATACCGAGCATGGTCAGTAAACTGGGTACTATGTAATAGAATATTGATATAGCATAAGATTTTCGAGTGTGTCCTACATCGTCAACGGTTATTTTTTCTTTAACAAGATAATTTCAATGTTACAAATGCCCTACAGCGGATGACACTGAGAGAACTTGGCTCGTCGCTACAAGTTGGGAATGCCTTGTTTACGCTTCCCCCGGACTCTAAACAAACCTGGCCGCTGACTTAACGAGTTTGAAACTCGCTTCAGGCTAGGTGAGCAAAGAGAGGTAATAAACTATGATGAAATAAGCATAAGTGGTTCTCAAGATATGCAACACAAT
This sequence comes from Flexamia atlantica, assembly GCA_035578135.1. Taxonomy (NCBI): domain Eukaryota; kingdom Metazoa; phylum Arthropoda; class Insecta; order Hemiptera; family Cicadellidae; genus Flexamia; species Flexamia atlantica. Next base: position 4,780,648 of record JAQJVK010000014.1, on the reverse strand, counting down.
CTATTACTACAAAAATAACATATGTCCATGCGTTAATGCAATCAAAAAAAGTAAATAGATAATTTTTCTGAGACTTCAAATGCGGACTGTATTTTTTTCTGTTTAAACCTAGCCAATATAAGAACAAAGTACCTGGTGGACCGAGCCTTGCTCGATGTTATTTCATGTTTACCAGTTCATCCAGTTAGTAAAAAATATTTCAATGTAATAAAATTGATAAATAGAAACCTTTTTTATTGCTTCACGGACTCTTCATCCCACCTGCTGTATTTTCCCTTGATAGTTGTAGATTCCAAACAGCTGTTATGATTACTTCATTTGTTTACACTTTCCTTGTTTATTTTCGTTGCTATCACGGCAACCCATAGGGCCAATGTTAAAATTTTAAAACTTTAAAATTCGATTTATTACGTTATTAGATTTTCTCTGGCCAAGTTATCTGCATAAAAGACGTTTTTGAGTCATAAATTACTTATTTCCAGACTTTGAAGGAAATCCTCAGAGCCGTTTTAGAGATAAATGTGCAAGCACGATTCAAGCACGATAACATTACTCATATAATAGTATAGGATTAACCATAAAAAACATGATAAGTATATTTTTTTAAACGTTTGCGTAACCGGAATTGAATTTTGTTAATATAAGCTCCACGTTTCCAAGCATCTTTCAAATAACTTCCAAAATCACGACAATCCTTACCATAAAAAATATTAAAAACTCATTTTGATTTACAATATATCATTTTAACCAATATTTCTTAACGTACACCTAACGACAAGTCTTTGCTAATTGTTTCTGAGTTTGTTTTTACTTTACAATATATATATTTTTTTTTAACTCGCCGTTAACGAGTTTGAAACTCGCAGGAGGTTACAGCTTCAGGAAAGGTGAGTAGAGTGAGTGGGAATCTACTAGAAGGAAATAAGCACAAGTGGTTCTAAACATATGCAACACAATCTATTACTTGATGAAGTCTTAATACTGGGCGAGGTAACGTTTTATTACATCAAAGTCGGTGCTGTAAAAACATTTTGTAGGGTAAAAAAAAACTCAGATATAATAGCAAAGACTAGCCTTTAGGGATGTGTTAGGAAATATTGATTGAAACAAAATATTGTAAATGACAATAATTGTACGGATTGACTTATTTCAGAAATTGTTTAAAAGATGCCAATAAGAGGTGGGGTTTGAATAAAAAATATAATAAATCGGTTTTCCGCAAACTTTTTTGAAATACCTATCATGTTTTTATTGTTTGTTTTTTGCATGGCTAGATTTAAACAGAAAAAATGTATTTTGCATTTGAAGTCACGGAAAAATGATCTATTTACCTTTTTTGATTGTATTAAACGCATGGTCATAGGTTATTTTTGTTTACTTCCTTTTTTATAAACAATGTTATTACATTTCATACAAAAATCGTTTAAATTTTTGTTAGTGCATTTCGTTTATAAATTATTTATACTAGTTCTATGTTTACTGCTGTGTTTTTGTAAAAAAATAGAAAAACTGAGTAGTGTTTGCAAGTTTTTAATCCCATAGTAGGCCTTTGACCATTGCTTAATGTTCTATTTTCTCAATGGTATGTCATTTCATTTGTAAATATGTATGTTGTTTACAAATAAATATACTTTTTGATCGATTGATTGGTCGAGTATAACTTCTATAGCTCAATTCAGCTCGCTTAACTTTGACAAACTGATAAAAGTATTTCCCACTTCACAAATTCATATAAAGAACATTCATTGTAACGTATGCTGTAATCAATTCAATACAACTACTTAATTATTGAAAGCAGTAAAATATTGAAACGGCCGATATTAATGTAGAGCCCGGCACTTAAGCTGGTTCCACCACATGCATTATTTATGCAATATAGTGTCGCGTATGTATTTGACAGGGGCAATGCTATGCAGTTTCACGTTTACATAATATATCACCTCTGTTGACGGTGCATTCATAGCTAAACACTTGAACTCTATGGTTAATCCAACTGTTGAAATTATAACTGATTTATAATAAAATATCTGAAAAATCAGGAAACTATCTGGGGAAGATGTTTAGGGTTTTCAACAGGGAGTGATAATCTATCACATGTAAATTTATCTATATAAAATTAATTTATAATCTGTTTTTACTTTTTTTGACATCACTGATTAGAAAAAACAAGTTTCCCGAAGTTCCGGGATCTGAAATCTAGTCCCGTCTTCGGGTGGGAAAGAACTTCAAATCAAATTTGGTAGCTCGCAGTCAGGAAAACCTAGACAAAAACATAGCTAACACTGAAAACTGTAAAATCTGTCAAAAACACTATTACTAAAAACAAAACTAGAACCTTGTACTAAAATTTGTCCTTTATTCTTTTTTTAGCTTTAGTGTTTTGTAATTGATTTTACAGTTCTCTGTTTTAGGTGTGTTTTTGTCCTAGTTTTCTTGGCTGTGAGTTACCAATCTTGTTACGTTTTAGGTTCTTTTCAACCTGAAGACAAGATCAAATTCTAGATCCCGAAACGTCGTGATACTTGTTTTTACTAATCAGTGATGAAATGCCCGCAAAAATTAAAATCAAAAAATAAAATTACCAACACCAACGATCAATTTCAAAGAAAGAATTATCTTAATATAATTTTAAACTTATGTATTTTGAAATAGGAGAAGACCCTAATGTAAGTATGTTTTTATTATTTATTTTCATTCTACCTTTTTGTTAAAGTGAACGGTTGAAGTGATAACTAGTTTCATATTTAACTAAAAAATAATTATTAGAATTAGGAACAGGTATAGTGTAATATATTTATAAAAAGTTGTACTGTACTTTGTAAAAGACTTTTTTCTTTAAATCCGAATTGTATGAAAAAGTAGTGGTAAGTAGATGCCTATTGCATTACCAAATTAGATATTAATGTTCATAAAATGTAGATATTACTTGTCATCAGTCAAATACTAACCAAACCTTCAGTCGTAGATACTGCCTATTGCACCTTGTCTCATAACTCGAACAGGAGCAAGACGAATAGTCCTATTACTCCTTGCTTAAACGCATTCCGACATAAATTCTTCACATATTAAATCATGTTACGCAGTACGACGAATTTTATAGATGCAATTCATTTAATGTCTGGGTGAAATTTAGAATTTATCATAATTTTAACATAGTATTAAAGAAGCGAAATAAATTATTTTGTCTAAATATAGCTCACATGCTGTTTTCTCTAAATATTACTGGCATTGTTCATGGAAATTTAAGTTGTATGTAAAGCATTATTGTATACATTTTGTGCAAGTCTTGCAAATTAACGAGGCAACGTAGTTTTAATAATGCATGCTGGGGGACTAACATACGACACTAAATACTCGGGTTTGTTGTGCCCTACAGAAGTGTCACACCGATGTCTTGATAATATTTATACATTTGGATGTTTATACTTATGTAATGAGTTGTGGTTTACCATTACATAAAACTGTATCTATTTTATTTTATTCCTTGCCTATAAAATTTTAAAATATTCCTTAATATATGTTTTTATTTTATTGTTCGTCGTCAAAGCTTTCAACTTCTTTTCTTTTTAAGGTAGAAAAACCTTAAAAGATATTTTAACCATTAATATTTTTTATGTTTAACATACCAAACACACTTTTATAATTTATTAGAGGTATAGAATATTAAATCCTTAGTTGGTACGGTTCTTTATTACAAAGTTATGGTGATAAAAACACCGTAACTTATAACAACAGCAGACCCAATTTATTTAATTCAATCAATACAGTAAGTCATTAGATCAAATTTAAACTGAGCGTTATAATTGTGAACGTGTCATTTCAAGCACACTTCACTACGAGGGTTTTGGATGAGTAGTTGACTAAAAATGGACTATCCACTCTTGAATTTTTGATGGTACTTAAGCCTTATATTTTGCTATTCGGTTTATTGCAATTTAAATTTTTCTGTACAATTCTTAGGCTTCTGTTCAATTATTAGGTCTACTGTTGTATATTGTCACTGCCTTTGGCATTTTTTATCATACAGAGGCTATCATAATACTTGACAGAACGAATAAAGCGTAGCGAAATAATTTACCACAAATAAGAAAATCATCAATAGATCGATAACTAAGGAATAAGTAGATCGATAACTTTAAACAGTTTAATTTGCTTTGTTGTAATTGTAATTCTGACTTCAGTTACAAATGAGGCTTAGGGCCTATGTAATTACATTAGCTCATATAGCTATTGTATGTGGATTTAACTCCTCGATTTATAATTTTATGATTAATAATATAAAGGTTACATAATTAAATACATTTAATGGGCCTGAAGTGTAATGATGACTATAAAAACAAAATGAAACAACATATCGGATGGTTAAAAAATACGTATTCAGAAACATTATATCGTAATGGTTTATGAAATATTACAATTAATTGATATTAAGAGTATACTTTAAATTTGGAAAATAACGCTAATCTACAGGGTAAGACAAAAAAGTTGTCTTGAAGCACACCATGATGTCACAAATGACTGAGCATCGCTATTCAATATTATCAGTAAAAAAATATTAATTATTAATCATTAATCTTCTTTATATTAGATTAATAAGCAAACTTTTACAACAACAGACCTGTTAGAGCCACAATTAAATACTAATTTGGTTAAAGTTATTATTTTTCAACAAAATGACCATGTTATGTATAACTACATAAGTATTTTGTAATGTGTAATTTCCTGAATCTTACTAAGACTAAATATGTTGTTTAGGCATATTTTTCTTCTTTTCTTTCTGGACATTTGAAATATATATGTCCCATTTTTTACAAATATAGTAAATTTCTATTTATAAATATTGTACAGTACATCAACATTTTTACAAAATTAATTTTATTAATAGTTTATGTTAACACAACAAATTGAAATCTAAACATAAAAATGTCATGAAATTAAAACGGTAACAGGGTCGAATGATAACCAATTCAAAATAATCTAAAAATGAACAAAATGTATTTCAAACGTTTGGCGAATTCAGCTTAATCTGTGATAATACAATGGTTGAACTTGATATATCAGTGCCTGAATGGAAGTATAAAATGAATTAAAACGCTGAGTTACACATTGTAACGAATATGCTCCATTCGCAATGATAAATTTAACTTCGACATTCGGCGTGGCGCGGTCATGCAGATCGTGTATCATGGACCAGCAATGATGGTAAAAAATTAAGTTAGAAAATGTTTTACGAGAGCATTCAATCACTTGGTTTACCCTAACACCGTAATCGTGTTAAAGCTCAGCTATTTGTTAGCTTCATCATTTTTATAAAAGTGGCTATATAAGAAATGGACAATTGTAAAACTCCTTAGGACGTCAACGGAATGGCTAAGTACTATATTAAAATTTTATAAAATATATCATATAGCAATTAATTTAAATACTAATACTATCCTTTATTTGTTTATTTTTGATTTTGGATGATCTGGTTACAGGATTCAATTATATTTTTGTACTTACTGCCTTATCAATCCAGTAGGTAAACTTATTGGATTGCTAAGGCATTAAGTACAACAATTTAATAAACTATCCTTCATAATGAGTAAATTAAGATATATTAGATCCCCACTCTACCTTAAGGGACAAAACAGTTACTTAAAAACTATTGATAAGAAATGTATTGATTTTTAAAATATATTTTTTGTGTCATAATTCTGAGGTATTTTGCTGAAATGTTGCCAATTCTGAGCTTTGGTGCACATTTTACGTCTTTCAATTGCCTTTTATTTGTTTGATTTCAAGTTTTTATACTATTTAAGTTTTTCACTTTTTTCAGTTTTTGTTTATAGTGTTTAAAAAAAATATATTTTTCGGTATAAATATTATATTAACTTATACTAAGTGCTTTACTTGATATTTTACGGAAACTACATAGGTAGCACCTTAAACATCTAGGCACCATGAAGTAACAAGTTCCAAGCGCGATATCAATTTCTATTATTTATAAATAGTAACTAACTACTTTTCCAAGTACAAAAACAAGTTCAAACAAATTCGACGTGATAGAAACTTGGTCCATCATAAGTTGTAATGTCTCAGTTTGTTACACTAATCTTGGACATTAAAGCACCTCCAAACCCAAACCCGGCTAGTTCACTTTAACGAGGTTCAACTTGAGACCCAAGGGGTAGGGTTAGATCCTGCACAACTTCGATACAGGATAATTTTATAGCTCAACTCAGACACTAATAATATTTATCACCTATCAAACCGATCTCGAAAATGCCGTGCAAGTTTGATTATTGCGAAGCAAATAATACCCACGTTGCAGCAGAACAGCATATTCACCGAATTTCAAATGCTTAAATAAATCATTTAGACAGAGCCTAAAATAAAGTGAAATCTTCTTAAATCTTAAAATTAAAATTCAACAATTTTCTCCTATAGAATAGCAAGGGAAATGAGTATATAGGTTTCCTGCCATGGACATGTGAAATTGAAAGAATTTTGCAATAATCCTGATATTAACTAGATGGGTCCATATACCAAATTTTATTTAGATATGTTGAGAAATAAGCAGGATATAGAATTTTGTTTATTTCCCATAAGTAACGTAATTAAAATCACGATATCTCAGTAACCAGCCGACATAGGACAATAATTCAAAGTACTAAATTTGTTTGTTTTAAAGCTGACTCAATGGTAGAAGCTAGTATTTGATAATTTTATTTTTTATATTTAAAGATACAAAAAAAATTTGAAGGGGTTTATGCTCTCTTATTCCCCCTTCCGATGGACCGATTGGGCTGGTTTTCGAACTCGTCCGAATAATTACTTCAAATTTCACTCAAATCCGATTATTTAAATACGCAAGTTATCGTGCTTAAGGACACATATATTATTTGGATAATAATATAATATATATATATATATATATTATATTATTGTGGATGATTATATAATCATATAATATATATATATTATATGATTGTGTGAGTAATTGTGGATGATTAGGACTACAAATATAGTGATAAAAATAATTTTTGAAAAATAAAAAGGGTACTTGTTATGAAAACTAATCTTATCAATATATATATAAGAAAATGAATGATTTTTTTGCATCCAGGGATTTTAAAACGAAAAAACGAAAACGAAAAGTTATTATGGTCTCGGGCTTAGGTCTTACCATGAGACCAATGTTAAAAACTTCTTCCCCATAGGGGAAATTTGCTAAAATGCATCTAGCGATATACACTAACATCTACGTATATTTTTTGACTGATAGGAACCATGTGATTTTTTTATTTATTAATAAGTTCAATGCCGCAGTTTAATTCATACACAGTTTTGAAACATGTTTAACTGACTATGAGTTAAGTTGCCAGCCTCTAGTATATGGTGCTAGTCTTCAACCTTTACATATATCATGAACTATCCAGTACTTATATGAACTTGAACAGTAGGAATATTCTTAACGTTCATATTTTTAACTATTAAAGAAATACTACTAAAGATCGACTAGAAATCTACTACAAAAAAAAATATTAACGATTCATGAATCTATAACAGGGGTGCTGTGGTAACCTAAATTAATCTATGAAAATTTATTTGTATTAATTCTTAAAGTATTTGTCGTACTGATATGCATTTGTTGAATAGACGTGATTCAATTGTTTAAAATAACTTGCCTCTTGTTAAGTAACACGATTAAACTCAGTTGGAAAGATTCGCCTAACATTGTTCAGCAACCTTATTGTTACTGCCAAAAGTTGAATACAACAAGTTGGGAGGATTCGTCAGTCGAAGCCAACTTTTCATTTGGCTCAGTGATTTTAAAGGAATGGCTTCTTTGGGTTTTCGCTATTATGACGGGGTATGTTATATAAACTTTGTAAAGAATTTAAAATGTCTTTTTCTGTCTTTAGCTATGTTTTAGTGGTTTTTTAAATACTATGTTTCATAAGTATTTTGAGATATAGGCTAATCGATATGATTTGTTATTGTTGAAAGAACTAAGGAATTACATTGTCATAATATAATGAATATAATTTTCCTATCTGCATTTTGCGTTTATTGAAAACTAAATGACTATGTCAAGTGAAAAAATAGCTTATGCGATATTTGTTTCTGTAATATTCCTTTAAATGAATAAATTGTCAAAACAAAGCTGTATAGTGTGCATGTTTAATCACATACGTCATTCTACATAAGTAAAGTGAAAATGGTTAATATTGTGTTTAAAGAAAATTATTTTCTGAGGGATTAAAATCAGATAGGATCTAAGAAAGTTTATTTTGGTTCGAAAGATCAACTATATGCTGGTATGAAAAATATTTAGATGTAAACAATACAACAAAGGTTATAAAGGGAGGTCTTAAATGGTAGGTTGTCCCCAAAGTCGTATTCATTCAGTTTTTTGCAGAATTCTGATACTATGTTATTACCTTCTAATAATCATATTTGGTTGCAATGAAACGCTTTTTTGAACATGCTAAACCAAGAGGTATTTTGACAAACGATTCGTCTTTCAATGATTTTCAAGATGTCACCTTTGCCTTTATAGGAGAAATTATCCAAACCTGTGAGTAAAGGTAATTGTAAACCCCACGTTAAACTATAGGTCTCCTAGTTGCCATTGGCTGTTGGGCTATTAATTAACAGTCCTGTCCAAGGAACATGTCGGACATAGTCAGTAACAAGACTACGAAATCGCATCACAATCATCGTCTGTCATTCATAATTGGCTTAAATATTTACCTAGGTTGGTTTCTATTTCAAGTAATACATAATGCATAGTATAATGTTTTAAGGCTACTCATTTCATAAAAAAAAACTAAAAATATATCTTATCCAGTTAAATTATTTAAGCCAAAACTATAAATAACAAATCATATTTTGAAACTATAAAAATCTAAATAGGAACCAACTGGGCCCATTGGTGGGTAGTTCATGATAGTCTCGTAACTACTCCACAAGCAAATCATATTAATCTAGATTGGTTTGTCTTTAAAATATACATATTACACAGTAATACAAATATGACACATGAAAAAGTTGAACATGTGGGAAACTCTTTTGGATCTAATACAGGATGTTTTTTTTTAACGCAACCCATTTTTAAGATTGAATAATGCACATATGAATATGAAATGAGTATTGTTTTATTGATCTTTACATTTTATAGAACCTATTATTTAAGTTTTATCACATTTGGTTTACATTATTTGCTCAAACAGTCCGCCATTGGCATTTGTATAACGTTATGCTCATTCAATCAAATTCCTGAGCACATGATGCAAGGTGTCGCTTTGAATTTCTTGCATTAAATTTGTTATGTTTGTTTCAAGGTGCTGAATATCCTGTAAACTGTTTTCGTCTTCGTAGACCTTACTTTTTATGTATCCCCAAATAAAATAATATAGTGGGGTCAAATCCGGGGATCTTGGGAGGAAATAATCCTTCACCGATAAAATCAAGTTTGGGTTGCGTTTTTAATGTGTGTGTCTTTAAGCACGATAACTCGCGTAAAAATAGTCAGATCTGATTGAAATTTGCCACAGACTTGTAAAGTAGTAAAAATACTACGAAAACAATTCACAAGATATTCAGCACCTCAAAAGACATAAAAAAATTAATTAAAAAATTTAAAGAGGCACCTAGCAACACATGTTCGGGAATTTGATGGAGAGAGCATAACTTCATACAAACGCCTTTGGCGGAATTTTTAAACACATAAGGTAAACTAAATGTGATCAAACGTATATTATAGATTGTATTAAACGTAAAGATCCATAACACAATACTTATTTCTTACCTATATGTCCATTATTCATTTTAAAAATGGGTTGCGTTTAAAAAAAAACACCCTGTATTACCTCATGATTTCACTTCAAAATCTTTTCATAACCTGTACATTTATTACTCTTTAAACTATTTATATGCTTGGATCTACATCGTACGGATACACCATTTTTCATCTCCACCTTATTTTCTACTTATCAAAGATTTTAAAAATTCTTCTTCTTTTCTAATAAATTGTCCTTCCCATTATTTTTGTAGATCCCAACTAGAAACTCGTCCTTATCAGCGGCAAAGGAACTTGACGCCTAGAGAGCGAGATGAACTGGAAACTCTGACAGTTGAAATGTTTCTGTTTATCCTCAATATTGACCGAGACTCCAAGTTTGAATCATTGATGTGATGCAGTAACATCTTGTGCTGAATTGGGCAACAAAGTGAGATATGCCCCAGAATGTAGGCTTTCTGATCAATTTTGAATGTTAAAAATGGTTATCATTGTTGACAGATTTGCTAGTTTTAAAAGAAGCACAAAAGCGTCAATATAGACAAATTCCTTAAAACATTAGTGTTATTTTGAGCAACTATGTTATATTCGTTTTTGTTAATTATATGTAATTAAGGTTTTATAATTCTGCTAATAGCGTACTTTACTTGTATTTCAAGATGCTAAATAAGCAGGAAATACATCGAATATTATTATTTTTCAGTACAGGAAATACAATTATTACAACCAATTATCTAGGCATTTCGACTGAAATTTCGACCGAAAAAATGCAGTTTTAAAATTAATTTCTCCTTCAGAAAACCTCCGTCGTAGTTGATTTCGTTCTTAAATCTTCATAACCAGTAAAATTATTACTCTTTAAAATATCGCTCTTAATCATCTTACGCAATAAAATAATTTGCAGCTATTATCAGTTACATGTATACTCTGGCGTAATCGTTCCGTGGAATTGAATGAGTTAAGTATAGTTAATAGTATTTTTTCAAAATTTACAACGAACAGTTTTTACCTTAAACATGAATGGATTACTTTTTAATTGTTAAAGCGTTATGCGTTTAGTTAGCCATATGACTGATTAAGTTGGTAAATTCTACGAGTGTTATAACGCTACAGTTTGGTTTCATTTTAGGCACGAAACGAGTTCGAAATCGCTTACAATCTATCCAGGAGACCCCGACTGTCTAAGTTGTAAACCATTTTGTCGACGATGCGAATTTTGCTGACAACACCGCACTGATCACTGCCAATCTCTTTGACAACGTCTCCTTTAGCGTTCGGTGTAAAAGAATCAGCATTTTCACAAATGTTCTTAATTTTTTCATTCTATTTTTTTATCTAAAACAAAATATAAAAGTCAAAAATGTTAAGTGCGTATCAATATTTTTCACTTATAAGATTAGCCTAATTGGTTAATATCTTCGGCTACTTCGAGTCAACTAAAAATTTATATGTATATATATTTACTTTCATCTCAGCTTTTTAGCTTTTTTCAAATTTTGATGAAATTCAATATCAATTTATTTGTTTCGATTGAGAAAGTCGAAATTCAAGATATGTTACTAATAGTATTCAAGTAACAAGCAGACAATTTAAAAAAAAACTTCTGAGTTGTGTGTGTCCACTCGAAATTTACCACTCGATGAGAATCTATAGTGATAATTAATTGTTTTTCCATAAGTAGGTTTGTAAAACATAATATACCGGTACCTATGATTTGTAAATATAGAATTAAAGAAATTAACATGTTATTTGTCTGAAGCATACCTATCTACTCAACACCAGTGGTTGGTTGTGAAAAGATAATCATATGTTATCACTTGTTTTATGTCATGCGTTATTGCGTGTCTACACGATTTTTACCACTCGAAGATAATATATAATGATAATTGCCTTTACCATAAAGTTGGGCCCTATAACATAAGAAGGTATGAATTTTGTAAAGAAAGCATTAAAAAATTAACATTTAGTTGTCATTTTTCGGTAGTATGCACTCTCTACCCAATAGCGGGTGGCTTAGAAAACATAAACAAATAGTATTTGTCAGTAGCATATGCACAACGCTCTACCCCATAACGGTTGGTTATGAGCACATAAACATATGGTATTTGTCTACAACCAACAGCGGGTGATTGTGAGACCCCCCCCTCCCCGCTCATACTCTCACTCAAAGACTCAAAGTGTAAGAAGACAAAGCCCATCGTGTCCCACTGTCCCACTTGTGCTGCAACCCTTTGATGTCGGCGGCCAAAAGTGGCCAGAGCCGGCAGGCGCATCGAGCAAACAGCTGCGAATACCTCCTGGATACACCAGTAGGATCGGTGGAAAATTATAGATCATCAAGCAAAATTTGTGGATTCACTGTCTACAAAAGTAATATAAAAGTTATTTTTAACGAATTTCGCCTATAGGGAAGAAGCTATATCATAGGGCTCATGGTAAGACTAAGACCGGGACCATCATAACATTTTGTTTCGGGCCCCCAGATAACAAAAACTCCATTCGTTCAAATACCTAAATAGATGTGTCCGTAAGCACAATAACTCACGCAAAATGGTCGGATCTTAACGAAATTTGGTGCAGACGTGTAAAGTAGTGATTATTCGGACGAGTTCGAAAACCAGCCTGATCGAACCATCTGAAGGGGTGGTAAGAGGGGATAAACCTCCCAAAATTGTTTTATTTTTTATTTTTTACATGTACCGATTAATTTACCGTTTGATTCAGATCAAAAAAGGTTTAGGTTCTAAAATCATTGCTGTATGTCTATTGGTTACTGAGATACTGAAAGTGGTAAACACAGTACGTTGTCCCAAGGTTAATGTTAAGGGAAATAAAAAAAACATACCTCGCTTATTTCTCAACATTTTTTAATACAACTTGGTATGTGGTTTCAGATATTTGATATCTACTGGATCACAGCAAAACATCCCTTAAATTCACATTTACATGGCAACAAAGCTGCATACTTATTTCCCATGTTGTTCTCGTGGAGAAAATTTGTGTATCTTCATTTAAGGATTTAAGTTGGTTTTGCTTGATTTGAGATTCCATTTAATTGATTTATTTAGGCACTTGAAATTCGCTGAGTATGCAGGTCTGCTGAAACAGGGGTATTAAAGTGTAACCAGTAGAATACAGATACAGTAGAATCTCATCAGCTTCCTGATACTCGACTCTCCTGACAACTCAACACCTTCATTTTTACAGTAACATCATTTTAAGTGATACCACGATAAAGTAGTTAAATCTGTAATTTTTTCAATTGATCAAAACATAATCATAAACTTATTCTGAACACATTCCGATAAAATTTCAGGACGCTATATTACAGTAATAGACTGAATGCTCAAATTAACGATTTTATAAAGATTTCGCATCAATATTTTTACTTTTATGTAACTAATATACAGAGTTATTTTAAGATTATGAAATACTGTTCTGGCAATTATTAGTGATACACGTAAATATATGACCAATACAGGGAGTGAACAGTCTGAATTAAATGACGTGGCTAACATTAACATTAGTCTTATGTGCGGGTGGGCCAAGTCAAACGACTCGGTCTGTAAGTTTATAGTTAGTTGAAGCATTAATGAACATCACTGCTGGGAGCATAGAACGAACGCTCGGATTGCTTATCTGGTTAACTTTCAACTTTCGTTTATCAAGTGTTTCATGACAGTTTTCGTAAATAACAATTACGAAATATGATATATTTTTTATTTTATTTAATGATATTGGGCTAGTAGAGTGTATTATTTTTTAAATTTAAATAAATGTACAATAATAATATATAGATAAAGTATAAGTAAAAAATTACACATAAGAATGTTATGTCTTCTATGTAAATTACTTTTATTCGTTATTTTATTTTCATCGGATTTGTTAGATTTTATGAAACTGCTATTTTACAATAGCTACATTCATGCAATGTATTATTATGATAAATTATAAATTCTGATATTACATTTTCACGATTAATATTATTAAATTTCAGAACAACATGTTTTTACTTGTTTACGTCTCCTCCCAGGAACTATGCATTGAAATAAAAAATTATAATAATTAGTAATACTTAAATACTTAGAATAGTATTTATTGGAAAAATTATGTTTTAAAGGTGTATACAATAGATATTGTAATAAAATCTTTAGTGTCCAAAAATGGATTTTTTTAAATAAAACTATTTATTAAAGAAGTTAACTAACAAAAAAACTTATAAATATGTATTTAAAAATCATAATATTTTGAACTTGAAATGTAACATTTGGGCACCGAAATATTGCCTCGCAATTTTTTTTTTGTAAATGTAATGTTCAATATTCTATAACTGATAATATTTAAAACAGAAAGATATATATTTATATATATTTCTCCAATACTCTCTTCAGTGAATTTTAAGAATTTTGGCATAACCTTATAGGAACATAGCAGAGAAATTATAATCATAGAATGCACTACCACGCTTTAGGGAACTCTTTTCTTGTTTAATTTTAAATTTTCTTTATTTTTATTTGCCACGAAGAAGAATAAATTACAGAGACAATTCGTATTAAAAATCTCTCGGGCATAAATGCTGACACAACATTGGTTCACCGGAACGAACATTGGAAAAACGTTGTCAATATATTACCTGTTCCCGGGCCGGACAGTCAGCGGGGTGTTCGTTTAAACGACGAAAATTCAATCGCAATCGCAGAATTATACTGGAAACTTGCCGGTCATTGTATACAATTAGGTTTACCATTGTTGAAAAAATGCTTCTTTTTTTGGCGATATGTCATGGGGTGGAACTTACATGGTTTTTAACAAAGTTACCGAATAGCAAGTACACATCATATACGTTGACATTTAACATTCAAAAAGGTAAGTCATAAAAAAGCCTAGCCGACCGAAAATCAAGCAAACATGAAGCCATATTGAAAGTGGCCTGAATTCTCGTCATCATATGATGATAATTTACATACTTGTAAACATTTGTAAATCAGGATAACATTCTTCATAGCTATAATAATTAAGCAGAAGTTTATATTATAAACTTCTAACGCAAAGTTTATATTATAAACTTCTGCTCTTCGAAATATTTGACTCGAAAGCACTCCAAACTTGTAAATATTTCTTATAGCTCAACTTGACTTCAAAAACAACTCCTCGCACACCCCTAACATCCATATATTAGTAGTTAAACCCATAAAGTAAATGTTAATTTCATAAACAATTCAAATCAACATTTTTATTCTTAGTTTCATTGCCTTATAATATCTTAATAAAAGCATGAATACATTGATTGTTAATATTGTTGTATTATAATTTCCATTATCCAAAATATTCTTGGATATTAAACAACGGTTTTTCATTCTCATGTATAAAATAAGACATACAAAATATTATCTGGAAATAATCGTGGGTATCTCGTTAACGATATCTAAAGAGCGGGAAGCAAATACAAATGTGATCATCGCTGCCACAGACCACTTGGCTGTTTGTAGAGAAAACACCGTCCGGAACATCGCCCCGCATTCGGGTTGAAATTAATGAAATGAAGATAAATATACATATTCAATTTGCTTTTTTACTTAATATTGCAAACCACAGTGCTACAGGGTGTCCCGGAACTTTCTCTGGAACATTTCATTAAAAATTGTTCCTTAGATTGAGACAAACATATGTCACAATATGATCATGTCTCCGGTTAGGTCTCTGGTGCCAATTTTTTCGTCTGTCGGTCTGTTTGTATTATTCCAAATTATCTTATGACTCAAGATTTATTTAAGATATAAGCTTCAAATTTGGTGTAAATGTTTGCCTTAATAGGAAAAGTAGGTGAATAAAAATTTGTGGTTGTAATCCATTTCAAAATGGCGGCCGATTAAATTGATTGTTTTCAAAATTAACGTCGTCATTGAATAATTTAATCGGCCGCCATCTTGAAACGGTTTTAGTTACAGCACTTCTATCGACCTATTTTACCTATTGACGTTAACAATTAAACATTTTAAGTCATATCTTAACCAAATTTTGAGCTATAGCATTTTTTGTAAACAACACAAACAGACCGACAGACGAAAAACTAGGCACAGGAGACCCATGTTTATACTGAGAAATAAGTTTTTCTCGACCTAAAGAAAAATTTTTCATGAAATGTTCCAGAGAGCTCCAAAACACCCTGCATATTGATTTTTCCTGTATTTAAAAAAAAAACTCACTTATAAATTGTACTTGATTATGTTTTCCAATATTGAATTTCTATATATATATATATATATATTTTTTTTTAAGATGAGGAAAAGTACGCGTAGCTCGTCAAAATGCTCGTAATGCAACAAAAAATACCTTCCGGATTATTATAATTTGGCGATTCTAGGTGAAGATGATTCCACACTGATAAAACGTCGAATAAAGGTTTTATGGCCTGCTTAATGCTTGATATGAACGTCAAAACCCTGAAGAATATATACCTTACTACCCCCAATATCAGCATGAAAGTAGGGCATTTTAATTTCGACCAAATATAATTTTTACACCATGAAACTTTTACAATATGAAAAATCGCCTCCATAACATTTTTCATTTCTGAAACCTACGATAAAAAGGTTTGTCAAGTAATATACAAAAAGAGTTTTCTATATCAATACTATTTTAATTTATTGTGATGATATAGAATGACTGTAATTTTGTAATTTGTGATTTTTTAAATATTGATGAATTTATTGAAAAACCCACACTGACAAGACGTTAAACAGGCACACTATATACCATCACTTTTTAACACATAACGACTACATAATGTAGCTCAATAGAAACATTTGCATTAAAAATATTCATACCTAAAATGATGGATCAAGAAGGCTACATGTACGACTAGTTAAAATAAAATCTCTCGATTCAAACATTATTAGGTGTGTACTGAGTTTGAAATATTACAATTATTTGAAAAAATCCAGGATAGAAAATTGAAAACTCTCTGTTTATGTTTTCCAAAGAAACCTTAAAATGCTACCATTTTAGATATGGTGAACTATTTGAGGTTCGGTTGTTTCATTGTCTTCTTCTGAAAACTCGATTGAATTTATTCTGACTTCACATGAGCAGTTCTTCAATTAAATTAATAATCGTCTTAAAAAGTATATATTTATATTTATTTTTTGTTCACTTTGTTTCATTACGTTTTGGGCGGAAAATCATTTACCTGTTCCGGAACTTTTCAACCACTCTGTATTGAAATAAATCAATCATCAATACTTAGTGATTATGCCTTTAAACACTCGTACACTATATTATCACTAGTTAAAACGGTATAAAAAACTAAAACGTAAAAACATCAGGCCGATCATAACTCGTAAAGCCACAACAACGTGTGCGGTGAAGAATTTATAGAAAACCACACGGGCGTAACAAAAACCCCACTGATATGACAACAGATTAATATCATACCAGCTAATTGAACATTTTTGTCGTGGTAGAGGGTGGAATGCTTTGACAAGGGCCCCTCGTTGAGGGGGGGGAGGGGGGTGATTAATGTTGGTAGGCAGTTGGGGGAAGGGTAAGCATTGCTGTCCCAGCATCGCTGCATCAGATATTATACTACTGCAAAACATTCTAAACACTTTGTAAGAACTCAATGATAAGGAAAAAGTAGAAAGACATTTTTTAGTAAGTATAGGGTAGCAGAAAAAATATGTAAAGTACTAAATTTCAAAAAATAATACACTGCAAATTCTGTTTAATTATCACTGCACAAAAATGTTGGTTAGACTTTGTGTAACTGTAAGATTACAAAATAGAAATTTTAGATGGACTCACATGATAGCAATACAAGCTTAAGCAGGCTCATATAATTTGACTTCAAAAATAATAAAAGCAATAGCTATACAGTAATCTATAGCTGCATATAAAATATTTAACTTTATGTAATTTATTTACATTATGTATTTCATATTATGTACTTCATGAAATATCATTGGGAATTTTCATTAAAACTGGTCTGTGGATAGAGATTACTAGGTAAATGACGGCCCGTGAACTCTCTAACGATATCCAAAGAGCGGAAAGTAAATACAAATTTGATCAGCACCATTAGCGATGGAGCGGCTGGTGTTTGAAAAGAAAACACTACTCGTCCCACTACATACCTTGCTTAGCACATGAACACCACTAGTTCCACCGCATACTTTACCTATGAAATACACACCACACATCTCACCACATTCCTTGCTTATCTCATAAACACCATTTGAACCGTCACATTACTAACCTAACACATAAACACCAAACGTCCCACCGCATACCTTACTTAGCGCATAAACGCCGTTCGAATCGTCACATACCTTATATAACACATAAACACCACTCGTCTTAACACATACCATCCTTAGCACATAAACACCATTCGAACCGTCACATACCTTACCTAACACTAAACTCCACTAGTCCCACCACACACCTTACTTATCACATAAAAACCGTTCGACCTTCACATACCTTACCTAACAAATAAACAGCACACGTCCTATCACTTGCCTTACTTAGCACATAAACACCAATTGCACCACACGTACTCTACACCTAACGCATAAAAACCATTCTTTGTATCATTCCCAAACATATAAAAACCTCCCATCTCATCACATACTTTACTAAGTACCTACACTCCGCACGTCCCGCCATATAATTCGAATACATAAGTGCCTCACCACATATGTGAGCATTATTATGATAATTATAATTACCCTCGAGTGACCTGCAGCATATTATTTTTTACATGTTATTAGGAAACTAAGTGGAAACTCTCTCTCGAAGCACGAGGAGATTTACAAACATGTAAATATTTAGGATGGACAGGATTACTGAAGAATTCAATTAAATTGAACATTCATGTAATTTACACATCGAAAATCGTTCACTAGCTGTAGAAGATTAATTATCGTAATAGTTTTCATGAAGTTTTCATTTCATGTGTTGCGGGCTTAAAGAAGCTCTTTTCATCCTTGGGAGAAAAAGAATCAGCTGATGTCTAAGACGTCAGCTGTTCGTTTATAATGTACTTAAACTGCTAACGTGTATACGTCAGCGACGATGATGAGCTATAGACTGAATCGATAGTAGTCATCGGTTATTGTTATCAATTATAATTCATTGTTACATTGTTATCAGTTTAATCGATTTCTGAAATTCGCTCATTCCAACAATCGATAGTTCAATGCGTTCGATACATCGATAGATGTACATTGTTGTCAGTCTAATCTAACGCAAATGAAACAGACAATCAGCTGATTGTTTTTAATAGCAAGAACAAGATGAAAGCATCCTTGGGAGATATCATTTAAGGTAAACAAATTATAATATTTTGGATTTCTTAAGTAGTTAGCGTGTTACATTGAGTGGTATAACAAAAAAAGTTCATCACACGGTTGTAAAACTGCTTTTTGTTACTCGGTCGTAAAACTCGACTTTGTACGAAAAGTGTCACCTTAGTCCCTAGCAGTGAAATCTACTATTTATTTTTATTCAATTCATACATGCCTAAAAATTATTAGCTCAGACTTGGGAAAAATATGAGATATTAGGAAATAACTGGTCCTTACTTATCTTAATATTTAGTTAACAAAGCATCGTAAAGTTTTTAATTAATTTATCCAGTCAAATGAAAATGAAAACAGAAAATAAACAGACGTGTTTTGTGACAAAACTATTTTTTACCGAACCTCCAAAGTTCTACGAAAACAAAACAGTTGATCATGTTTTTGCAAGGGTTGGAACCAGAGTTTTATTAAATATGTGCGATGGGCCGGCGCTTAAGTGACGAGGCAGCAAAAATGAGTTATAATATGAACAAAGCAACGTGTTTTTGCGGTGGTGGCCGCCCCACCCTTGCACGGCAGTCTCCCCTAACCCACCACCCCCCCCCCCCGTGGCCCGCACAAAAATGCTTGAGGTAAACCTGATTTAGTAATTTTGGATTACAATATTCAAACTTAAAATTTGAGTCTTATTTTATATTTAAAGTCAAGTATATATTATGCACTTAAAAAATTTAATATTAAAGTTATTATTCCTCTCCTAGACAAAAAGAAAAGGATCTTTTCCGTTATACGTATACTACTATTCCAAATTTACCATTCAACCTTGATTTTTGACAGAGCACCATAAACTTGGTAAAATAATTTTTATTAATCGTTTTAAAAGTGAAATTCCTTGTAAGAATATTTTACTTGGGGTTTCGTTATCTTAATTACCGTTATATTAGCCTAGACGCGATAAGCCAGCGTCTGGCCGTCTAACGGTCCCACTTGCAGTTGGTTAGTTTAGGTTAGGTTAGGTTAGGTTAGGTTAGTTTAGGTTAGGTTACCTAACCTAACCTATCCTAACCGAACTTACCAAAATCAAGCCTGGAAAACAAACCCGAAACAGTGGTATACGTATAACGGAAAAGATCCAAAGAAAAACGTACCAAACCATAACAGGGTACTTTATTTACATGCTAGGTCCTTGCATATGGCAAAACATACAATCCATGTCCTCAAGTTTCACATTGTATTCTTAAAATAAAAACTCCATATTTATAGTATTGTAAAGATATTTCATAATTTATTTTTGAATCCTTTAATAAATTATTATCAGATAAAATTATTCAATCTCAAATTCTTCTGGTGCTGGAATATAAATATTAGGACTGCAACACGAAAAAACACATATCTAAACATGGTATAACGTCGCGAGGGCGCCGTTACAGTCACACTATTCCACCAGGCAGCATGGCAGTCTAATTATATTTTTCTTTGTTTTCTCAACTTTTTAACAGTGCGTGTGATTGGAAAGTGTTGTTTGAAATGTCCAGTACAATTCTTTTGTTGAATGCAGGTTGCCTAGTGAAATGATGCAAGTGTTAATTTCAGTTTATTCGTGCATCATTCCAGGAAAAAGTTTAAAAGATTCAGATTTAATGTTTTGGGATCTATTCTTTGGTCTTCGAAATTACATGATTATAAAAGCTTTGATACCCATATTAAAAAAGATAGAATTGTTTTCTTCAAAAACATTATTTTTATTTCCTGGATGTTAGGTTTCAGACACACATTCAGTTATTATAAAATCATAAATAATACCCAAATATGGGCTCTGCAGGTTAAACTGTGAGCCCGTGAATGATAAAAAAAATAAACTGCTGTTTCCTTAAACAAATTGACGTCTGCACCTTGCAAAGTTAGCATTCAAGATATATTTTTAATCCATTAGCACTATCTTATCATAATTACAATAATACCCCCGTTGCAGCAGACCTGCATACTCAGCGAATTTCAAATGCAAGACAACAAACGGTATTTCAATCCAACTTAGCGAGATTTTACATGTTTTGAAATCTCCATAAGAATAACATGGGGAAT
Source organism: Flexamia atlantica (assembly GCA_035578135.1). NCBI lineage: Eukaryota > Metazoa > Arthropoda > Insecta > Hemiptera > Cicadellidae > Flexamia > Flexamia atlantica. Next base: position 4,759,477 of record JAQJVK010000014.1, on the reverse strand, counting down.
GATTATGCAGGTTTGCTGCAACAGGTATGTTAAAACTGGTTGGTTTTAATTCATTATTTAGTAGATCTTAACTAAAAGAAGCCATATACCAAGTTTAGTCAAGAAATGTTAAAAAATAAGTAAGATATAAAATTTTTTTATTTCCCATAAGGATAACATGGGGAATGATTATGCAGGTTTGCTGCCACAAAAATTGAAATTCCGGGGATTTTAGACTAAAATACATTAGATCTCATCTAGATGAAGCCACAAACCAAGTTTTATCCAGATATGTTGAGAAATAAGCGAGATATAGAATTTTACTTATTCCCCATAAGGTTAACATTGGGACAACGTACTGTGTTTACCACTTTCAATATCTCGGTAACCAATGGACATAGAGCAATGATTCAAAACACTAAATTGTTTGTTTTTTTGAGCTGAATTCAATGGTGCCAACAAAGATTCGATAAATTTTATTTTTATATGTAAAAAACTCAAAAAACCCATTTTTGGGGGTGTTTATCCCCCTTTACCCCCCCTTCCGATGGTCCGATCGGGCTGGTTCATGAACTTGTCCATTCGATTACCACTTTACATGTCTGTTCCAAATTTCATTAAGATCGGACCATATTTACGGCCGCTATCGTGCTGACAGACACACACATATATATATATATATATATATAGATAGATAGATAGATAGATAGATAGATAGATAGATGTATAAAAATTCGAACGAATGGTGTTTTTTGCTTCTGGTGGCCCTAAAACGAAAAGTTATCATGGTCTCTGGCTTAGTTCTTACCATGAGACCTACGGTAATAGCTTCTTCCCTATAGGGGAAATTCGCTAAAAAATCTAAAAATCCAACTATGAAAATATGAGTGATTTGAAAATCGAAAAAAATCATACAAACTAACGTCTGCGCCACCTTAAGAGAGGTACGGCGACGACTGAGAAAACGCAGAGAAATTGCTGTCAATAAGATTGGTCGAGGCGGGTCGAGCTACGTCAAGCGGAGGCGTCGAGATCGTCGTGATCGACGTTAACTCGCAGAATTATGTCTCCAGTTTACCGATATTAAATTTCCGTTGGATTTTTAAGTTGAATTGTTATAATATTAACACTTTTTTGCTAAGGATGGTATAAATATTTTAAATTGAATATGTTTCATCACTAGCAAGTAGATACTGTTCGTGATGGAATAATTAAAACCATTTATTGTTTCATAAAATAGCAAAAATTGTACTGGTTACGTTGTTAAGGAGTATAATGTACATTTGAGGCTTTAATATAATCATAAATTACAGCTGTAAATCATTAATTGTAAAATTGAAATATTTTAGAAAATATTTTTTTTAATCAGAGTTTTCAGAGGTCTTTAATTAAATACTTACTTTAGAAATTAATAGGTTTAACAAAGCGTTATTTTTTGCTTAAAACTTATTAATAATGAAACCAAGTTAGCCATTTCGCTCAGTAAATAAAAAAAAAAATACAATGACACCGCACATTAGTAATATAGTTATACTAAAACAAAAATGTTATTCGCATCAAAAAAGATATAATTTGTCATGCGTGAACTAAGCTTGATGTAAAACTTAATACTAATAATTTAATTTTTATGATCATGTAGGTAAACAAATGACCTTCAAAGTGATTGTTTTTCTGTGTCTGTTTATCCATATTAACCTAAAATTGTACCAGTAAAACTTTGAGTTTGGAATTCTGTAGCTTTTAGCGTTGGTATTTACAAGTATTTAGCATGTATTATCACCCTGCTAATTACTTATACGTTAAATATATAATTATAATTTATAATAGATATATAAAAGTAGGGAGCGGGAAGGCTCTATGCTACGCATGCTAAAATTGGCAACTTTAGGTACACTTTTCTCAGAAACTATTAGAGCTACATCCTTTAAACTTTAACAGCATAATATATACTGTTTAGCTAACAAACACATGCACTTTTATAGTAAAATAACTAAAAATACAAATTTTAGGAATTTTTAAAAATGTAACGATAAAAATCCCACTTTTAGCTAGTAATTTATTTTTTTAAATTAGAATATGGTAACCTTTGGTAACAGCTTAGCATGTATAACTAGACTACTATGTCACCTATAAACCAAAAAAATCAAGCTTCTATCTCTTATAGTTTTTGAAAAAACCAAAGTTTTGGAACATTAGCGGTAAAGTCAAATTAGCGGTCGTGTCCTGGGGGCTTTTCAGAGCCAAAATCTTGTTGTCTTAGTTTAGTTTTTATTTATTTATATACATTAAAAATATTTTTTTAGCTTAACTACATATGTTTTCTTAAAGGGAACCTTACAAAGAATCAAAATATGCTTAAAAACAGTTATCCAAAAAAAAATTTTTTTGCCTTCCTGCTTCCCTTAAAATAGGGTTTCGAATTAATTTTAACCTGACATTTCCTTTATCACCACATAAGAGAAGATCATACAAAGGAACGAATAGAGACCAAATCCCCCACATTCCCACCGCATGCTATGCGGATTTTATTGGGATTACAGGAAAACAATAACAGTCTGACTGAAAGAGGATTCATCCAAATATGGAATTCCATGAGGACGAAATTAAGGTTGAATGTTTACTCGTTGCTCTATGTATAAGGTTATATAGAAGACATGGGTGTTTTATAGTTCAATTTTAAAATTTAATTGAGAATATTAAAAACAATTGTAATTTTTGGATAGTAAATTAGTTTTTCCTTTCCTAATGTTTCCTTTCCTTTTTTTGTAATCTTCGCGAACAACAAATCAGATTTGAAATATTTTTTTTGGAAAATGTTTAATATAATGTTAAGTAAGCAGTTCACTATCGGCGTTTTTCTTTCATATCCATAATACATTGTATTTATAATAGTAAACAAATGGAATAAGTAATACTACTCAAGGAAACCATTATTAACTATTTAATACTACAACATGGCTGAATTTGGTAACAGGCCATTTATTATAGAATAAATGTATCAAATATAAGTATGTATTACATTAATCCTGCAAAGCCCTTATCCATTAATAAAAAAGTATGTTATACGAAAGCGATTTGCCCATTAATAATTAGTAGTCCTCTAACACTGATTAACTTACTAAACAGTGTAAACTTAAACTGTGCTTTGTGAAAAGATGTTTTATTTTTAGCACATATATTTATACAAATTAAATTCATCACTTGGGTCCATTGCTTGTTAAACATTTTTTTCGTATCATTGATGGCTTTTTCAGAAAATTATAAATGGTCGAGTTCACCTCACTGAAATTTTAATTCCTTACTCAACATGAGATAATGGGAGAAACACTATAAAAAGCAACAGATACGATGCCGACCCAACCGTGAAATCCGAGAAAGATATCACACGACTGAAACTTGTGCGTGTTTAATTTAACTTTCCCATCCTCGAAAACTATTGACTATTTGAGCTATTTTTATTTGAATGTTTTATCCTTAAATTCAATTTTTTCAATAGTATTCTCCTCCTCTAGAGACTCCTCATGACGGGCTAGAATACATGAAACGTCATAAAACTTGTTTAAATTTACCTGTCATTTTAGTAACTTCAATGAAGAGCTTGCAGACTTCGATGTCTTATGTATTTAGGTCAATGAAGTTTATCTATTTTCAGCAAACGAACAAACTTTTCAAGCTATTACAAACGGTCGAACATTCGACGTGCTCGCCTTTGATGTTATTCTGTAAAGCATGATAAATGAAGCGTCTTTCCATGTATGGAGACTGATAAATACTTTGATTCTAATACATTGGCTCATTAAAACAATACCATGTAATAGACCATTGCCGGTTGTTTCTGTTCAGTGCGATATAAGGGGACTAATAAAGATTAAACCGTTTATAAAAACATATTTTAATTACATGGCTTTTTAATGTATAATTTATTGGCCAGTTAAAAGTGGTATAGTTGATGGTTTTTTGATTATGTATAGGTTGAAAAACGAATATAGACGGTTAATACTGCAGGATAACATCAATGAGTGTATTGATATAGTGTAAACTATTATATGTATGAGAACAGGAGTAGGCGATTGTTTAATATACCATATGGGACTAGAACAAAATAAATAAAACGTGTGTTTTTAGCAGATACATAGAAAACATATTATTTAATTAAGATATTAATCATTAATATCATATTATTTAATTTCAAAAGGCGATTATTCGCGTCAAAATTGTGAGCGCCGGGCGAGTCGTAGAAAGAAAGATGGGAGAAAATTTAATTAAAGGTCTCCTCTGTTCCGTAATGGCGGGAAAAATAAAGAGATATCCAAAATTTTAACATAAAATTAGATACTATGTAAAATGTTCACCATAGGAATAGTATTAGAAGTCAAAAATGTCTGCTTTGTTAACATAAGACATGTGGCACTGAAACTTAAATTCAAAAACATTAACATGAACGTCAAACATGACTGGCTGTTCTGGTAAATCTAAAATCCAGTTTTCTATAAAAGTAATTCGCACTATAAATAAACGGTATCAGGAAACTGACACATACTTTCTCCCTTCAAGTAATTTAAAACCAGAAAACATATTTAGTGAAATAAAACAAATTAACAATTAATTATCACACAAATATATGCCAAATGTTATCAAAAACGGTTAGTAAATAACGGAGATATCGATTTTTAAATATTTGCCATGAGAATAACATTGGACAACGTACTGCGTTTACCGCCGAACTAAAATATCAATTATCTCCGCAACCAGTTGACATAAACTCATGATTCAAAATACTAGATTATTTAGTTTTTCAAGTCAAATTTAATAATTGCAAGTATATTTTCTTTAGAGGTCACAGATTTTGTGAAATTTCAAAAATATGAATTTTTTAACACTTAAACCCCCATAGCTTCTGAACCTGAATTTTTACAGACATGCGGGTGGTGTCATTTTGTTTGTCATCTTAAGCACTAAAAACCATGAAATTTTTATCAAAATCGTTAGAGCCGTTATTGAGAAATTTGGATTTTTGTCATTTTTTATGGGTTTTTATGGTGTAAATACCCTTAAAAATCAAAAATTCAAAAAAATGAAAAATACGCCTGGAGATACCACCGCTTTATACCTACATGCCAAATTTCATGAAAATCGGTCCACTGGTGTCGTCTCTAGCTTTGTTTACATCCACACACACACACACACACACACACACACACACACACACACACATACATCCACACACACAGACAGACAGACACCACGCCAAAAACCATTTTTTTGGATTCAGGGAGCACTAAAACGAATATATTCACTACCAACTCAAATTCGAAAATTTTGACGAAAACAATACTTTCTCCATATACATTGTATAGGGGGGAGAAAGTAAAAAGAGGGATTGATTGAATTTATGTTTTCCCCGATTAGGGCCTTATACCACCTTCAAGTCACTAGAGTTCCGGCCAAATCATTAGGCGGGTGGCGAAAAATGGAAACTCCAGCTGCATAAGTGACTTGATGTTAAAGACACCTCCGCTCCTCTACGCAGTTAAGTAGTTGAACATATTTCCAATAGATAGAAGCACATTTACTTGGCTATGTTTGGAGAACTTACTCATCTGATTTGGAGAACATAAACAAGGAGCATAACTGTCTATAACTTCAGATGGGTAAATGAATGGCCAAAAATCATATTTTGAAAGGCAGCAGCGCACTCACTCACCCGCCTAATGATTTGGCCGGAACTCTAGTATAATATTCATTGTAAAACGTAATTAAATACACAAATAGAATGTTTAACTAAAAAAGGAACGGTGGGAACTAAAATAAGAAACTCAGTAATATTCTTTCATAACATGTTCAGCATTCAGTTATTGTGATGATTTACATCACTTGACCTCGACAGTTACAGCTAGAGTCAAATGTCGTGGCCTAATCCGTTCATAAGACTAATGTTAATGTTAGCATTAGTCTAACGGTGGCCTGGGCCACACAATTTGATCCGACATGTATGAGTACGTTCCATCAACGATCACTAAGCGGAGATCAGGGGAGCTCCAACCAACCGAAAGCGGCACAGCCAGTAAATAAAAAGCGAGAGCCGACTTTATGTGACACATTTGTCACACGAGCAAATAAATAGGAGGGGGGCGAATATTCCGAGCTTTATTTATGCGGTGGCCCCAGAAATCGGCGACAACTTACTCTATGTAGATGGAATTTGTATACTCTGCCACGAGACTCGGGGATTCTTGATCCTGATTTATATGATAGGTGGGAACTGGGTTAGACTCTAGCGTTTTCTCACTGGGTGAGAACTTTGATGGTTCATAATGTGCATTATGTTTACTAATGATAGTGTACTCTGCACTTTGGGAAATATATTTGAAAAGGCATTATTACACCTATGGTTTGTAGTTCGTACAATAATGTATAGCTGAATAACATAAGTCCCACTTATAAATAGGAATTTAAACGAAGAACTAAGGGTTGAGTTGTTTATTAAGATTTTTAGGAAATTGGCCAGTTAATACAGTTCAATACTGGAATAAGTAGTTTTGTTCAAATATAGACAATACTAAAATATGAGTTTTGCTTTATATGGGTTAGACTCTAGCGTTTTCTCACTGGGTGAGAACTTTAATGGTTTACAATGTGCATTATGTTTACTAGTGATAGTGTACTCTGCTCTTTGGGGAATATATTTGAAACGGCATTATTACACCTATGGTTTGTAGTTCGTACAATAATGTATAGCTGAATAACATAAGTCCCACTTATAAATAGGAATTTAAACGAAGAACTAAGGGTTGAGTTGTTTATTAAGATTTTTAGGAAACTGAACAATTAATACAGTTCAATACTGGAATAAGTAGTTTTGTTCAAATATAGACAATACTAAAATATGAGTTTTGCTTTATTAAAAAAATCGTACAATGACTTAATAAATTTATATTTATTTGCTTATTGTAATGATTGAAGTTAAATTGAAAAACGGAAAAAAGTTGTTGTTTTGTGGTCATGAAAAGCTGTTAAATTTAATTTTGATTTTGGTCATAAATTAAAGTTAAATGGCAAAATTCAAAACTAATGAAGTGTTTGCAAGTCTAAATTAAAAATAAATTAAAAAATAACTTACTGCAAAATTTTAATATCTGTTTTGGAATCAAAATTAAAGTTAAATACAGACCATTTGAGTAATGATAATCAAATTAATTAAAAACTAGAATCATCAAACCGTTTTAATCCATTAATTTGGTATCTAATTTTTTTTTATAAAACCCTACTTAATGTAGCTCAAACACTAAGACAACACATTTATATAAATAAGGCTTATTTTAGGTGTTTTTTTTAACTTTTTTAAGAAGTGTATCTTAATCATATTTAAGTCTATTTAAAAATTATACAGGTATTACATAATAATCTTCAATATTTAGCCACAAAACACTGGTTACTCGGTAAACCAGTAACAAAAGCCTTGCAGCAAGCGGCCGCCACTGAGCCCTTATTAAGCCATCGGCAGCAATAATTTATTGCACAGTATCAAGTAATTTATCCCACTCGCTCGACTATAAGCGCTCGATCTAGCGGAAAATCCACCCAGCCCGGCGCCGCGCAGCGCCCCCGGGCCCCGGCCCATTTTTGCATCTATTTTTTGGGATTTGAAAAAATTATTTGAAGGGGTCCCCCGTAAAACGTTCTAAGCGACAAAACCCTAGTTTCGAGTTATCAAGCGTTGAAAGTTAGGTTGAACCTCTAAGACGTGTGTTTTTTTCAAGGCTGGATTTAATAATTATGTATAATTTGAGAATACCCTATTCATAACATCATATTGTAGCCTTATATAAAATGTTTACTCGAAATTAAGCATTTTAAATCATTGTACGTGTTTTTGGGGGGTTGTAACGTTCTAAATAACTGGCGTTTGAAACGTTCTCTGACGGACTGATGCTCTTCTGATTTGAAAGAAAACAACAGGGATTGTAGTAATACCAACAGAAACAAAAATAAAACTGAATATAAAACAATTTTATTTATATAAAAGTACAAAAAACGTAATGTTACGTGCGATACGTCATTTTGCGAAAAAGTTATCCAAATATGGTGCTTAAAACGTTATTCTACTACTTATTTTGGGGGCAATTTTCCAGGCCTTGCTTATTAGTTTTTGAAATATAGGGTGACCCAACTTTTCTATTTTCCTTTCTGGAATTACCCTTCCACTTTCCAATATTTTCTTCTCGTGTTTATTTTTATTTAAGCGATTTTGGTCGCCAGGTGACAAACGCGACGACCGGCGGGGAGTCCATTTTTCAGCGAATAGAACGTTATTCCCCAAAAAGTCCGTGCAGTCCCGCGAAGCACGCTAACTATAACAGACGAAATCAGGGCTACCAACTCAAATATATTCAAAACAAAATATACCACAGTGTATCTCTTGTCCTAGAGAACCTTTCTCACTAAATATATCCGATTTTGAAATTTTGTCGCTTAGAACGTTTCATGGGGGGCCCCTTCATTTATTTATTTAAATAAACACATGCGTTATAATACAGTAATTAATAGAAATTTTTTGTGGCGGCCTCTTTTTCACCTTGCCTTTGCCCCGGCCACATAGACTATTGATCTGCGCGTAGACGTTATCAAGCAAAGCCAAGGAGTGAGCCGGTACAGTACGAGGGTGAACAGTACTGCTAAAAGTAAGCGACACGCCCGAGTCTCGAACCTGCGACGCTTCGTGGCCACAGTTCCGAGGCCGAGTGAGCTGCCAACTGCGCCACCGACTCACTATAAAATACAACTATAAATACAACTGAATTTCGATAAACACATGCATTTAAATATTGTACAAGAATTGCAAATACAAAAAGACAGCTACAGAGTTAATCCTGATACAGCTATCACTCAAAAAATAAATACTTATTTAAATATTAAGGGTATGATTGAACAAAATATATAAATAAAAAACTGTTGACATGTTTTCAAATTGATTGTCTGAAAAAGTCCAAGTTACATGTCAGTGATTTTTAAAATGCTCATAAAAATAAAGTATAAGACTTTCAGAATTGCATAGAGGAATGTAAGCATTTAGAACGTCTTAAATTACGTTTGAGACGTGAACACTTAATTTATTTTATCTACGACCATTGCAATAATCACCAATAACGATGTTATAACTAATGTCATAATGGACCTCCCATTATTAAACCAAATAACAACTTAACTTACTTAGTTTACTTTATGCAACTGGTGTCACTTTATGATACAGCTTCTAGACCAATGGGAGCGCGGCATTTGACGGAAGTAGTGTCATAATGACAATTACGCAATTCGCACATCAGCTGATTGTTGCATTACGATTCATGTTTGAGTTGACTTATTCCATCAGCTGATTGTTCCACAACGATTCATGGTTAGGTCTGCTTATTTATGTGCCTAACCTCAAATTTGAGTTGACCCATTCCATCATTAGTAAAAGTCATGAGTTTTGTTTAGCTTCGCGGGAAATTTTGTCGTATATTGTTGGTCGTAGATACTGTATGCGACGATTGTATTATGCCTTTAAGCCACAAGTGAGATGTAAGTTAGAACACGAGCGAAGCGAGTGTTCTAAATATCTCACGAGTGGCTTAAAGACATGCATAGTACAATCGTTGCATAAACTACTATAAAATATACATACCATAAATTCTATTGTTTAATGATTTATATCAAAACTTTATCAAAACATGATTCTTCTGTCTGAGAGTTATTTTAAGTTAATAATGCATCTGAGGAGCTTGTAGAAATTAGGCTATTGTTTTTGCTTTGGTAAGTATAAACTATCCGGAAATCGACTATTAATCAGATCAGTTACCTCCGTCCAAAATTAATACTTAATAAGAGATTCATTCATGGTTTTCTCACATTAGTACAACAAATAAAAATTGCTTAAAATAAAACTTATAAGCTCCCACGAGGAAGCTTATAAGTTTTATTTTAAGCAATTTTTATTAGTTGGGGAACTCAGGGGCCACTCTGAATTGAGTAGGAGTTGGTAAACCGTCGCGGACAGTATTAAGCACCCGTCGGCACCCTCGAGATAGTCTATTTCCCCAACGCACGAACTTCGAGATTTCGCTTCGAGACTCGCACCACCGAGGGACATCCAGCGGAAGACATCCTACCGGAACGAGACCCAGGCCACCGGAGACCAACACCGAGGCGACGCACACCATCAGGAGGCAACGCACACCACCGAGGGGGCGAAGACACCACCGAGGATCACGCAGACCACCGAAAGGAGTGGAGATCACCGAGAGGAGACACCGACTCGGGGATCCACGCGGGCCTTCAACTGGCTGGCGACGCGGGCGTAACACGGGTCCACCAGGAAAGATGCAGCGGGTATGTCCCCAATCAAATTAAAATAATTTGGTGCACTATAAGCTCAATTAAACTCTCAGAGAAAGAATTTGAAAGTCCAACCCAAAGGGATAAATTGAATAATAATAATTCAAATAAATAAATATTAAATAATAAACTTGTATCGAACAAAGATAATAATAATGAAATGAAATAAACTGTTTATTAACAAAGCAAATAAAATCCATTAAAGGAATGACTGTCTAAGAAATAGATCCTATCTCCACTTAGGAAGGAAAGTGAGATAGACAATTGTAAATATAAAGGACAATTGTAAATATAAAATAAGGTTAACCATTTGTGAATAGTTGTGAAAGACATTATAGTTAACTTGTCGTTTATTCTTATCAAAATATAAGAATCATTTTGATTTTCTTTGTGTAAAAGGGTTTGTACTTGTATATAATATGTAATATCTTTATTAAGGTCCTTGTAGCGTACATGATAATCAATACAATATATTTCAACCTATAAAATGTGTATTCAATTTATATAATACTATGAAAATTTGACTCTACTAAGAACAACAGTTCACTCAGTGACCTATAATATATTTGGAGAATATAATTTTCAAGAGGGTCAGTAAATAAGTAGTGCACCATGTATGTTTAATAGTTCATGTATATTAAAGGAAATTATTGCTCTACAGTGTGTTCACTCAATCTACGTTCCTTTGTGTCACCTTTCACTTGCCATGCGAGTTACACAGCCTATGTTCTGAACCAGTCTGTTTAAGGTTCCCTCAGAACCCCCAAAGTTTACATAAGGTACGCAATACGTTAACCTTTTTGTTTATAGTATTTATTTCGAAAGATACTGGATATTCTACCACTGTGGGACGCATAGAAAAGCCTATATAACACATTTCCTTGAGTCCTGGAAAACTTTTGTTCCTATTGAAACAAAGGACTAAGTACTTAAAAATAGTAAAAAGTATTAACAAGGTATGGGAGGCCGATGCTCCATAAAATATTTTATAACTTGATTTTTTAAATTTAAATTAACTTAACAACTGTATGATTATTAGATTTATTTAATATTGAATATATCGTCGCTGATTTAATATCTGTTGATTTGTTAGCTGAGCGTGTTGAGTTTCAGCTATTTTTTCATATATTTGCAAATTTATTTCATAATATGTTATGCCTTGGACTAATTTTAAATAGAAATTATTGGTACCTCCTTATACAATAACTGATGCATTAAAATATCTATAATAATTTGAATCAATCTATTGCAACTGTCACGTATTAAAAAAATCTCATTAATTTAAGTAACATTTATTTATTATCTATGTTCAGTTTTTATACAATCTATAGTAGTTACTAACTATTATATTTTATCCTTAACACTGAAACTAGGCCTCTGTGAAAAGTATATTTTCACTTTATTACATTAATAGTTATATCCATTGCTACTAGATAGCAACACCATTCAGTACCTAGCTCTCTCTCTCTCTTCCCTTGTGGACCCCCCCACCCCTGGCAATGCCTCATTCTCAAGAAGCTCCCTATGAGCAACATTCACTCAAAAACTCTGTCTTATTAATATAATTTCTCTATAAAAATCTGTTTGAAAGTGATTTCAAGTAAACTGAGGTGTTAAATAAAGTTTATGAAGAAATAAGAAAGAAAAGGAGCCCTTAAAATTGTACAGGTACACCAAATATGGACATAATCTCATGAAGACAGAAGACAAATGGTAATCCACCACTTTTTATTTCTCTTGTGTGAACTCTTTAAATTTAATTAACTCTTTATAATCAAATAATTCACAGCATCATGATAATGCATACTACTTTCGTTAAGAAACTAATGAAAAATCACGAATTTCAATGCACGATAAAAATAGTCTAGAATATAAAACGACCCTGTTAAAATTCGTTATCAATAAGGTGTAACCATAACTCGGGTGTAAACCGGATCAGGTGATAACAGTGACAGCTGCGAGGTGGCCTTGATATTGAATATCTCACTTGACGGCGACGTTATGACCCGGGCACGGTTATGGCGTTTATGGCGCAGGTTAGGTGATTCTGATGTCGATTTAAGATTGCTGACGTGCTGAAGTATATTTCATGTTCAGCAGTGCTTACTGTACCTTTTCGACCTATGGCTACGTAAGTGCAATCGAAGGTAACAGTTTAAACTTAACGAAAGTAAAACCTACAAAACCAACGAAAGCGAAACTTTTTTAAAGAAATTGTGGTTGTTTGGCAAGCTGCTAGTTAATAGTAGAGGGTTCAAAATGAAGTTTTGTTCTGGGGGTTGCCAACATCAATGGGATTTTTTACATTTACTATAAATTGGGAAATAACGTAAAATATCTGCCACTTAAATAGCATGGGGATCTAAAAACTTCTACTTTGGTTGTATTAAAATTAAAACATGAGGTCATGTTGCTTAATTCAAAACCTTACGCTAAACTGTATCATATGGTGCTCTAAAAAACAGTTTACTATGAAGGTATTTAATCAAAGTTTTCCCCTAGAGGCCTTTAGCCCCTTTAAGCCACTATTTAAATATATTAATTGCATTCACTCAATAGGGCTTTTAATATTGTAATGAATCATACTATTTATTTTTGGTGATTTTTAAAATACTTTTAAATAATCATAGTACAATCATCTTATAAAAATACCTCATCATTACTTTTCACCTGGGGGAAAAGATACTTTTGTTCGTTTAAAAAGGATTTAATATTAATAAATAAATGATTAAAAAAATGAAAGCTACCTTAAATTCTTTGACATAATTTTCTTGAGTTATTTTTTTCAATGTTTATGTAGGACCAGTGAATAACCGGTTAAGGACGATGATCTCATGTTAATTTGACATTACTCCCATGTTTATTATCTATACTCTTAATAAACGCAGCTAAGAGTTACATGATATATCATAGCTAGTAAATGGCCGATCATGTTCCATTAAATGACTGCTAAGGTTTTCCCGGTCATTCACTGGTTTTTGCCCTAGTTACGTTCCAATTTATAACTGCCTTCAGTACTAGTTTATTATAATAGGTAAATATACATAGATAAACAGAGTTGATTTTAAATTGTTGGATATTATGTTAAATATAAGTTAATCGTATAGTCATTAAATACAATTTTTGAAATAGTCATTAAATACAATATTAATGCAAATACAGTTAAGCCTTGCAGGGATAGTCACTGTATCATGAAACACCAAAATTTAAGTGAGTTGGACACTCGATTTAAAATATGCTTAACAAGTATTTTCGACCACCAATTTTAACCAATGAAATATTAATGTTGTATAGTAATCCAAGGCTGGTTTTACACTTATTTATAATTAGCTAGCCCGAAAGAAATACTTAAAACAGGTCTTATTTTCGTAAAACGGTCATTCACAGGTGCATCCACCCTACTTTGGCTGATTATGAACCGATTGATTCACCCCTGCCAAGTTAGTGAGACGTTTCACAAGTATCAAGTAGAAATGCGTAGAGTATGTAATTTGCGTCGACGATGGGACTAACTGTGATCGGTGCCGCTGTCAGCGACAACGACGACAGGATTCTTCACTACTGATGTTCCCATCACCAGCTAAAACACCTTTCTCGAATTCAGTTTCCGAACGTTTGCAGGAGACCAAACTCTTTACTCTGAAATATTTAATCAAATTTATTGTATTTAACAGCATATTTTATACAGTGTTTTGGTAATGATTTTGAATTTTTAGTGGTTCTCTAGATTTTCTAAAAATAATTATAACTAGAATGATTTTTACTGTGGGAGTTATTTGCTTTTGCATAGCCACGCATTTTTGATAAAATTTAACCTTAATTTCCACCTGTTCTTTTCAATCCTTTTGTAATATCCTCATCGATAAAATATAGTGCTATGTTTTTCACTAACATTCAAACCATTTATAGAAAGAGAAGGTGAAATAACAGAAAATTCAAAATATAAAGAATGATCAATCCAGCAGTAACTTAAAGCAAATGATTTTTTTATACAACATGTGTAAAATCAGATACGGTATTTTTGTATATTCATTATTATTGTGCGCACAAAAAGATCTTTACTTACTTTTCTTGAAGGTCACTAAAAGTAGTTATATATGTAACGATTTAGGCCTGATTTCACCTAACTTTAAACCACCGTTAAGGCTCGGTCAGTTTCATTTTATCAGCTGTTCAATATTATTTTCCTGTCTTTAACAAACGATTTATTAACCGACCCTTAACTGATGGTTGGTGAAATCAGGCCTTAAAGTATTTATGTGTTCGGTTTCGATCTTTTTCTGTGAGGTTTGACCGTGAACGTTGAGTGTAAAACTCCTCTAATGGGGTTCTGGTCGTGAAGTTTCACCGTGATAGCTGAGTGTGCAGCTCTTCTGCAGAGGTGATGATAGTGAGGAACGACCATGATCGCTGAGTGGGCAGATCTTCTGCAAGGGTGATGATAGTGAGGTTCGACCATGATCGCTGAGTGTGCAGCTCTTCTGCAGAGGTGATGATAGTGAGGAACGACCATGATCGCTGAGTGGGCAGATCTTCTGCAGGGGTGATGATAGTGAGGTTCGACCGTGATCGCTGAGTGTGCAGCTCTTCTGCAGGGGTGATGATAGTGAGGTTCAAGCTGAGTGTGCAGCTCTTCTGCAGGGATGATGATAGTGAGGTTCGACCATGATCGCTGTGTGTGCAGCTCTTCTGCAGGGGTGATGATAGTGAGGTTCGACCATGATCGCTGTGTGTGCAGCTATTCTGTAGGGGTGATGATAGTGAGGTTCGACCGTGGTTGCTGAGTGTGCAGCTCTTCTGCAGGGTAGATGATAGTGAGGTTCGACCGTGGTCGCTGAGTGTGCAGCTCTTCTGCAGGGTAGATGATAGTGAGGTTCGACCGTGGTCGCTGAGTGTGCAGCTCTTCTGCAGGGGTGATGATAGTAAGGTTCGGCCGTGGTCGCTGAGTGTGCAGCTCTTCTGCAGGGTTGATGATAGTGAGGTTCGACCATGATCGCTGAGTGTGCAGCTATTCTGCAGGGGTAATGATAGAGAGGTTCGACCGTGATCGCTGAGTGTGTAGCACTTCTGCAGGGGTAATGATAGTGAGGTTCGACCGTGGTCGCTGAGTGTGCAGCTCTTCTGCGTGGGTGATGATAGTGAGGTTCGACCGTGATCGCTGAGTGTGCAGCTCTTCTGTAGGGTTGATTATAGTGAGGTACGAACATGATCGCTGAGTGTGCAGCTCTTCTGTAGGGTTGATTATAGTGAGGTACGAACATGATCGCTGAGTGTGCAGCTCTTCTGCGGGGGTGATGATAGTGAGGTACGACAGTGATCACTGAGTGTGCAGCTCTTCTGCGGGGGTGATGATAGTGAGGTACGACAGTGATCGCTGAGTGTGCAGCTCTTCTGCAGGGGTGATGATAGTGAGGTCCGACCGTGATCACTGAGTGTGCAGCTCTTCTGCGGGGGTGATGATAGTGAGGTTCGACCGTGATCTCTGAGTGTGCAGCTCTTCTGCGGGGGTGATGATAGTGAGGTACGACAGTGATCGCTGAGTGTGCAGCTCTTCTGCGGGGGTGATGATAGTGAGGTTCGACCGTGATCTCTGAGTGTGCAGCTCTTCTGCGAGGGTGATGATAGTGAGGTACGACCGTGATCACTGAGTGTGCAACTCTTCTGCGGGGGTGATGATAGTGAGGTATGACCATCATCACTGAGTGTGCAGCTCTTCTGCAGGGGTGATGATAGTGAGGTTCGACCATGATCGCTGAGTGTGCAACTCTTCTGCAGGGGTGATGATAGTGAGGTTCGACCATGATCGCTGAGTGGGCAGCTCTTCTGCAGGGGTGATGATAGTGAGGTTCGATCATGATCGCTGAGTGTGCAGCTCTTCTGCAGGGGTGATGATAGTGAGGTTCGACCGTGATCGCTGAGTGTGCAGCTCTTCTGCAGGGGTGATGATAGTGAGGTTCGACCATGATCGCTGAGTGTGCAGCTCTTCTGCAGGGGTGATGATAGTGAGGTTCGACCATGATCGCTGAGTGTGCAGCTCTTCTGCAGGGGTGATGATAGTGAGGTTCGACCATGATCGCTGAGTGTGCAGCTCTTCTGCAGGGGTGGGTGATAGTGAGGTTCGACTGTGGTCGCTGTACATGCAGGTACGCTGCAATGTGGGGAGATAATAGTCAGTGAGGTTCGTCCGTGATCACTGAGTGTGCAGCTATTCTGCAGGGGTGATGATAGTGAGGTTCGACCATGATCGCTGAGTGTGCAGCTCTTCTGCAGGGGTGATGATAGTGAGGTTCGACCATGATCGCTGAGTGTGCAGCTCTTCTGCAGGGGTGATGATAGTGAGGTTCGACCATGATCGCTGAGTGGGCAGCTCTTCTGCAGGGGTGATGATAGTGAGGTTCGACCGTGATCGCTGAGTGTGCAGCTCTTCTGCAGGGGTGATGATAGTGAGGTTCGACCGTGATCGCTGAGTGTGCAGCTCTTCTGCAGGGGTGATGATAGTGAAGTTCGACCATGATCGCTGAGTGTGCAGCTCTTCTGCAGGGGTGATGATAGTGAGGTTCGACCATGATCGCTGAGTGTGCAGCTCTTCTGCAGGGGTGATGATAGTGAGGTTCGACCATGATCGCTGAGTGTGCAGCTCTTCTGCAGGGGTAATGATAGTGAGGTTCGACCATGATCGCTGAGTGGGCAACTCTTCTGCAGGGGTGATGATAGTGAGGTTCGACCGTGATCGCTGAGTGTGCAGCTCTTCTGCAGGGGTGATGATAGTGAGGTTCGACCATGATCGCTGAGTGTGCAGCTCTTCTGCAGGGGTGATGATAGTGAGGTTCGACCATGATCGCTGAGTGGGCAGCTCTTCTGCAGGGGTGATGATAGTGATGTTCTACCATGATCGCTGAGTGGGCAGCTCTTCTGCAGGGGTGATGATAGTGAGGTTCGACCATGATCGCTGAGTGGGCAGCTCTTCTGCAGGGGTGATGATAGTGAGGTTCGACCATGATCGCTGAGTGGGCAGCTCTTCTGCAGGGGTGATGATAGTGAGGTTCGACCATGATCGCTGAGTGTGCAGCTCTTCTGCAGGGGTGATGATAGTGAGGTTCGACCATGATCGCTGAGTGTGCAGCTCTTCTGCAGGGGTGATGATAGTGAGGTTCGACCATGATCGCTGAGTGGGCAGCTCTTCTGCAGGGGTGATGATAGTGAGGTTCGACCATGATCGGTGAGTGTGCAGCTCTTCTGCAGGGGTGATGATAGTGAGGTTCGACCATGATCGCTGAGTGTGCAGCTCTTCTGCAGGGGTGATGATAGTGAGGTTCGACCATGATCGCTGAGTGGGCAGCTCTTCTGCAGGGGTGATGATAGTGAGGTTCGACCATGATCGCTGAGTGTGCAGCTCTTCTACAGGGGTGATGATAGTGAGGTTCGACCATGATCGCTGAGTGTGCAGCTCTTCTGCAGGGGTGATGATAGTGAGGTTCGACCATGATCGCTGAGTGTGCAGCTCTTCTACAGGGGTGATGATAGTGAGGTTCGACCATGATCGCTGAGTGTGCAGCTCTTCTGCAGGGGTGATGATAGTGAGGTTCGACCATGATCGCTGAGTGTGCAGCTCTTCTACAGGGGTGATGATAGTGAGGTTCGACCATGATCGCTGAGTGTGCAGCTCTTCTGCAGGGGTGATGATAGTGAGGTTCGACCATGATCGCTGAGTGTGCAGCTCTTCTGCAGGGGTGGGTGATAGTGAGGTTCGACTGTGGTCGCTGCTTTGCCAGTGGAAAGGCGCTCTGGCCGCAAATATTCCTGATTAACATCACCATAACTCTGGCTTCGGCATTTGGGGCAAATATTGCGGCAGATTTTGGGGGATTAGCCTAAATTAACTCAAGTATAACTTTTATTTAGTATTCTAAACGTGCTTAACCCCATTGCCACCAAAAGTATGTAAGAGAAAATGTGAATTTCAAGTTGTGTATTAGTCTTATTTTAATTGGCTATTTTAGTAGTTATTCAATATGATAGTTATATGATAAATAGACATTTAAGATATAAATTAAAGTAAGAGTTCAGTTGATCGACAGTTAATCTACAGAACTTGTACTGTCAATTTACTATTAAATTAATATTTACCATCTAACTATCATATTTAATAATTACTTACGATTATCTCTGAGTTGATTTGAATATGATGGTTCAATTTCCAACCTCAGTCGTTCGTATTTAAATGGTGACCTAATGTGTCAATGGTAAAAATATCCTCATCTGATACATGATTACTAAGGTGGTAAAAGATTATTTTTTAATTACATATCATTTAATCAGGGCTGGTAGGTACCTAAAGGGTAAATTTCAAATACAAATAGTTAACGGTTCCAATTTATAAGTATTTAGGAAGGATCATATAAGGAACGCTATTTTCATACACAATGAACTTTCAACGTTCTATATCTAGGTTAGGGGTAGTACAAATATATTTAATTGGAGAGTTATAACACGACATTATTAAGAAATATAAGTACTCATATATCATATTATATTATGGCATCTTAAAATTATAGCTATTTTACGACCGGTATCGCTGAGCGTGCACGAATAGTAATATCAGATAAGAATGATATCAGGTGGGGGTCCGTTGATGTGGATATTTCTTGTTGGTATCTTGTTTATAGGCATTATTGCGGGGTTTCTTCCTTATTTCATAAACAATCATAAACTAATTACAGAGCGTGTTTACCCTTTTTCCATCGTCGGGAAATATAACATATAATGCTAGACCGGTCCATAAAAGTGAGATCCAAATAAATTTGACAAACATTTGTCACAGATAAGGAAATAAATAGCGACAGGGTACCCCAAGACTTATTTATGTGGAACTGGCTGAGAGCCGGTTATTCTGCGTGTGTAAGATATTCGTGTTTAGTGTTGGTTTGCTATGAGCTTGTATAACGAATTGAGGTCAAAAGGTGTTAAAACGTTTTTCAAATAGATAATCAATAGGATTCCATAAAAATATATGTTTCACAATTATTTCAAGAACTATTTCAACGCGCTAGAGGTTTATTTTAAACTTTTACCATTGCAAACATTTATATTGAGCGAAACATTTTATGTTTATGTGAAACATGATTTGTTTTATATTATCTGTAAGAAATTGGAATATTAAAAACTGAAATAATATCCAATAACGTGATTAAAACCTTAACATAACGAATCATCGTTCGTCAATCATTCCGTTTTTCAGCAAACCCATTCTATATTTTTCTTAAACAATAAATCATTTTGCTGTAAAAAAAAACATGAAATACTTCAACAATACAGTTTAATAATAACAGAAAATTCCAATTGTTCAGTTAATAAAAATTCTGGTTAATAACAGCCACCCACTTAAAAGGTGAGGTATAAATTTATTTATATCCACCCTAAAAGCATTCTCTTTGAGAGCATAGACACTGTGGTGTATTTTGACTAGGATAAGTTGAGACTTAAACTAGACACTCTTGACGGATAGCCAGGTGTAGTAAATATCGAAGTGACAGACAAGTCAAAACTTTGTGATCGGTCAAAAATAAACGAGAGAGCCACGCAATTGGTTAGTTTTGGCGGGAGTTCCGAGCATCTGGCTCCAAGCTGAGGCTCTATCTGCAATCCTAACGGAGGTTGGGGCTCAAATAAAGGTACAGACGCCGGTGTTTTACCGTTCAATCCACAACTAAAGGTTTAATTCGTGTATGTGATTTGTATAGAATAATGACCCTAAGAACCTAAAAAAATGTTATTACACCCACTGATTGCGTTATTGTGGTATTTATTTAAAGGTTTGAAATTTGAAATGTTCTATTATTGAATGGTCAAGTATTTTCGTAATGTTTTCTCGTATAGTCCAGTAAAATAGTACTTTGTGGTGTACAAAAGGTCGGGTGGTTGTGATTTTTTGATATGCTGTTAGTGCTGGGCATTACCTCAAATTCAAGTTTTTGACCTCGAGGTACCCCCTACACTCCACAGGGTGCGCGTCCTTCTGGTACTTTTTTTCAAATTTCCACATATATAAAAACGTTTTCACAGAAATTAAAAAGACAAATTTAACAAATAATATGTTTACAAATTTGAAGGCGGCTAAATTCCTTCCAATGTAAGAGCTTGCTTTTGCTATTTTGTAGCTTCGATTGATCTGGAGAATGGCTCTTCAAAGGTAAACACAATTCTGCCATTTGATTATCATAGGTAAATTTTATAGACTTGGAAAATTTTGAAACCTTCAGGTTGCACTAGGTCAGAGCCCTAAATAGTTGGGACGAAATGGGTAGGTTTATAATATTTTCCGTGCAAATTTAGAAATGTTTAGCTTAAAACCGAAAATAAAAAGAATAATAGTAGGTGGGAGTACCTTGAAGTCGAAAATTTGCGTTTTATGTTAGTAGCTAGCCACTAACAAGGCAACGCCATATTTTCTAACTAATTAATAGGAGTAATAAGTTAGTTCAAAATTGCAATCCACTAAAAAAACTTCATTTTTCTGTTTTTTTTTTTTTTTATTTAAAAAAGACGATATGGGGAAATATCAAACTGTCAACTGTCCCTATTAAACGTTGTTATCAATAAGGTGGGACCATAACCCGGCTGTAAACCGGAGCAAGCGATAACAGTGACAGCTGCGAGTGGCCTTGATATTGAATATCTCACTTGACGGCGACGTTATGACCCGGGCACGGTTATGGCGTTTACGGCGCAGGTTTACCGCCACCCGTGTCTGTAAAGGTGATTGCCTAAACTCCCGAGAATGTGGCGAACGTGCAACATAAATTGCCTTTGAGCATATGCCTCGAGTTTGATGACGTAGATATTCAACGACACAAAGTCAGTACAAAGTGTGACACACTTTTGGGTTTTGAGAAATTAGTTGAAAGCTTTAGAACTTATGAATGGATATGCGAATGGTACTACCAATTTTTGTGAAAAGTAATTGATATTTTTAAACTCAATCAACTTCTATCTTTTGATTAATAAAAGGGTGCGACTTCCAGACTGAGGTCGATGATATTACAGTACTGTGTGGAAAGATAAAATATGAACTGTAGAAATTTACGCTTCTGGGTAGGTTTTTCACACTTATTTGTGTTTTTCAGTTATATATTTAAAATACAGGGTGTTTTAACGACCCATTATTAAGATTGAATAATGCACATTTAAATTTAAATGAGTTTTGTTTTATAGAATATTTACATAACCTATTGTTTAAGTTTGATCACACTTAGTTTTTATTATGTCCTCAAACAATCCGCCATAGGCATTTGTATAAATTTGTGCTCTCTCCATTAAATTCCCGAACTCGTGCCTCTTTGAATTTCTTGTATTAATTTTGTTATGTTTGTTTTGAGGTGCTGAATATCGTGTGAATTGTTTTCTTGGGCATTTTGTATGTATCCCCAAGGAAAATAATATAGTTAGGCCAGATCCGGGGATCTTGGGGGGAAATAATCCTTCACTAATAAAATAAAGTTTTGGGTTGCGTTAAAAAAACCTGTATATACATTGTTAAATGTAAACAAGATATAAAATAGCACTTTTGATAAATTAAAGATCTGAATATTTTGGTATGATTTCCAATCAAATAAGTAAAATACAGATTTGTAACACCGTCTTATGCTACATATAAAAATATGAATATCCCTTTACGTATATCACCTACTGTCATATAACTAATCAATCTGGTGCAAAATATAAGTTATGTCTAGAGGTTAAGGAGTTGACCTACCTCGACCGTCGCGTCGTCGGGTCCTTCATCACCATTACTTCTGTGATTTCTCCGTATTTACTAAAGTACTCCCGCAGAGATTCTGAAACACAAGAGCAATTTGTTAAACCAGAAGGAAATTATTTGTCTGAAATTCATTGTTCAAGATTATGAGTTTATGTTTAGATTTTGAGTTTTGTGGATATTTTCCACCACTGATTATTAAAAAGAAGTTTCATGTCGTTTCGGGTTCTGGATTCTGATCCCGTCTTCAGGTGGAAAAGAATATAGAACATAAAAAGATACGCACAGCCAGGAAAAACTGGGCAAAAATTAGCCAAAACGGAGAATCAGTCACAAAACACAAATGCGGGAAACACAAAATATACTTTACTCATCAATGCTTGCAAAAACAAAATCGAAATCAAAACAAGAGGAAATTACCCAGAGAAACAACAGCATTGAAAAAACGCAGTTGCTGTCCTCGCCGACACGTCTGTGAAACAACGCAGTTGCTGTCCTCGCCGAACGTCTGTGAAACAACGCAGTTGCTGTCCTCACCGATAGGTATTTGACACAACGAGGTTGCTGCCCTCGCCGACACGTCTGTGAAACAACGCAGTTGCTGTCCTCGCCGAACGTCTGTGAAACAACGCAGTTGCTGTCCTCACCGATACGTATTTGACACAACGAGGTTGCTGCCCTCGCCGACACGTCTGTGAAACAACGCGGTTGCTGTCCTCGCCGCCACGTCTGTGAAACAAAGGCATTGCTGTCTCGCCGACACGTCTGTGAAACAACGCGGCCACTGACCTCGCCGCCACGTCTGTGAAACAAAGGCATTGCTGTCTCGCCGACACGTCTGTGAAACAAAGGCATTGCTGTCCTCACTGACACGTCTGTGAAACGAACTCATGAATAGGAATACAGTAAGTGTAAGTAAGGTGATAATAATGTTTATAAAAAAATTTGGGAAAAAATTCGTGTTTGACTTAATATTTATGTTTCGAGGAAAAACCTTAACCCAAATCAGTAATGAGGCAGGACGGGCTTTGGTTTTTATTATTCAAAAGGTTAGTTGCTTTACCGGATTGGAGGGTTTGTTTAGGTGGAAAGGACATCCTTTCTTACTAATGATACGCACCTCAATTTAACACATACCAGTGAAATAGCATCATGGAAACAAAAAATCATTCAAATATCTTTAAAATGCCTTATTGGGGCCAGAATTTTACGAATAAATGAATGAATAAAACCGAATAACATGAGAGGTTTCTGCATTTCACACAAATACATGAAAATTGGCCGAACGAGTTCATACATAATGCAGTCCTTCGGTCCATTACACTTATTCGCTTCCGAGTTTCGCAATAAGATAAACACATTAGGTAAACGCATTAGAAATTCACCAAGGTCTGGAGACGCATTTACATAGTTCGCTAGTAAATAAATGTCGCCGACAGAAGGACTGAATGTAAATGTCCGGCTCTTTGAAAGTACGCTATAAATATTGGATGATGCAAGAGACGTAGAGGAGCAAAACACATCTTGAATGGACCCCGACATTAAACGCGTTTTGATTATCCATTAAGACTCAGTAATTAAACTGAAGCTGAACTGGTTTAGGATAGTACCAATGTCGAAAATTTTATGTATAACTCACTACTAAACCTAAAATGTTTTATAATTTTTACTTATTATTATTTAGTCTTACCTTATGATCCAATACTTATTTCATAGAGAGGCCTAGGTTTCAGTATCGTAGTGCTATTATCAGTTCCGTTTGTCCTGGTTCCATGGCATGCTACAACTTCTTTATATCTTCTCGGTTTGCCATTTTATCATTATTAATAAGATTTCCTACTTTAATCTTATTTGAAACCCTATTTGAAACTTGGAAAACTCTTGGAACACAAGTTTTGTATGAACATTGCTATTTCAGAAGAACCAGCATCTTGTAGCACGCCGTAGAACCAGGGCAAATGGGACTGATGATAGCATTATGATGTTGAAACTAGGCCTTCCTTTAAAATAAACATTCGTAAAACTAAATAAAAAATAACGATACTTAACGATCCAGACTCTCCTCTACTAGATAATAATTGTTACCATCAGAAGGTTTTCTGCTAATGCAAGCAATCACCAGAAATTTTTATTACATAAAATGTAAAATAGAGATTAGAGACTAAATGAGTAATGAAATAAATTGGCTGTTACACAACGCTCTAGCTGGCAGTCTGACAGAACGCCCTCCGTACTAACTAAGCCCTGTTTAAGCCCTGCCCCAGTTTTTCAACCGTGCACGTTAAGCCCCGTGGGGCCAATACACAGTTCTGTTCTGCCAATCGATGCCCCAAACTCCATACAATCCCATCTGTATTTTCATCTTTATTTTTATTTGTATCATTTTACAATACCGGAAACTAAACGTTCATGTCTCCTTTTCCACTGAACGCTGATATGAAACGATTTTAAGTAAAATAATGTTCTGTATAGTTTAAAGAATTGTTTATTTATACATTATAAAACATTGTCTGGATTCAATTATCTAGAACACTCTGATTTTTATTAGTATTTTCATGGACCTATGAATAAAATAAATGCCGAAAATTTTTTGTAAAATATATAATAAGGAACAACATGCATTAAAAATTGTTTTCATCACTCTGTATACGAAAATTGCCCGTTACCGTACAGGTGAGATCTACGAAAATTCTCGATTTCCTTACGTCAAAACAAGTAATGATCAGCTGCTTTTTCGGTACCAAAACATTTCACTATTTAAGTAAAGCACTATCTTGCCCCGTAATGGGCTACTTTCGTCACTAGTAGTGAAAAATACTATTGTAAAATATATATTCTCATCATAAACATACTGTGAGAGGAAAGGGATAAATACTTTAAAATAAAATTACGAAAAACAGTTAGAACATATGAAGCTTAAATTTACTACAGTATAATAAACCAATACCCCCGTTGCAGCAGACCTGCATACTCAGCGAATTTCAAATGCAAAACGACATATTTCAATCCAACATAGCGAGATTTGACATGTTTTGGTAAGCTCCATAAGAATAACATGGGGAATGAGTATGCAGGTTTGCTGCTACAGGTATATTAAAATTGGGTGGTTTTAATTCAATATTTAGTAGATCTGAACTAGAAGAAGCTATTTACCAAATTTTATCAAGATATGTTGAGAAATAACCAAGTTATAGAATTTTATTTATTTCCCATAAGGTTAACATTGGAACAACGTACTGTGTTTACCACATTCAATATCTCGGTAACCAATGGACATAGAGCAGTGATTTAAAATACTAAATCGTTTGTTTTTTTTTGAGCTGAATTCAATGGTGCCAACGAAAATTCGACAAATTTTATTTTTCTGTGTAAAAAACTCAAAAAACCGATTATTGGGGGGTTTAACCCCTTTTACCCCCCCTTCCGGTGGTCCGATCGGGCTGGTTCACGAACTCGTCCGAGGGATTACCACTTAACACGTCTGTACCAAATTTCATAAAGATCGGACCATTTTTACGGCCGCTATCGTGCTAACAGACACACACACACACACACACATATATATATATAGATATATAGATGTATAGATAGATATATATATCTAAAAATTCAAACGAATAGTGTTTTTTTCTTCTGGGGGCCCCAAAACGAAAAGATATCATGGTATTGGGCTTAGGTCTTACCATGAGACCTAAGGCAATAGCTTCTTCTCTGAAGGGGAAATTCGCTAAAAACAGTTTAAAAATATAAAGCTTAAATTTACCACAGTATAATAAACCAAAACGGAAGGCGCAGCCAGAGGAACACAATCCTCCCTGATAGAGTAGTCAGTAAAGGTTGGAATCTAAATTATTATTGCAGTCATTTCTTTTATATGTTTTTTTTTCAACAATAGAAACAATGGTTTAAGATACTACAGTTATATTATTTAAGCATATGTTTCCTCTACAGCTTAGTGAATGGGCTGTCTTAAAATTAATAATGTAAATTTTTATCTGCTAAACCACTTTATTAAAAAAAATGTTAACTAACCATTAAACACTGTACCATTGTAAACCGAGGTTATTTTAATGCTTATTCCGACTCTGCGTTCAATCTGTTATTGGACAGAATTAGTGAGGCAACACATTATATCATAAAGATGATTATTTATAAAATTATTTTCCCTCCTCGGTTAATCACATTGTCCTGTCAAGTTGGCGCGTGATGACTCAGGCTCGTGGAGGGCCCGGGTTTGTTTACTCAAGGGCCGCCTTCTCAGCTATAATTGAAACTCTTGAGGAGAACTTTAGAAACTGCTGACCGACCATCTCCGCCCCCGTGTCATATCGCTTATGAAAGAAAATTTTTGCTGTTAAAGGCTTAAAAAACTAAACTTAATAAGATTGAAAAGCTTTAATTGGTTAGTTTGTAAAAGAAAACATGAATATATTTTATTAAAAAAAAG
Source organism: Flexamia atlantica (assembly GCA_035578135.1). NCBI lineage: Eukaryota > Metazoa > Arthropoda > Insecta > Hemiptera > Cicadellidae > Flexamia > Flexamia atlantica. The sequence continues at coordinate 4,732,922 of JAQJVK010000014.1, read as the reverse complement.
AAAATAATTTAAATCCAGTACTTTTACCTGAAAGCCAATAGTATTAGTAATAATATTACTGATTCTACTAGCAATAGAGGTAGTGATATTACTATTTTTTTACTAGTGTTTTAACCTTTCCATTACATATAAATATATAGAATGAGTTATTCAAGGTTTTATTCACAAAGTAATTTTCACAGGTTGTTTATTTAATAATTTTTCATTATAATTTACGCTTTTTGCCGTTTATTAGCATTTTTTAATTCTGTGTATTTAAGGATGTATTTCCTGAATTGTTTTTCACACATATTCAATAGCAAATATTTGCCTAATTGTGTCTCCATCAGCAACGGGTTTTCGGTATATTTATGTGTATTTTAAGACATACAAATATTATACACAACTATATTGGTTCAATATAGCTTCCAAAGTCGTAAACGTTTATAGTTAAGGAAGGCGCTGAGTTGAATCTTAAATAAATAGGAACCTTGAAATAAGTAAAATGTAATTTTACAGATCTCATTATGACCATTATGAAAATATCGGTGACTGAGAATTTGTATTTACTACAAATTAAATGCTGGAAATTATATTGAATAACAAAAATTTAAGCGAGTTAATGAGTAAGTTTTTATTTCAATTGAGCCTTAATTTACTGTTTTAAAAAACCTAAACAGTAATCATAAGTTAATAAAACCAGTCCGCTTAGTTTTAGTTATATTGCTTTGAAAATACGTATGCATTTTGGAACGAGGTCTTAAAGTTTTATTAGATAGTTGCAGGATAATTTGACCCACAAATATTTCAACCCACACAACCACGATCCGATCCCTCGTATTCATTCTAGGAATTAATACACAATGTTCTGTTAAAACTTTGACCGAATCTCTAAGCTACGTATGATGATAATAATGTTTCTAGGAAATTTGCGACAAATACACATGGTGATGCGATAACATTTCTGAGAACAGTAGTTTTACCTGTATGCTTACTTTTAATTTAAGTGGCTGAATAACATAAATTTTGTGGAAACGTTTTGGTAATAGCACAATAGATAAATTTTTAAATGTAAAAAAACCAAAACTGAATCGCTAAGTTTCGAATGATGTTAATGATGTCTCTGGGAAAGTTGCGACCGAATTTGTATCGTAATGCCAGAATCTTTCTGAAAGAAATACTAGTTTGATTATTTTACTTGAATTTGTTTCCACAAAACTGGTTTAACTAGGTTTTAATATTTTCCCCATTTTATAGAGAATACTAGTTTAAACCGGCAGACGTCATGCCTTTGACTGACACATAGACCCAATCCCATAAGATAAAAAATCAGTAAAAGAGCAATACTAGCTGTTTAAAATTTGGAACGTGGGCGAAGCCACGGTAAAATATAATAGATACAGGGTGTTTTTTTAACGCAACCCATTTTTGTGATTTAATAATGCACATATAAATATGAAATGAGTATTGTTTGATTGATCTTAACATTTTATACTACCTATTATTTAAGTTTGGTCACATTTAGCTTACATTATGTGGTCTAACAGTCCGCCATTGGCATTTGTATAAAGTTATGCTCTTTCAATCAAATTCCCGAACACGTGTTGCAAGGGGCCTCTTTGAATTTCTTGCGTTCAATTTGTTATGTTTGTTTTGAGGTGCTGAATATCCTGTGATTTGTTTTCGTAAGCCTTACTTTGTATGTATCCCCAAATAAAATAATATAGTGGGGTAAAATCCGGGGATCTTGGGGGGGAAGTAATCCTTCACCGATAAATCAAGTTTTGGGTTGCGTTTTTAATGTGTGTGTCTTTAACACGATAACTCACGTAAAAATGGTCCGATCTTAATGAAATTTGCCACAGGCATGTAAAGTAGTAATTATCCTTCGAAAACAACTCACAAGAAATTCAGCACCTCAAAACAAACATAACAAATTTATGCAAGAAATTTAGAGAGGTACCTTGCAACACGTGTTCGGAAATTTGACGGAGAGTGCATAACTTTATACTAATGCCAATGGCGGACTGTTTGAGCACAAAATGTAAAGTAAATGTGATCAAACATAAATAATAGGTTGTATAAAATGTAAAGATCAATAAAACAATACTCATTACACATTCATATGTGCATTATTGAATCTTAAAAATGGGTTGCGTTAAAAAAAAAAACACCCTGTAAGAAATGGGAAAGTATGGTTGTTTGTGCGTGATTCTGATTTTCAATCACGTGAAAACTTCTGGACCAATTGAACTGAAAATTTGAAGAATAGAGCTCATATAGTAAAGATGGACATGTGTCTATTTTTATTTTAACTCGACCAGGGCTTCTTTCTACTGGCTTCAAAGGTTGCTATTACCAAATATAACCTGTTCAAGTAAACATGACGTTAGCTTACGTAATCGATACGTCTGCATAAGGATAAAATGGCAACTTTTGATTTTTGAAGGCAGTGGAACGAAGCCCTAGTGAATTCAAAATAAAAATAGACACATGTCCTTTGCTATATTACCCGAATTCCTGCAAATTTTCGGCTTAATGGGTCCAGGAGCTTTCATGTGATTGAACATCAGAGCCATACACAAACATCCATACTTTCCTATTTATTATCTACTATGTTACCTGTGGCTTCACCCACCTTTAAAATTTGAAACAGCAAGTACTGTTTCTGCACTTTTTTTTAAATATATATTGGAATAAGGTATATTTGTTTACATTCGTCTGCTTGGATGGATACGTTGTTACAGCGGACTAACATACTATGACAAATATTGATTATTTACAACGATGATGTCAAACAAGCTAACAAACTTTCACATTTATAATAATAGTAGGATGTATAAAGCCGTAATTACCCGTATATTTTGAGAAAATCATAAGTCCTACTCCCATTAACCCTATACTTTGATAAAAGGTTTTAACGAGAAAATTCCAGTAAATTAATAATTTATTGAAAAAATGTTCCCTAAGGGCACAAATGTAAAGAAAAGTGCTAAACATATGTTGAACATGTTTTATTTCAAATGATTTGTTTCCTTTTCCCCAGAGAAGCAGTATACCATCATTTATTAAGTAGGAAAAAGCTGGTATTTCACTATATTGTTTCTAACGGATTAGAACGAAAAGCCATGACACTCTGTTCATATTTATAGGTGAGAAGCAGGCCTCATTTGTCCATTATCTTGCGATTAACACCGGACAGTATTTAACAACGCAAGCGACACCGTGTTCGGGGAAGTGACTGACCACGTGGGCAAGTGATAACTACGTTAGCGAAGGCTGCTGGTGGCTGCTAGGAGACCTCGGGCACTTCACACCGACCTGCTGGCCGGCTGAGCAAACAATCACTGCTGCTGGGTGTTTAGACAACAGGTATTTGGTGATAAAATATTTTACCCCACCTGTTATGTTTCGACGCTTTTTACTCCTTGTAATGAGTGATTAAAATAATATATTGTCTCCCAGTGGGAGTAAAGTAATTACTTTGTCTCCCAGTGGGAGAAAAAGTAAACCGATACGAATAACATTGAAATAAATAATTCAAAAATCGAGCACCTTTAAATTGTCTACGCAGACGTTCAAATATGATGAGTTTCAACAGATTGCAGGCGCTAACAGCACTGATTTAGGGGCAGGAATAATCACATAAAAACAATCTACGAATAAAGTGTGGAATGTTGCAGCAATCAGCTAATCGCTGATGCATGAATAGCTGTAGGTAATAATTGCAGATCGAAAAGAAATGTATTTTGTTAGTCATACTAAGTCAATGAAATATATGTTTAAAGATTGGGCATTTAATATTGCAGTTGGGGAGTATGTTGTGAGTATTTCGAGAGTAAAGCACATTGCCTCCCTCGTGGGACAATATTACACTTTCCTCACTCAACACACAAACTATTAGTACATTTAAAAACTTCGGATATCATAAGGAAAGACGTTGAGAGCAACGAACAATCACGTGCGTTTATATCTCATGATTTGATGATTTGAATGGCAAGTACTTATCTTTTATGTCCTTTTAGGTCGACTATTTTAAGGTTATCATCTTTACAAGCACTGCAGTTTAACGAAAATCTGAACTTAACTAATCTATTAAGCTATCAGTTTGCTAGTTGGAATATGTACAAAACTGAAATGTATCCTTCATTGGTCTAATAATAATTGAGCGATTGTTCTTCTTTTCAACAGGTTTGCCGATGTGCATCAAGTAATTAACTCGACTGTGAACTGCCAGTATGCTGGTATAATGTAGACTTAAAGAATACTAAATTGAAAGCACTAATCATTCAAAGTCCCGAGTACTTAGCTGTTTTCTTATCTTCTTTGAATTATTGGTAGCTTCTTTCGAGTTATAGATATTCATGACATTCTGAACATGTGATGGTTCAAGGATGGTCTACAACGATCTACAAGTTAACTGAACATTTGGTCCTGTTATTAAGGTTTAAATGACTCCTAGGCACTAGGCCTACTGTTAAATTAGACAACGATTACTTTGTCGTTTCATCTTGTACACAAAATCTTAAAGCAACTGTCCACATCAATATCAGTATACCAGATAAACAATCTACTCAACATTCTATAAATAAAACTGAAAACCAAAGTGATTTTATGAAACATTTATTGATTGGCCTGTATAAAACAGCGAGCAAAATAAAGAGTGCAGCATTTCGCTGAAAACAAGTTTATGTTTTCGTTATATAAACACCAACAATGGAAAAGTGAGCAGATAGCGGGAAGGCGCCGACTCTTCCGAATTGTATTTACACTCTCCTTTTTGAATGGTGACAAAAGTGTTGTATTCTTGCAAATTATTCATCGGCAAATAGCAGCTTTTTTAAATGCTCCCATTTATATTTTGCAGTTTAAAGTTTATTTTCTTTGTAAATGTGGACTCGCTGTTTGTGGAAACATTTTAGTTAATAAGTCTTTACTTTAGCCTCATGTAACTCTTTTAAAATGAAACTTGTATACGTTGTTTTTACCTATACGTCTTATTAAGTTTATAATTAGTCTCTAACCATTGAAAGTCCATTGAAAATATGTTACTCAAATTCTTTAGCTTAAGTTATATTGATTGCTTACTCGAATACCTTCTTTATATGTCTACTTCGAGCATTAATGATCAAATTAAAATTATATTTTAGTTTAAATTGTGTCAATGACTTCCTTGATCAATAAAAATTGACGAATTCCTTTTAACAGCAATGAATAAAGCCTTAAAAACTGTTTTTACTTAAGAAGCTCTCGTATTCATCTTAGAGTAAGGATTTATTCTGTATTTTCATATGTTTTATTGTAACAATATGTATATCTTCATATGTAGAGACTGTACTTCGATGTATTAGGTGGTAGTTAATTATCCTAATTCATTCATTACATCACATACCATCATTTCCTTTCATTTTAATAGTTTCAACTTTCTTACCTTTTTTCGACTTTGACTACAAACGACTAACCTTGTTCAGTGTTAGCTATTTTACCATGGATGTTAAAGTTGTTTTGTTCAGAAACATTAAACATGTTTTGATGGCTGTTATATTCTTTTGTATTATGACATCACGTTTCAATTAATGTAACTTGCTGTCCCAGGCGGCTCAGTTGCTAAGTCATGTATCAATGAATGTGCAGTGTATTAGCGAATTTTCCCTATAGGGAAGAGGCTGTTACCTTAGGTCTCATGTTAAGATCTAAGCCCGAGACTATCATAAATATTTGTTTTGAGGTCCCCAGATGCCAAAAACACCATTCGTTAATTTTCAAGTTGTGAAAGCACGATAAGTCCGAACAGAATGAAATTTGGCACAGACATGTAAAGTAGTAATTATTCGGACGAGTTCGGAGACCAGCCTGACCGGACTATTGGAAGAGGGGGTAAGAAGGGGTAAACCCCCAAAAAATGAGGTTTTTGGATTTTATACATAGAAAAACTAAATTTTGAAAATCTTGTTTGAACCATTGAATTCAGCTTAAAAAAGCAAATAAAAATGTAGTATTTTGAACTGTTGCTTTTTGTCCGTTGGTCACCGAGATATCGCTAGAGGTAAACACAGTGCGTTGTCCCAATGTTAACCTTAAAGGAGGCAAATAAAATTCTAAATCTCGCTTATTTCCCGACATATCCTGATAAAATTTGGTAAATGGTTTCTTCAAGTTCAGATCTACTAAATATTGTATTAAAACCACCCAGTTTTAATATATCCGTCGCAGCAAACCTGCATACGCATTCCTTATGTTACCCTTATGGAGCTTACAAAAACATTTAAAATCTCGCTATGTTCAATTGAAATATGTTCTTTTGCATTCGAAATTCGCTGATTATGCAGGTGTGCTACAACGGGGGGTATTCCTCTCCCACTCCCCGTGTCGTCGCACACGCCCCGCTGTCCCGGGCGGCTACGTGCTACGCTCGCTCGTGATTGCAACAGTAATTGCCTCATTGTTGCAAATCACTGGGTGTTAACTAACCATTGTCATTGGATTTTCATCGAGTCACCGGTTAAAATAAGACAACGGCTCAATCAATACATAATTAGCCATCAACTCTTTATTACTTTTGTGTTAATTTCTTTAATCTACGATTAGTAATTATAACATCCTACTGATATTGTAGGTGTGAAATTGTGTGAGTTTATTCGTCATATTGTTAAGAGAGCTGTAAATACGGATCCATTAAGGCAGTCGAATTTAAACGAACCAAATTCCAACTTACAGATACAAAAAACAGTGCATGAGCAATACCAGCTGTTTCAAATCGATTTAAAGTAGGCGAAGCCACGGGTAACTTCTAGTAGTTTATACAAAATCTCATTAAGATATCCTTTGCGTTACAATAAGTCTCAAACGAAGACACAAAAAAATTGTTACATGGGTAAGTAAAATTTACATATATAACAATTGAAGCAAAATAGTCTGATGTAACTATGAGTGATAAATGTCAAAGGCACAGCTCTATGAGGGTTTGATACATTATGACTTGATATATTGATGAAACGCAATTTCAGTACCAAAATGTGATTGAAAACTTACTTAAGAATAATCAATGCATTTAAACTATAAACTATAATCGATGTCCATGCAATCAAATTTCCCAAACATTTCTTTTTTAGCGTAAAAAGTCACCGTAGGGATATAAAAACCATAATTATCGAACTGAAATTGTTTTATTTTTGTAAAGAAAAAATGTCTGAATGTGATTTTACTAAGCAAATGGTCTGATTACCAATCTTTCTACATGTGTTTGGGATGTAACAGATAATAAAATAACCATTTCGATTTTACAAAAAAGGCAAGTAGCTTAAACATTTAACTAGGAAATGTTTTACGAGAACGAGTCGCATATAATTAGGATACAGCTAAAATTACAATGTTATAAAATATGTACATTGTCTTAGAATATTAATACTTTACTCTTTGTACCTATTAATTTAATAAAAAACTATTTTAAATACTTATATCCGATAATTTCAAATATAAAGGAAACAGTTGGAGACAAATGTCAAAATATCATATCAACATAGTTAATGTGACTGCCAGTAAGACAATAATTTAAAAACATGGGGCGGGTAAAGCTGCAGTCGGATTTTTAATTGGACTGAGACACTATGGTACTGCGGGGGCCTCGCTGCAATCGCGTCTCTGCTGCAGTCTGTGGGGCCTGCACTCTCTGCAGTTCAGGGTGTTCTTATCTGTGCCAGCACTGGTACTAAGAAACTATTGGATTCAGAGAAAACATTAAATGGGGGACTTTACCTCCTTTTTTTAAGACATTCAAAAAATATTAATTCCACTTTCTTGTAAATAACCACCATTTTCCAAAATGCCAGTCAACTTTTATTTTCCTTATGGAATACCCTTTATTTCTGGCGTATTTAGATTGTTTGATTAATTTTAAGACATTTTATTTTAAAACATAATGTTCGAATATATATAAGCAGTTAAAGTTATTACTTTCCCCTTTTGAAATGCCTTGTCTCCATTTTAATTGTAACGTCCTTATTAGTACAAAAATACTATCTCCCATGAGTGAATTTTAACTAAAATATTTGTATGATTGAAACTAAACTAAAATAACATTTTAAGGATTTTTGTTCTTTGGCATTTGTTCTTGTTTTCTTTCACTCAACCGCTATCCATATACAGACTACCGATAGTAACGCTATGTGTTTCTTAAAGGGAAGATAAAACTTTAACGGCCTATACTCCTTCACCATTGAACATAAAAAAGTTCAATGCATTAAAAAGTTCTTAAAATTAACTGTAAAAGCCAAATACGTCTTAAACTACAGGGTGTTCTATAAGAAAAATCTTAGTTGTCCACCATGTTGCAAAATAGCGGCTATTTAAGAGAAAATAGAATTAATATTTTTGAATCACTCAAAAATCAATCCAAAGTCCCCCATTCAATGTTTTCTGTAAATCTAATGATTTCTGAGATACAAATGGTGGCACAGTTAAGTTGGACACTGTATACCCTAGCCAGCGAGCGCCACGGGATCTTGTGCAATCACGAATCTTCGTCATTCAATATTTTATTAGTCATCGATTGAATGTGAACAATGTTAATTAATTGTAATATATTGCAGGATTGCAAGATTGAGATACTGCCTGGAGGCTGACACTTTAATGCCGCATTGCACCATTGTCAGTTAACATCACTAAACAGTTCTGGAAGCGAAGAAGATTGCAAGATTGCAAGATTGAGACGCGGACGGGAGGAGTTATTCAGGATCTAGGTAAATACTTGATTGTCGCACTGCACCATCGTTCTTGATTCTGCTCGTAGCTTTTAGTTGTATTTTACTTGTAAGTTTAAAAAAGGTAAACGTTAAATAATTTTACAATTGTTACCAATCATTTACTACATCTTTATTTAATTAACGATAAAAATATTCGTCTATAGCAGATATTTTAGACAATATTTTGATTTTGATTTTTGCGGACATTACTGATAAATAAAAAACAAGTTTCATAAAGTTTCGGGATCTGGAATCTGATCCCGTCTTCAGCTGGAAAACAACCTGGAACATAACAAGATTAGTAACACTCAGCCAGGATAACCTGAACAAATACATAGCTGAAACATAGAACTGTAAAAGCAGTCACAAAAACAATATGCTGGAAACTTGTGACTGGTTTTACAGGTCTCTGCCTAAGCTATTTTTTTCCAGGTTATCCTGGCTGTGCGTTACTAATCTTATTATGTTCTAGGTTCTTTTTCCACCTGAAGACGGGATCAGGTATCAGATCCCGAAACGCCGTGAAACTTTATTTAACTAATCAGTGATGGCGAATGTTCGCAAAAGTCAAATCAAAATCTAAAATTACCATTACCAACAATGAGTTTCAAACAAAGAATTTTAGACTGATTAAACTAATAAAGCTAGATAAATATAAAAGATTGATACAAAAGGAGGACTGTAGAACGAAGTTGCAGTCTCCTTATACTGGGAGGGTCGGGGCGAATTTATGCCTCTTTCTTAAAACTCAAGCCTTTAATCCGGTCATCACCATAAAACCACCCCCTAACTTCCCTTTGAAGTTCCTCTGTGTCTCTATGGAATTCATGATCTTACGTCTCATACAACTCTCTAAGACTACATTATTATATATTGTAACATAGATTTTGCTTATTTTTTCCTTATTATTCACAAACGATATTTTTTTCTAAAAGTTTCGTTGCTTCCAATGAAAGTCAAGTAAATAGGGTTGGAAAGACTAGCAAATAATTTATTATTTCATTAGACTTTGTAATCGTAAATTATATGGGGTTTTGGGAAAAACACAAACATTGTACGGTTTTTCAATGCTTTTTAAAGTTAATACTTTTGTTTACATATGTTTTAACATATTATTAATTTTATCTAAATCAATGTTACGACTAGTTTAGTTTACTGTAGTTTTTCATGGAATTTATCTAAATACTTAACCTCTCATTCAGTAAATACAAGTAAAAGAAAGGTGCAAAATTAATCACATATATCGTTTTATATATTATAACATAATCAATATTATATAATGAGATTTGATTATTGTTTTTAGTAAAAAACAAGATGCAATATAAGGGATATAAAATACAAAAAGATTCGCTTCCTCTTCAATAAATATTTGTAATTAGTAAATTTACGCAACATCTTCCAAGTTAAATTAATCAATAATAAATATCTCGTCGCAATGTAGTCTTGGTGAAGAATAAAGCGTCGAGACGGATCTAGTTTCAGCACTGCTGACGGAGACAGCAGCAGCAGCAGCAGCAGTGAGCGACTCCTCCTCTGGGTACACCAATCAGACTGCTGACTGCGTAAATTGGGGGAATAAACAAAAGCATATCCTCCATTTAACCCTATTGTTACCATTGCAAATGGTTAAAGTTTTCTTTTTCACTGGATCAGGTGTTTTCAACCAGACCATGTATATAAAAAACCGTATTGGAAACTAATCTAATTCATAACTATACTTTTTATCATGATGAAGTGATTTGTATGAATACAGACTAGTAAGTGTATGAATTTAAGTTAATTCATAAGTGAGCCACATAGTGTATGCTTTTAAAAATTATTAATCTAACATTACACACGTATTTTCATGCAGTTGTCGAGAATTTACGGTTAAAATTACAGTAGACCCCCTCTTAACCGACTCTTACGGGACCGGACCAAGGTCGGATAAGTTAAAAGGTCGGTTAAGACGGGTAATACTTTAAACACATAAAAATATAAGCTCTGTTGATTTAGGATTCTATTAACATAATTATAAAGCAGTTCTTGGATTTTTAGAAAATAAACTATAAATATCAACTTATTTTCCAAAATTATTCCTGTAGAAATGTCACAAATAACCCCAAAGCACGGTCAAAACAAAACACGTCAATAAACTAAATATTAGACGTAACGTTCCTATCGCCGGGTATGGGAACGGAAATGCCGCAATTCCTAGAAAAGGGCGGTTAAACCCAACTTTTCTCAAAACAGGGCGGGTTAAAACGATCTTTTTAATATTTGACAAGCAAGGGCGGATAATCCGATCGTCGGTTAAAACGAGGTCGGTTAAGAGGGGTCTACTGTATGTATAAATTTATAGATTCAGTTGCTAATATACTTTAAATTTTCCATTTTTTAAAAATAAAAATATGCTAGGGGTCCTCTTTGGAAGGTTATGAATGAATTTGGTAAGGTACTTTCTAATCTTTAATCCGGGTATATGAATTGGATAGTTTTAATCAGTTACAATAGACATACACTTAGAATAATTATTGCTCTAGTGAAACTTAACCTGTGACAGTAACCTGCTTTTAAGTAATCCTTAGTGGAAAGTACTTTGATAACTTTGTTTCTATGAAACCTCACACAGAGAACGGTCGTATAACTTTTCTTTTACTATTCTACTTCAAGATCATCTGTTTTCGTTATGTGTTTATCACCTGCAAGAATTCATCGTTCCGTTTTTTAGTATGGAAAAACAACGTTTACTATAGAAAACTTTCTTTTGTATTTTTTTTATACAAACAACAGTAATAATTCCATGAGACCTCCTGGCCGAGGTCTGGTGTCAAGAGTGTTCAGGTCTCAAATATTATCTTGCACGCAAAGAACATTTCATCTCCAACACAAGTTCTTTTAAGAGTCTACAAACTAATAAACATTATGAAGTGAACCGTCATTAAGAAAGCAAGTACCAACACAAACGCCATATCATACTAGCTGATGATGCCCCACATCGCTTGGAAAAAGTAAACAAATAATTGTAAATAAAAAGGAATGAAATAGCTGTTCAGCCCTTCTCTTTATATTTGTGCTCTTATGGCGATTTTCATAAAAAAATACTTTTCTTGGGATTTTCTCACAGAGACCTTCCATTCAAGTATACGGTTAGGGGTTAGACTTATGGTTTTTTTAAGAAACTAGTAGTTTGTAGCTACGGGGGCTCTATGTATGGATGTTACTTTAAGCACATTATTAATTTCGTTAAGAACATTCTTAGCTAAATTCATCTCATTAAAACATTTAAAAATTTAGTCAATGGCCTTAGTGGAAGAGCGGTACTAAAAGAGATTCTCTCATGACCGAAAATAGCGGCAGCTTCATAAATAAAGTGGGAAGCATCGACTTCGCTATTTCAGTCAAAAGCTACCTGCCATCCACGTGCAGCGATTATCTTCAGAATGTATTCAAATTTGGCGTGAAAGTCTTCAAACAGTTGCAGGAAGTGTTTGTTTGTGGCAAAGATTTAAGGGGTTTGTTCGCTATTGTAGTCAAAACTTCAAACTATCTTCCTTCCACTGTGGGAGCTGTGATTTGCAAGCAAAAGAGAACATTATCTATTTTATAGTTAACGGTATTTGTGTTAAGTTCTTTATGCAGCTACTAGCTGATATTCCCAGCTTTGCCTGGGAGATTATTTTCCTCTTGTATTCTGAAGTTGCATAGTGCTGTACTCTGATGGTAACCATAGTAGCTATTTCAAATGGTAACCATAACAACTATTCAAAGAACTTCCAAAATCCTTGACACGGATCTCTTTCGGACGATCCTGTGCCTAAGTCCTTGAGGATATCAAAACCAAACCACCGTAGTGCACATCATGAGATTTCAAGCTTTAGTTTGACACCATGATCAAATGTCTACGACATGGAGTTTTGGCTGTAGCTCGAAATATACCATCACACAACTTTCTTTTTATATACAGTATAAATGTATTGATAAAAAAAAATAAAATTGAAGTTTTCAAAAACCTAAATATAGTGGACATATAAAACTAAGGTTGAAACAGTTGACTTCATATCCCCATCCCAAAACGAACGCTTATAGCCTTAATACTATGATATCGATGGTCTAACTCTAACACCTCATAACTTTCAAAAGTAATATTTTACAGAAGAGTCAAAAAAGTGTGCTTCTAGTGACACTTAATTTTATAGTATAGCGTTCTTTTATTGTTCTATTATATTTATTTATGTAAATAAATTTAATGTGGAATAAGATGATTTTAGGTACCGAAATAAATTTCTTGTATGTCAACAGTTAGCTCTCAATAACTATTCTCTTTGCATACATTCCTTCATAACTATCATCCAGAATCGCTCCCTAATTCTGATCCTGGCTCACTGCTTCGGTACTTTGGTATTATACGGAGGCCATCCTTATACAGCGCGCTGCGGTGGTTATGTTAGGTTGGGTTATCATAAATATGTTAGAAGGACTTTCCTCGTTTTTTTACGAATCGAAGGATACCAGATTAGTCATACCTTCACCCGCCAAATCCCCTCCATGTAGGCCTATATCAGGTTGTTGACCGGAGTGTGTGCCTACAGCATTTGGCGGGCGAAAGTATGACTCATCCGGTATCGTTTAATCTGCAACGAAACGAGGAAAGCCCTACTAACATATGTATGATAACCTCACCTAACATAACCGCCGCAGCGCGCTGTATAAGGGTGGCCATCGGATGTTTCCGCTAGCGGCGCCGGTGGTGACGCTTTACTTCACCGACATCGCTGCCTTCTAGGAGGCAGAACATAAAGACCGCTCATAATAATTATGTCAAATTTGAACAGTGAGTCAATTAAAGAATGTTCTCTCCAATTATGCAGTTATTTTTGTTATCCAGTAAAAAAAAAAACTCACTAAAAATAGTGGCCTCCGTATAATACCAAAGTACCACTGCTTCTATCCTGTATAACACGCTTTTGACTGGCTGAACCGGGTGTGAGTCGCCTACTGAGCTAAGAAGTGAGTGCTTGCATTCCGGCTTTGGTACGTAAGTAACCTAAGAAAAGCGTAACGTTTTTGTGACCTGTAAATAAGTAAGTAAAGATTGAGGAAAACCTTAAACTATTATATACAGTAAACAACGAAATATTTGTAAAATATTCGGAGAGGTGCTTCCAAGATGAGGTCATTCCAATATGGCCGATGGTCCTTTGAGGCTAAAATAAGTCTGCTCCCTTTTAGTTGAACACATTCCACCTCATTGCACTATGTTTACCTACACATATTCCGTAAAATAATTAATCTAACGCTTACTTTATCTTGCATTCAAAGGTTGTAATAATTTGTAAATCATGCTTCAAGTAGTACTTGATTAAGTATTATTCTATTTACATTTTTATAAGTAGAGAGAGGCTTTCACACTGTCAAGGTTTTCGTTATTTATGTGATTTATAAAATCATTTAACGTGTAGTGCTTGTGTCAGTAAAGTAAAATGGGTAAAAGCTGTATTTTAAAATAAATGTATTATGTCAACTAGCTAAATTTTTCAGTTGATGATGACAAGAGGATTTAGATAACAACGTAGAATGCCTAAAATTAACTTTTTAATAGATTCAACACTTTACTTACACAATTGCATAGGGTTACCATAAATCAGGTATCCACACCACTTTTGATATTGAAGTCTGATGTGTAAAACTTAAAAGTACAACTTAATCAACGGATGACTTGGTTCAAAATATTTGTGTATGAAACAATAAATTGTAAAACACCAATTTATTTTATTGTAATAGTGTACAATAAATTGTACACTATTACGTATTATTTTAGCCGGAGGAATTTCGACTTAACCAAAAAAGTACATGGATGGTAATTTTATGCTGGTTAAGACGTTTAAAGTTGGTTCTTCAAGGAGCAATTATAAGTTGGCAAGCTGTGCGAACAATGATGCAGTTTCAAAGACGCCAGGCTTGCAATATTAATTGAGGGTTTAACATGGGTTTGGATTATGTTGACTCATTACTTTGGGTTTCCTAAGATCTAACGTTTACTGTACCTTGACAAAGGGACTGAATCAACTGAATAATTCCCAAGGCTCAGAGTTTAATTTGTTTGGATTGAATTTTATCTACAGCGAGAATTTTATCTATATTGTATTTTAGTGTCTAAACCCTGATTACGAATACCTTTCTGTATGATTTACTACGCACGTTGACCTACTAAAATAAACTTATTTATGTCCTTAATGCACTATTATCTCGATAGTTTGGCAAGATTACCTTTGTAAAGCAGAAATACAAATTTTTACGTCAAGGTAGGTCTTTATAATTCAAAAATATGCGTTTGGATAATTAGTGCTTAAATAATTCTTTTCAGTTACATTTATTAATATGTAAATTCATAATGTAGCTATAAATGTTTTTGTTTCCTCAGAAGGACCACAGCATGATATATAAACGATTTTATCCGGTGGTATTTTATTTGAGTCTTTGTTATCCATCGGTTGAATGTTGCCACACTGGCATCCACGGTGCAGCAGCAATACAATTTTCAAAAATGTGGTGTCTCCTTGACCCCAATGCCGGGGAACCCTTTAGAAATTTAAACTTGGGCCGATTCTGGAGTCCAGGTAATGGTTATAACCGTAATTAATTGAGCATCAAGCATCGTATTACATTTTGTTTTCAAGTTGTAAGCAAAAATATTGACTAACGCAGCATTTCTTATTTACGGCATATTCATGTTTGTATGCTTATAAAAATATACAAAGGTGCTCAAATTTTTACAGAACTGATGAATAATTCAGGGTTCAAAGTAGTTTGTTCTACTGTGAAACATTATTAATAATAGCTATAATACTATCTATCCGTGTCAGTGGAAGCATATGTCACCCTCATTACATTTTAAAACTAAAAGGGGTACTGCCCATTTGGTAAAATATTTTACATTTTATTTGTAAATTCTAAATGTTATATATTATTCTCATAAAAATAACAAAGTATGATTTCACTTCAAACTTGGTTATTCGGTTTTATTAAGTGCATAAATCTGGGATGCCGTAATAACTAAGGAAAGTATGAAATGTTTATTTTTTAAAATTTAAATAACCAGTTATAAAATATTAGTTTTATGAAAACTACAACAATAATAGTCATGAAAATAGAATCAATTAAAATTTTAAAGATGAAAGACCAGGTGGTATCAGAGCATAATGGTAAATGTAAATAAGTAATCTGAAATATCTTAACTGCTTAACTTAAAGCTTTCGATCCAACATTAAGGTAAAAATATGTCTTCAAAATGCATTTTTATTTTACATTTTAGAGTTTGGAGAGAAATTGATCAGATTCATGCCAATGTGAAATAATTATGTATGAACAAGTAATTTTACTCAAAATAATATGCGCAAATTTAAATTGTTAGTCGAAGTATACATAAAATCTATGTATACTTTGTTCGTACCAGATAAACCCAAATTTATGTATACTCTAATCATACCAGATAAACCCAAAATTTTTTAGGGACGAGTAATATATATAGTATATTTACGTCAAAAAATATATAGTGGTTCGTTTAAAATTTTATAACCAACCTTATTTTCTATATTAAAAAAATACACA
The DNA here is from genome assembly GCA_035578135.1 of Flexamia atlantica. NCBI lineage: Eukaryota > Metazoa > Arthropoda > Insecta > Hemiptera > Cicadellidae > Flexamia > Flexamia atlantica. The sequence continues at coordinate 4,716,612 of JAQJVK010000014.1, read as the reverse complement.
ACAGAGCACAGTAGCTTAGCAGTGACACTACAGGACGGTTAGATAAAATGTTTAGGACAACCAACTAATACAAAGTGACCCCGAAAACCTCTCAAGCCACTTTATTTCGTTATGTTTTATTGTTTACCAATGTATCTAGCTATTAAAAAATCATTACTGCTATTAGTAAGTAATGATTTATGAACTATTTATGCTAATAGTAAAGTAATTATTAATGAAGTAATCTTTTAATAGAAGAATTTAACGGAAAATAATAGTTTAAGGAATTTGTATTTAAATTTAAAAAATAAAGAAATATATACTTGAAGTGCAATTCTTCTCTTGTAAATCGATTGGGACATTTCATTCTAGCGACGTGGAGATGCTGGAGTGCCGTTTCATACCTTTTAACCTCCCTTCATCCCTTCCTACAAGGATTGAAGAACAAAGGGCGAAACTGCATTTCCTTCCTTAGAAGCTTTGTTGCATTATATTAGACCTCTTTGAAACAGGCATTTCCCTAGCCAACGACACGTTTAAAAGGTTAAAATGTATTGAGAAATTATTTAAGTATCCTTTCGCAGCATTTGCCCTTTTTACAATAAGTTAATGTAATTTTTAATTAATTAATTTCAATATTAAATTCTAATAATTGTTATGAATTACTATAAATCGTTGAGACGTTTTGGTAAATTTTGCTAACACAGCCAATTGCATTGATGATATAAATTTGAAATGATAGATAAACAATTTTTTGTACAGATCGGTTACTTTGACGCATCATAAATATTTACAAAGTCAATCTGTAAGTGCCGGAAATGTTTGTTTTGACTTCAAAACGCAGGGATAGTTATTTTTAACGTAATTGTTCTTCGTGGTTTGTTTTATCTAACATGTGAATTCGAATTTTCAGTGGGTATTCAATCCGAAGTTTTCATTTCGAAGGAATTTATAATTAACAGTGACTGACAAAATACAGTACTCTCTCTTATCCAGACACCTTTTAACGGACACCTTTTAACCGGACATCGGTAACCGGACATCGGTGACCGGACATCGGTGACCGGACATCGGTAACCGGACATCGGTAACCGGACATCGGTGACCGGACATCGGTGACCGGACATCGGTAACCGGACATCGGTAACCGGACATCGGTAACCGGACATCGGTGACCGGACATCGGTAACCGGACTTCGGTAACCGGACATCGGTAACCGGACATCGGTGACCGGACATCGGTGACCGGACATCGGTAACCGGACATCGGTGACCGGACATCGGTGACCGGACATCGGTGACCGGACATCGGTAACCGGACATCGGTAACCGGACATCGGTGACCGGACATCGGTGACCGGACATCGGTGACCGGACATCGGTAACCGGACATCGGTGACTGGACATCGGTGACCGGACATCGGTGACCGGACATCGGTGACCGGACATCGGTGACCGGACATCGGTGACCGGACATCGGTGACCGGACATCGGTGACCGGACATCGGTGACCGGACATCGGTAACCGGACATCGGTAACCGGACATCGGTAACCGGACATCGGTAACCGGACATCGGTAACCGGACATCGGTAACCGGACATCGGTGACCGGACATCGGTAACCGGACATCGGTTTAGCCGGATCACATTCCGTGACATCTAGTTAACTGGACGATTTTTATCATTACATCGGTTTAACCGGACGTGATCGGCAGGAGATGGACAGTGCTGTATAGAAAATTCTTGTGGGAAATATTTGAGACCATTAATCACATGTCTGAATTAGAGTTTTAACTTATACAGGGTGTTTTAGCGAATTTCCCCTATAGGGAAGAAGCTATTACCGTAGGTCTCATGGTAAGACCTAAGCCCGAGACCATGATAACTTTTCGTTTTGAGGCCCCCAGAAGCAAAAAACACCATTCGTTTGGATTTATATATATATATATATATATATCTATATATCTATATATATATATCTATATATGTGTCTGTTAGTACGATAGCGGCCGTAAAAATGGTCCGATCTTTATGAAATTTGGTACAGACGTGTAAAGTGGTAATCAATTGGACGAGTTCGTAAACCAGCCGGATCGGACCACCGGAAGGGGGGGTAAAGGGGGATAAACCCCCCCAAAAAATGGGTTTTTTGCGTTTTTTATATGGAAATATTAAAGTGATCCGATTTTGGATTTCACCATTGAATTCAGCTTGAAAAAACAAACAATTTAGTATGTTTAATCATAGCTCTATGTCCATTGGTTACCGAGATATTGAAAGTGGTAAACACAGTACGTTGTCCCAATGTTAACCTTATGGGAAATAAGTAAAATTCTATATCTCGCTTAATTCTCAACATATCTTGATCAAACTTGGTAAATGGCTTCTTCTAGTTCAGATCTACTAAATTTTGAATTAAAACCACCCAGTTTAATATACCAGTAGCAGCAAACCTGCATACTCATTCCCCATGTTATTCTTATGGAGCTTACAAAAACATGTCAAATCTCGCTATGTTGGATTGAAATATGTTGTTTTGCATTTGAAATTTGCTGAGTATGCAGGTCTGCTGCAACGGGGGTATTTTTTTAATGCAACCCATTTTAAGATTGAATGATACGTATATAAATATGTAATAAGTATTGTTTTATTTATCTTTACATTTTATACAACCTATTATTTAAGTTTGATCACATTTAGTTTACATTATGTGCTCAACAGTCCGTCATTGGCTTTTGTATACAGTTATGCTCTCTCCATCAAATTCCCCAACATGTGTTGCAAGGTACCTCTTGAATTTTTTTGCATTAAATTTGTTATGTTTGTTTTGAGGTGCTGAATATCTTGTGAATAGTTTTCGTAGAATAATACTACTTTACACGTCTGTGGCAATTTAATCCAGATCGGACCACTTTTACGCGAGTTATCGTGCTTAAAGACACACACATTAAAAACGCAACCCAAAACTTGATTTTATCGATGTAGGATTATTTCTCCCAATATCCCCGGATTTGACCCCACTATATTATTTTATTTAGGGATTCATAAAAATTAAGGCATACAAAAACAATTCACGGGATATTCAGCACCTCAAAACAAACAACAAGTTTAATGCAAGAAATTCAAAGAGGTACCTTGCAACACGTGTTTAAAAATTTGATGGAAATAGCATAACTTTGTACAAATGCCAATGGCGGACTGTTTGACCACGTAATGTAAACTAAATGTGATAAAACATAATTAATAGGTCGTATAAAATGTAAAGATCAATAAAATAATACTCATTTCATAATTATATGTGCATTGTTCATTCTTAAAAATGGGTTGCGTTAAAAAAAAAAAAAACACCCTGTACAATAGAGTTAGAGTTATGATTTAATGTATTTTAGGGAACGTTGGTTTAACCGGAAAACTCGTTATCCGGACAAGTCTCAGTCCCGAGACGTCCGGATAAAAGGGAGTCTACTGTAATTAGTCTAATGTTTAATGTAATTCACGTCACTTAAATTAATAAGGCAGCATTAGAGTTAAACTCAGGTTTTGGAAAAATAGTTTTTGTTTATAGAAGACTCATATGTGGTAGTAAGGTTTTTTTACATATTATTATATTATAATGAAACTATAAGAATTACTTTTCCAACCGTGGGTAAGTCGGTTTTAACCACTCTACTATACCACTACCTGATACAAATTTACATTTATTTTCAAAATAAGTTAGTTTCTTCTTGGGACAGGGTTTCCATGGAGACAATGGACTCCGCTTTGAATGAGTAACTTGACGTTATATCACCGCTATAATGTTAAAGAGCTGTTACACGAAAGGTGTATAACATCAATTTAGCCTATTTATGACAGTTCTCCACTTAATGGAAATGTTAAGAACGAAAATAATAAATAGCTGAGTTATTAGTTAGATGTTTTTTCTACCTGCACTTTGGTCGGATAGGATTATATGACCATGGTCAAAGATTAGATATTGGAAAAAATTAACATTGATTTGAATATAACTCGGGTAGTTTCTACCCCTTTCCATTGATTATATGTCTTTGAAGTTTTCTTAAAATTTATATTTTATTATTTTTAAGAATTTGAACTGACAATTAGTTTTCATGAAATCCGGAAAAACAGTCTATAAAGGCCTGTCATTTTGAAGTGGCTCAAGATTAATTTAAAAATGTTTGGGAAAGTTTTTTTCCTATATTAAGATAATTGTACAGATCTAAAAAAGTTATCAAAGGATCAATAAGCAAATTAGGTACTGGAGACCCATATAATGTGTTTACATCGATGTAAAGAACAAATCAACAAAAGGGTTTGTTGATATATATTATGGAGTTTGAGGACACCATAATATATAAATGATACGAAATTACTAGTATACAGTGATGTTAATTTTGAAAATAGCAATTTTCGAAAACAATAATTACTTTAATATGGTTTAAATGCTAATCCAGCTTAATTCTGAGGCCAAAATTTAATAAAGAAAGTACCTACATTCTCAATCAGAAAAAAACCTATTCTCAATTCCTTTCAAACTTACGATTGAATCGTTATTTATTATTGGCCTTTTCCCGAATTTGTAAATTATACAGGTAACTTCAGATAATAGTATATTTCATTACAAGGACCTAAAGTGACGCTTTTCGTACAAGGTCAAGTTTTGCAACCGAGGCTGTAAGCCGAGGTTGAAAAATGACCGAGTAACGAAAAGCAGCTTTAGGTCCGTGTGATGAACTATATTTTTCGTTATATTGCTCAATACAATACGTAAACTACTTAAGAAAACCAAAATGTTACAGCTTATTTACCTTTAAAGATGCCTTCAAAAGATATCACCGTCTTGTTCTTGCTATTTGAAGCAATCAGCTGATTGTCTGTTTCATTTGTGTTAGGGTAGACTGACAACAATGAACAACTATCGACGTATCGAACGCATTTAATAATCGATTGGTGAAATGAGCGAGTTTCACAAATTGATTAAACTGACAACAATGAATGTTTCGATAATAACGATGAATGTTTCGATTATTTGTAATCGAATGAATATTGTTCGATTATTACGACGTACTCGGCACTTTTTGACTTTTATAGTCCTAGGACTATAAAGAGTCAGCTGGTATCGAGTACATCAGCTTTTAATTCCTAGGAATAAAAAGAGTGTATTTAGGTCCGGAAAACATGCATTAAAACATCTGTTTTTGAAGCAGTATAACGAAAAAGCATTTTACAAAGTCTCCCCTCAAGGGTTTTAAGGCGGTGGAAAGAAGGTTTTTGAGTAAAAAACCCGCACCAAATCATCCTTGAAACTGAGTATGGGTCATCTCGATGCAGAGTGAGACGTGTTTTAGCGAATTTCCCCTATAGGGAAGAAGCTATTACCGTAGGTCTCATGGTAAGACTTAAGCCCAAGACCATGATAACTTTTCATTTTGAGGCCCCCAGAAGCAAAAAACACCATTCGTTCAAATTTCTAGATATATATATATATATATATATATATATATATATATGTGTGTGTGTGTGTGTGTGTGTGTCTGTAAGCACGATAGCGCTCGCAAAAATGGTCCGATCGGAATGAAATTTGGCATAGATGTGTAAAGTAGTAATTATTCGGATGAGTTCGAAAACCAGTCCGATCGGACCACTAGAAGGGGGATAAAGGGGGATAAACCCCCCCAAAAATGGGTTTTTTGGGTTTTTACATAGAAAAATAAAAAAATCAAATTTTGGCAAGCACCATTGAATTCAGCTCGAAAAAACAAACAATTTAGTATTCTGTATCATTACTCTATGACTATTGGTTACCGAGATATAGAAAGTGGTAAACACAGTACGTTGTCCCAATGTTAACCTTATGGGAAATAAGTAAAATTCTATATCTCGCTTATTTTTCATCATATCTTATTAAAACTTGGTTTGTGGCTTTATCTAGATGAGATTTATTGTATTTAAGTCTAAAATCACCGAAATTTCCATTTTTGTGGCAGCAAACCTGCATACTCATTCCCCATGTTATCCTTATGGGCAATAAACAAATTCCATATCTCCATTATTTCTAAACATATCTTCATAAAACTTGGTAAATGGCTTATTTTAAATAAGATCTACTAAATATTGAAATAAAAACACCCAGTTTTAACATGCGTGTAGCAGTAAACCTGCATACTCATTCCCCGTGTTATTTTTATGGGGATTACGAAAACATCTCATTATATTGGATGGAAGTATTTTTTTTGCATTTGAAATTCGCTGAGTATGCAGGTCTGCTGCAACGGGGGTATTTTTTTAAGAGAGTATGAATACAGAATGTGATATTCAGCTATAAACCCCTAAAATAATAATTACGCACTGTAAATATGCCCCAAGGTAATGATTACACAAGATTTTGTTCAGAGTGTCCAACTTAACTGTGCTCCCTTTTGTGGCAATATTTTCAAATATGAATCCAATCAATATTTTCTGAGATACCACTGGTGTCACAGTTAAGTTGGACACCCTGTATATCAGCCTCCACGACAGTTTTAAGGTGGTTTAGTTTTCACCGTTGCTCCACTGATCCTAAGACTTGCGTTTTCAATCCACAGCTTGGTCACTTGAAGCCTCCCCGGGCCCCAATCGTTATACGTTATTTCCCGTGTCATTTATTCCTTCAATAAATCTGGAAGTTTCTTGAGGTAACCAGATTTTTTTTATTCTGCTCTTCCAAAAATAATTAAATTTTGGTTTACCTTTGTTCCCTGTACAGTTTTTTATCTCTTGAAGATAATATTGTATTAATTTTAAAAGCCTTTTGTTAAACGTACCTCTTAACATAACTCATTGTTATGAGTTATGATAAGAGGTACGTTATGGTAAGAGGTATGTGTTTAAAAATCATAGGATGTTTCCTATGATTTTTAAATACGATTACTTAGTTTCCACACTAACATTTCAGCAAAGTTTAATCATTTTAATTAAGACAATTTGTATAAGAGCTTAGATTGAAAATATTGCTAAGATTGCTTAGATTTTTTTCAATATATCTCGCAACTAACGTTAAGCGTGCACGATCTATACAAGTCCAGAAAAAGCCAATATTGTTTTCTTTTTTGCCAAAGACTTTGAAATTGATGAAGAAAGGCAACAAAAAGGACGTTAAAAGGTTCAGGACAATCAGCTAATCCCAAATTGACCGCGCCTAAGCCGCCCGCCACTTCGTGTCCTTATCTTTATTTACTGCCGATGTTTTCTTTCTGCCAAAGACCACCGAGTGGCCTGCCCCTCATAATCTTGCTTTTCTAATTGCATTTTCGAGTGAAAGAAAGATTCGAATAACGTTATTTTTACCGCAAAAGTGTTTTTAAAGTTTATTTTTTAATAATAAATAAATTGTATGTTAACGGTAGGTTTTTTAAACGTAATGTAAAAACATTATGGTGGATTTATTTTTGGACCTATTTTAAAATACACTCCCATTTATTTTTGGATACTACACAAACAATCTGCTTATTAAGAATTTTATAGGTTAAGCTATCACATACCTCAAAAATATATTGTTATTTTCTGCACGAACAACAGCTGTTTTTCGTTTAGCACAAAATCGCACTTTTTTTAATTAGTAAAAAAGTCCACCTATGATTCTTTTTGGTCAGCTAGCCTCAATCGTTGTTACTGTTTCATTCATTTATCTGTGCTGAAACCACTGTTTGCAATGTGAAAAGTATTGTTTGTAAACAACATAAATATAAACATTGTAAATGGCGTTGTAACTAGAAAAATCAACATAAGTTAAGAACTTCGACAGTTAAAAAGTTACTAGAGACTGGTTGAAACCATTGATTATTCACATCAATGTTGATGTGGATAATCAATGTTGAAACTCAGCCAGAAAATATTTGGACTGCAGAAAAAACATGTGACTGTATTTCTTTACATTCAGTTATTCCGTAACCAACATGGCAACTCATAAAGCCCATGTTAATTTTTATGTTATTTAAAATTTATTTTTCAACAGATCTCAATATTTTGCTGTGCATATGTACAGAAAAGAACTTTTCTCACGGTGTGCTTAGATTTTTCTCACATTACTTACAGGCTGAGAAAAGGGAATAAAAGATTCTAGCTTGTCTGATTATTATAAAGATGTACGCATTATGATAAAACATTTGTTCAACACACGAAGCATAAAGTGTGGTACTTAATCGCTTTAAACACAATAGCAGCCTAGATGGTATTATTCATCTCCTTGTAATGAGAACTACTATTTCTAAAATTTTGAGGCCGACGCTTGCAAAAAAATTAAATACGTAAGAAAATTACCGCTTGCGGTTATAAATCACTTTATTTGCGTATTTAAAAAATAAGTTAATCTATTACAAACAAAAACCTAAAAAAACCGCGCGGCTCTTGTTTGTCGCTAGCACAAACAAGAACCTTTTAGCAGAACTAGTAAAGAGTTCAAGTTACTTTAACACTTAAGGAAGTCTTAAACCATATACCCTTAAAACGGCAAAAACAACTGCATCTAACACGTAGGCGCTGCACTTTGCAAGACCGATGCAAACTTTACCTTACAAGGAAAACTTTATCTTTGTGGCTCTTTGTGAATAACCTGTGCAATATTCCTGGTTTAGACGAAAAAATAGTAGAGGATTTATGTCTATTCTTTTAATACAATACAATGTACTTTTTTTAAACAAGAAAATACGTCGCTCGTAAAAAACAAGTTTAGCTTTAATATTTTAAATTCACTTTCTTCCTAAATGAAATTCACAAATCTATGAATAAAAACTAAGGAATAAGTTGAAAATAGTGCTATAGAATTGAAAAAAGTCCATAGAACCATGAGTTATGAAGTATTGAAACAGAGACATTCACTGGATATTCCTACATTTGCTGGATTATTGCATTTGTATATCTCTTTGTATTTTTATACACTCTTATTTGTTTTTTAATGAAGGTTTCTCCCTCTAGGTTTTTTCGATTAAATTTTAATACAAGTTTTAATAGCTGTCCTATTTTAAAGAAAGTGTAATTTTAGTTGGTATATTTACGTATTTGGGTCAAATGAATTAATTTTGTGTCTAAGATTCCAATGGATTAGTTGTATTTCACAGCAACGCTGATGAGCTGGATTCTACAGACTTACCATTATTATTATTATATAAAATTGATGAATTAAATTACAAAATGTCATAGAAGGATTTCATAATTATTTGTCGTTGTTACAAGAGGTTTCATAAAATAATAAAAAATTGATACAAAAAAATGTTGAATTTGAATTGGTTGTACATTCAATGGATGAAAAGGACAATATGAATAAAGAGTTTTGAAATTGAAAAAGCCGCCTGTAAGCCAAGTGCTAAAATAAATATTATTCTTATGAGCGGACTGGACCAAGTTATTTTATTCGACCTATAAAGCCAATCATCGTCATGTTTTTGTCACTCATCGATAAAGTCCCAATTCCCGCTTATTTTTTCTTGTCCAGGCATCAAGAGAAGATGAGAGAAGTGATCAGAGAATGGATTTACCCCACCTCCCTCAGGCCATCCTGACTCACCTTATATAACTTTTACATTTCCTTCCAAAATAAGTTAGTTACTTCTTCAGCCAATGTTACAATGCCTCGGTTTCAACTTTATTCAGCACTGGTACTATAAAGTTATAAGTATTCTCTAGCAGGTTTCTTTTATTTATGTTTCCAGTAAATTTTAAAATTATACTTTAGTATGTAGTTTTCTTTTGCTTTTTCATTGAAATAGAAATAGAAACAAGGTTACGAAGGCAGTAACTTCACAAAGTTTGAATAATTAAACAAAATATTCTACTGACTTTAAAAAATTAAATTTGTTTAATAAACGTGTAAATTTTAGGGTAAAAAAATTTTATATTAATATGAATATGTTATTTATGTGTTGAACTATTACTAACAGTTTAAACCCCAATGCATATAATATTTGTTGCTGAAATAAAAAAAGTCAAGTAAATTAATTTGTATTCAGATAAAAGCATAGTAGAATGACTATGATAACCAAATAAAAATAATTTAGTAATTTATTTTTTTGATATTTATATTCTTTAACATTTAAGCAATTACAAAATAATAATTGAGTTTTCTATTGACCATCTGGCAACAGCTAAAATGAAAATTCCAGCGAATAAGGAAAAGAGATAATTCTAGAGTGGAAGTAGTGTGTTTGGCACGTTCGGCACCTTCAATCTTGACGGTTTATCCCAAGTCTTTGACTCTCACCTCGGAGCAGCTATAGCAATGAATGGGGTAGCAAAAGTAGGTACTTTTCATGTATGAGTTTTAAAAGTGTGTCCGAAGATTTAAATTGTAAAAAATGATATATTATATATAGAAAGGGTTTTTAGTCTATAAAAGTACTTATACTTGTTAAATCAATCATGTTAGTTAGCCTCTGGATTGCATACAGTTAATATTATAAGGTGTTACTTTATTTTTAAAATTCATAATAGCAAAGGATTTATAATTATTATTTAATTTATTGGACTTTTCCTATCGCTTCTAGTGTTTTAACTACACTACGTTTCGAGAGGTATTGAAACTCCTCTCGTTTTCAAGTGACCCTACTTAGAGTTACATTAACCTACTTATGTTTATTTAACCCAATTTTTTGTTTTTCTTTACATACAATTACATTTATCCAACATTCAACAGAAATCTCACTCACACCAACGTTCATTCGAGACAAACAATCCATCACCAACACTCATTCGAGTTGTGTATGTGAGTGTGAGTAAACTTGTGTGCGTGTCGTGCCACTGCCAGCTTGGATGCATTGCCGGCAGTAAGGTATATGTTTTTGTTTTAATTTTCTGTGTTCTTTATCATGTTTTAGTTTTAATTTTCTTTCTGTATTAAGTATGTTTAATTTGTTTTGTATGAAATTTTGTGTGAGTGAGATTTCTGTTGAATGTTGGATGAATGTAATTGTGTGTCAAAAAAACAAAACACCCCAAAGAAGTAGGTTAAATACACATAAGTAGGTTAATGAAACTTTAAGTAGGGTCACTTGAAAACGAGAGGAGTTTCAATACCTCTCGAAACGAAGTGTAGTTTAAACACTAGAAGCGATAGGAAAAGTCCAACAAATTAAATAATAAGTCCTACCTTAGCAACCAAAATATTAGGATTGCTAAGGTAAGACCCTATAATATTTATTACTTGTAAAATATTTGTATTTAGGCACATATGAGTTTATCCCACCTTTGACCATCATCGTATGACCATACTTTGCACGCTTTTAACAGACCTTTACTGACACATGTTTGGTGTTTTCTGCTGTAGATGTCACTTGTTTGTAGCTAATATAGAATAAGATAGCCTTTATGTTTAAGACGTTGCATTTGAATCCGTAAAAATCCCAAATTATAATCAACTAAGTAAACCTTTTGTAACAATAACAAAATAATATTGACATCATTGAATGCAGTTAATATATATATATATATATATATATATATATATTTGTTGTATGCAATTGACAAAAGTACGAATTGCAACCTATGTTAATGTTAATATATCTACAGAGTATCATTTAACGCTGTAACTGTGTCCACATAAACACAGTAGAAAAACAAGTTTCACTCTTGTAAAGCTCAAGGGTGAAACTTGCTTTTTACTAATCAGTGATGGCAAATGTCCGCAAAAATCCAAATCAAAATATAAAATCATCATCACCAACAATGAATTTCAAACAAAAAATAAACACAGGCTGCAATATGTGGAAAATATTCTTTTGTAAATGTAAATGTAAATTCAAAATTATAATTTGTTCTAAGGATAGTAGCATTTATCCTAAAAATTAAAAGTTTCCAAGTTTCAAAGTTTTAAACGTGCTGTAATAATCGTGCAAATGTCGACGGTCATTTTTTATAAAGGAGTATGATACAGCTTATTTTTTAGCTATTTAAATAAAAAAATATTAAATTACAAATTATTAAATATTAAATATTATTTATTTAAATAAATATTATAATTTAATACTATAAGCTACACCAGATATTTTTGCATGATTAAGGCCTTCAAAGTGCTTTGTAAATGTAACGTGGAAAATAATAGTTTTATTCCTTAAATTTGTTAACGAGCACAATGTGAAAATCACAAAATGCTATGTACCAATTACCACGAGACCAATATGATAACGAAACTAATGGGAAAGCAATGTTTAGTAGAGACATGAGTAAAGACAATTAAGGCCTAGAGAGGCTTTTGAACGTATATCCTCGTTATCCTCATTTCATCATCTATTCTTGAAATGATTCTTGTTTCTTTAACAGGGAAGGGAAAGTCAGCACCTGGCGCTTTCCACGGGTTTGTTAGGCAAGGCAACGCTTTTTAGTCGATACTTCAAATATTTGACCGTTTAGTTAACAAATCCGACTCGACCGCTCGATTGTGACTTGTTCTGTGTAATGGTTTGGCCAAAAATACGTATTCAGAAATTTTGTTTTATTTTAAGAGCAAAATATTTCAAGCGAATGACAAGAATTTTCAATTTAATGTCTGAAAACTAAAATGTGTCTTACGTTCTTTGCCTAAAAAGGAATAATTAACTGGGTCTATCGCATAATTACCAGGCACAGTGTTTAAAAACTATTTAAAAGCTACTAGTGGACACGCGTTGCTCAGCAGCTTTATTTTTTAGTTTTTGTCTGCTGATTAAAAATTTTTTTTATAATCTGCTGTTCCTTAAAATTTGTATTCCAATGTTAAACCTTATGAACAAATGCGGAACTTTAAGAGCGTCATAGGCCCTTCCCTTTGGTCTACATTAGACATGTTTTATCTCCTCAAAACCTTCACACCGAGCTCTTTCAAACGACAAATAAATTATTAAAACCATTTCAGATTTGCCAAGGGAGTCTTTAACACAAAATAACCCTTTTCGTACCACATAAATATAGATTACATTTTATAAGAGGAATAACTAACTTTAGCGACTACTAAGTACAGTTTTATAGTAAAATGTGAATAATATGCGCTTTGGAATAAACCATTCGTCATATTTGTATGGACTATAGAGTGTCAGGGATAAACATTAGACCGACCGCTCTCACATTTAATAAGTAGGGCGCAAAGACGTGATATGGATACAGCTGTGTAGTGCGGGTATTGCATAGTGGCAGGCGCTCTGGTAAAAACGATATTAATATTTTTTATTGGCTGATGACTATCACACATTAAAAGTTAAAAAACAATAAGTGAAAACATATTTGAATGTATTTTTGGATGAATTAGTATATATTTGTTGCTGAAGATTTTGAAAAATACCGAACTGACCAGGCTGAAGTTTTTCTTAAATATAAACCATGAACTTGACCATCGCATAAGCCTATGAATTTTCACATGTCCTTAAAACTTCCTCGCGCTACGCCCCGTGGACGACCAAAGTTTCGATGTTCACATTTTAGAAGAAGATGTGGAGAGCTCCGTTTTATATCCTAGTAAACGTATTTGCTTGTCTTCATATTATTTATCTGTTGTAAAAACTCTGGATAAAATCTTTCACTGTATAAAAAACATAACGTATGACCAACCCTCAACTAACATTGATTTAGCTAGATAAAGATTAATAAAAATAATACTGCAATTACTGTACCTATATAGTAAATAAAATAAAATAATCGGAATGAAATAGTGAGAGCTATTCAAAGGGGTATGGGTGTATTCCAACACGAGAGGGAAAAATAATATTCCGTGAATTCTTTAGTGGAAACGTCAGTCTTGATGGGGGCGCGATCAAATATTAGCGCGTTGATCAAGCTTGCCAGCCTTCACCTCTGTGTTCCCGGGGCCAATATTTGTGTTCGCCAGGTGCCAACTTTCCTACACGTGTTAGCAGGCCATCCTGGCCGCATCGTCCTCTCAATATCTTAAGGAATTTTCGGCGAAACTGAAGAATCCGTCTCCATCGTTATAATCCGTAGTTATTTATTTATTTATAACACCAATACATACATTTTATGGCCTCGATAGGTATACAAACTTATCATCGAGGTCTAAAATAATACAAGATAGATTTGATAAAAAATATAATATTGATTTCCTAAATCTAACCAAAAACAAAAAAAAATCGTTACGAGCATTTAGTGTGACATGAGGTGGGCTTCAAAAAAATATTTCCATAGCATTAAGGAGCAAATGTTCAAAGTAATGCTTAGCGTGTGGCAGCCCTGATCCACACAGCAGAAAAAAATAGCTGCATCAGTACAACTGTAGAAAAAAACGTACAAGTTAAGCAAGGTAGAGAAATGAGTGTCAAAATGAAAGTTTGAGTCGTTATTTAACTAGTTACTTTTTGAAATAAAATTTGTCATAGCAGAGAATCAGAAACTATTCCCGCCCTATTTATGATGAAAGAAATTATCAGATTCAAACAGAGGAAATATCCAAATAAAATTAATTCATCCCCAGATGTTGTGACTGTGTTTAACATTTGTTAATCATCAATGAGCTGGTTATTACATTTAATTTTGTAACTAACTCTTAAGTTGGGCCTTCTAAATGGGGTTATTTTCTAATATTATGTAACCAACCAATGATTTGTGTTTGCTACCCTACTATAATTCCATTTTATGTGTGTGACAATGTGAACAACATAATAATATTTAAATCAATATTTCTCGGTTTTGACAATCGCTATTACGTTAATCACGACGACGATTCGATATTATTGTTGAATCGTTAGTTTAAAGTTTTGGTATTTTTTCTGCATGAGTGTTTATTAAATCAAATAAAAGTTATAATTATAATAATCATACTAAATCTAAATAAAACATTATATTTAACGAGAGCGTGATTTTAATTACTGTGTAGGAGTTTTACTTATGGCTCTTAATAATAATGTAGGATTACCCACTGTCATTTTGGAGCTTTCGAATCATGTATATTTTGTCGGTAATTTTGCAGCTGAGATTCATGTTGGTTACACTGCCAAATTCCACTATTACCATCACTTTTCACTCCCAGAATCATCGCAACACTATTATTCTGTCAAGAAACTGAATCAGCTTACAAACCAAATACTTGAATATCCCAAAGGATTGTCTATAATGGTAAAAGGATAGTAAAAGAACTTACCGAAATTGACATTCCATCAAAACGGTTAGGTAAAACAGTAATTCAAATAGGTTATGCATAGGTAAATAGGTTATTTACAATAGGTTATGCACTAAAAAAATAAAACATTTGTTTTTAAGGAGTTCGATTTTTTATACTATCGAAACACATCGATTTTAAACATCGAGTCTAACGGTGGAGACGGATTCTAAATTTTAGCCGAATTATTTTTATTTCCTAATGGTAGACCTAGCCGGTACTCTTGGGTAAAAGTGTTAGTAATTGAATTGACTTGGCTACATGTCATGAATTAAAAAAAAAAAACATTATTTTAATATGGCATCTTTTGAAACAGACTTACGATTCATCATCAGCCTTTATCACTGTAATATATATTAAGCAAGTTTTTTACAGAAATAAGGTTAATGATAAACCTAAAGTCTGAAGTTGTCGAATGTACGTCATGAAAAAAATGATTTTGATTATTTTAGCCAAGAGAGTTTTATACTTAAACAAATTTAAGTTAAAGATGCTCTGTATGGCTACCCCTAAACATAAATTGAGGTTACTTAAAATTTAAGAAATCAACTCGACAAATTAACTAAAACTAGCAATTGAAAAGATTATGAAGATTCCATAGAAAAATAAAACATTTTAGAACATATAAATGGCGTATAATCTCTTCTTAAGCAAACTGGCCCTGATTCCGATATCGAAAAAGTATTAGTATACGTATTTTGTCGGAGAATTAGGACCTTAAGAAACATTTAGACTTCCAAATGGGAATTTTATTCTCCATTAGTAATTTTCTATTAATACAAGACAAAACATTCTAAAATAGGAAGGAATTGATATTGCACTTTGCCTAATTTTGATATCAACGAATCGTTCCCTCTTCAAACCAGCTCAAGTATAACGGCAATGCAAGCCGATTTCCCTCACTTCTGGGGGGGGGGGGGGTTCTCGCGTGGTTTGGGGGGAGGGAGGGGAGGGGTGGCTAATGGTTTAGATGGACTTGGACACTCCCCTCACCTCACCCCATTTCACCTAACTTGTTCATTTTCTTACACATTACGTTTGAGACGACTTCTTCAATTCGTCCCTAACAAGAAGCGGCAAGAGAGGTTACAATTTTTAGATGGTCTGTTTGTCTAAAACCTATGCTGACAGTATTTTAAGATGAAAAATAAATGAGTCGATCAGTTACCTTTTAAGGTGTTTCCTCATAAGCTTGACACTCACCTGAAAAATTCAATTTGTTAGAAAACAATCTTAACAAAACGTTGGATTGATAGAGATCGAGTTAATAATCCTTAGAAAATAAATAAATTATATAAGCACAATACTTAAGTACTTAAATAATTATTTACTTACCCAATCTAAAACGTTTTTTAGTTAAATTACATAGAATAGGATAATATTCACGTAATGTTGTGGAAATTAGAAAATAATCTTTTGATTTTATAAATTTGTGATGTTTTATAGCAGCAGTAACTATATATGCAATTCCAGGATGTATTATGGAATCAAACAGTACTAAGTTCAAGTTGACCATATTATGTTGTTGTTGTTATCCGAAGTCTAATAATCATTTTTCTTATCAAATTAGCATTAACATTTTTAGGAGCTTAAGCATTTATTACAAGATCTATCTTTGAAAAAGAAATATCGAAGGGGAGAATGTTGATCTAACCTACCAGTAAAGAATTTTTTTTGTATTAATCAGGAAATCAAATTCTAAACAACCTCAATCTTCAACCATTACATACACAGGGTTGGAAATATCTAGAATTTATTAAATATATACTTGAACACTAATCTAAACGCAATGAAACTGAGCTATGAAGCGAACAGACTAACAAATTCAAATTGTCCTAACAAACACTCTGACTCAAATCACCAATATTTCGCATGCCCAAGGTACAGGCCACGATGGAAGTCTTGATGTTTTAAAGGACACATACTCTAAGATTTTAATACAATTGCGAAAGCCTGGTCCTAAAAGCTAATCCAATAAAGTTTTTCAATTTGCTAAGGACTTCAATAGCACACTAATTAAACGATATTTTTGTTAGTTTGAGGAGATTGTTAATATTATCTTGACTTTTGACAGTGCAAAGTGTTGCTTCTGTTAGTGCTCTTAACACTGTAATGATTAGGAGAGCGGGAACGCTAGGAAGACACGAAGACACTAGCAAAGAGCGATAATTTCGGCCACACTTGTTTTATGTAGGTGCTTGGTCCAAGGGATGGTACAATGTCGAACTCTTCCTTTCAGCTGCTTTACCTCTAAACTGCTTTAACTCTGAACCGCTTTACCTCTCACCTTAATTCACCCCTAAAGTGCTTTACCCGTCGTCTGATTCACCACTCAACTGCTTTACCTCTCAATTGATATGTTTCATCTCTCAACTGCTATAATTATCAACTGCTTTACCTCTGATCTTCTTCATCTCTCAACTGATAAATGCATTAATTTCTTTGCTTCTCAACTTCTTCACTTTTCAACAGTTTTATATCTCCACTTTTTTACCTCTATCTACTTTACTCTCAAATTCTTTACTCCAACTGTTTTACCTCCAAACTGTATTACCCTCAACTGCTTCACCTCTTAACTGTTCCATTTCTCAACTGCTTTACCTCTCAACTGCCTTACCTCTCAACTGCTTTACCTTTTAACAGTTTTATCTCTCCACTTTTTTAACTATCAACTGATTTACCTCTCATCTGCTTCACCGCCCATGAGTTGCTTCGCTCTCTACTAGTACTGTAGTGCGATTAGAAAACTCAGGATGGAAGAAACATGAGATCGTTAGTCACCAGGGCTGGGATTGATGGGCGACGAACATGGCTTCCTGGGGAGGGCACAACACGGCGACATACTACAGGAAACCTAACTCAGGTAAAAAAGATTTACTATAAATAACCTATGTTTAACACGGAACTAGATGTGAAGTAGTTTCGACATTTTAACACGTTTCTAAACAAAATATTTCTTGATGGTTGTGTCAATTTACTTTTATATTGATAAATTTTCTTGAAAATTTGATGAAAATTGACTTTATTGTTGTAGTCGAAAGATTCCGCCCAGTGCCTACAGAGGATCGCTGTGGCCTGGCTAGGCGATATAGGCCTGTTATCGCTGAATCGCTTATTATGTCGTTCCGAAATATCCTACGTGACCTTGACGCTTTTTATTTTCACCTACTGTACAATCATGCCTCACGCAGTTGCATCAATTAGAATAAATTCATATTTATATTCTCCATCGCGTGATGCTGTCGCAAAATAAAATTCAGTTGAATAAAATGTAGTTGAATAAAAGATCAATCTCAATAAATTGGGTTAGTTTCATTAGATTTGATGTTAAATTATTTATTGTGGTTTTGAGTGTTTGTGTATATTATTTTTGTTTCAATCAAATTTTTCAAACGTTGTAGTGGATCTCGGACTCTTAACTCGTAACACTCACACATCCTTGACCCATAATATTAAATTCTTGTTTCTCTAATGCTGTGAAGTAATTCTGTAAAACGAATTCGGTAGACATTTTATATGACTACCTGCAAATACAAAATTTTATACCACAATTTAATGCTTTGATGTTAATAAACTTTTCATAATAGGTGATAAATGGGCCTAATTAAGGAAATAAAAGCGAAAATCTAAATGGATATGGAGTAAATTAGTGAAATTTGTTGTTATAAGTTGCAAATCTTTATTACAGTTAATAATACAGCAAACTGTTGCACTGGGGACTGCAGTTGGTAACACGGCAAACTGTTACATTGGGGACTGCAGTTGATAACACGGCAAACTGTTACACCGGGGACTGCAGTTGATAACACGGCAAACTGTTACACCGGGGACTGCAGTTGGTAACACGGCAAACTGTTACACCGGGGACTGCAGTTGGTAACACGGCAAACTGTTACACCGGGGACTGCAGTTGGTAACACGGCAAACTGTTACACCGGGGACTGCAGTTGGTAACTCGGCAAACTGTTACACCGGGGACTGCAGTTGATAACACGGCAAACTGTTACACCGCGGACTGCAGTTGATAACACGGCAAACTGTTACACCGGGGACTGCAGTTGGTAACACGGCAAACTGTTACACCGGGGACTGCAGTTGATAACACGGCAAACTGTTACACCGGGGACTGCAGTTGATAACACGGCAAACTGTTACACCGGGGACTGCAGTTGGTAACACGGCAAACTGTTACACCGGGGACTGCAGTTGATAACACGGCAAACTGTTACACCGCGGACTGCAGTTGATAACACGGAAAACTGTTACACCGGGGACTGCAGTTGATAACACGGCAAACTGTTACACCGGGGACTGCAGTTGATAACACAGCAAACTGTTACACCGGGGACTGCAGTTGATAACACGGCAAACTGTTACACCGGGGACTGCAGTTGATAACACGGCAAACTGTTACACCGGGGACTGCAGTTGATAACACGGCAAACTGTTACACCGGGGACTGCAGTTGATAACACGGCAAACTGTTACACCGGGGACTGCAGTTGATAACACGGCAAACTCTTACACCGAGGACTGCAGTTGGTAATACGACAAACTGTTACACCGGGGACTGCAGTTGGTAATACGACAAACTGTTACACTGGGGACTGCAGTTGATAATACGGAAAACTGTTTCACCGGGGACTGCAGTTGATAATACGTCAGTATCGAGGCGGGGAACACTGTTGAAACTTTTTCAATCAAAAATTTACTGTTGCGTTGGAGCTTGGAAAGTTATAATTTCGAGATAATTTGATCGTGTGGAGTAGCCAGAGGAGCGCTTCGGGTAGAAGTATTTTGTTTTCTGTTGTCAGCATTGCTTTTATTATTCGTCTATATATTCGAGAGAAACAGGACGAAACTTTTTTTTCATTTGGTCAGCCTTCAATTACTGGTTTAATGATTGTGCTGACATTTTTAAAATAAGTGCTGCAAAGTGTAATTTTGACCGAAACAAAGGAATTAGGTGATTGCAGGTAATTGAAAAAGAAATTTTCAATAATACGCTCCAAGTATTAGGGCTAAAGGTAATAAAAACAATTTTCCCGTATTAAGAGAAACCCACTGAGCCGTGTGGAAAACATTAGAATAAAGCGTCAGGGCGGTATCTAGATAAAAACCCAATCACGGCTGCTATTGGGAAACCTCCACCTGCTTCTTAAATGTGATATTTTATCTTCTAACTTAATTGAAACCCTGCAGAACCTTTCTTAGGCTTCAAAGTATATCAAGCGGTGTTATTTTTGGTCAAATAATTTAAGACGACAAGTTTTAGGAACATAATAGATGAACTTAATATATGGTTTCAAATATATTAAGTGGCCAAATTACCATTGCATTGTATTTAATTCATTTTTATCCATGTTATTTATGATGTTTAATTCTTTGAACTTTGAATTAGCAATGGAATGCACAACTAGCTGGTGTATTAACACAATAGAATGAATATATCCAACTGTAACTGTATCATATAGGTGTGATCAAATTTGACTTTTCTAATTACTTACCTAATCTCGTTAAAGGAACTACGATGTGTTTATTTCAGTTACAATGGATTAGAACTATTTCTGGAAAATATGAACTGAAAAAATTTTTCTATTATAATACAAGCCTTTTTTGTGCACGAATTAAAATATACGGTAGATTCAAATAAACTAAACTGTTATGATTATCTTTATTATTGTATCGATTAAATACTTTTAAATATGTATTGTTGGTATTGAAGTACCGTACTAAAAGTAGTAAAACACATGGAACCGTTGAATTATCTATTAAAAAATACATGGGATTATGCAATTTTAAGCTTTTCAAATAAACCTATAATATTTTGCTTTCGTCTTAATTTGTCAAGTAATGTAGTTAGGGCTTCTTGTTTGTTACTTAACATCTAAAAGCAAAGAGCTATAGTTAGGTGATTTTACTCAGGAATTAAATACAGGATTTTTTTTAAACACAACCCATTTTTAAGATTGAATAACTCTCATATAAATATGAAATAAGTATTGTTTTATGGTTCTTTACATTTTATCCAATCTATTATTTAAGATTGATCACATTTAGTTCACCTTCTGTGCTCCAAAAATCCGCCAGAGACATTTGTATGAAGTTATACTCTCTCCATCAAATTCCCGAACACGTGTTGCTAGGTACGTATTTGAATTTCCTACAATACATTTGTTTTGTTTGTTTTGAGGTACTGAATATTCTGTGACTTGTTTTTTTAGGCCTTACTTTGTATGTATCCCCAAAGAACATAATAATATGGTGGGATCAAATCCAGGGATCTTGGGGGGAAATAATCCTTCACCGATAAAATCAAGTCTTGGGTTGCGTTTTTAATGTGTGTGTCTTTAAGCACGATAACTCGCATAAAAATGGTCCAATCTGAATGAAATTTGCCACAGACATGTAAAGATGTAATTATTCTACGAAAACAATTCAAAAGCTATTCAGCACTCAAAACAAACATAAAAAATTTAATGCAAGAAATGTAAAGAGGCACCTTGCAACACGTGATCTGGAATTTGATTGAAAGAGCATAACTTTACACAAATGCCAATGGCGGACTGTTTGAGCATATAATGTAAACTAAATGTGATCAAACTTAAATAATAGGTTGTATAAAATGTAATGATCAATAAAACAATACTCATTACACATTCATATGTGCATTACTCAATCTTAAAAATGGGTTGCGTTTAAAAAAAAACACCCTGTACATTAAGTTGTTTCTTTTAATCAACTAGCTCTACAGAGCTACTGTCTAAGTATGTGGTACTTTATAACATTGCCCACCAATCTCGGCTGGACGAAGGAACGATAACGATGACCGATTTCTCCTCGCTATCGTTAGCTGTAACGATCACATCAATCTGGCCAAACGACAACGAAGGACGACGCGAACCGCTCCAACCTCTCTCTAATGCTTTGCCACTAGAATTAACGTATCGACAGCAAAATAATAAGCATTCAATAAACTAAGTGCAATATGAAAAAAAATTTAACAAAATTATTTTAACTGATCGAAAAACTGCAATGCTTTCAACTCAATTAACAATCGACTAATACCTAACGTTTTGATATAAACTTAATTTCTTGTTGGATTAGCACTTTTAAGTTCAAGAAATAGGTTTTCTTATGGTATACTCTTATATGAGCAGTGTTTGTTTGTATACTTGTTTGCTTGCAGTTATTTTGAAAACGGCCCCGAGAGTTTCCTTTAGAATCCGTGTATAACTAATTTCCCCACGAAATCGTGTTACATTCAAGTTACTTACCCAGAGAAAATCTGGAATAATTAAAATGATTTTTAAAGTGGATAAAAAATTGTACTTTGTTTCTAATGAGCTGCCACGCTAGCGACGAAAATAAAAATACAAAATGTAATTATAACAGCTGTTTTCGAAAAGGTACGGCCATCTAGGAAAAATACAGCGTGTGAAATAAATATTGCACGGAGTAATAAAAATGTGTATTTTATAAATATAATCAAAATAGTTAAAAAATAATACCGAGCTAGGCTCGGTCCACCAAGTACTATAACTTTGAAAGCGAACACTACATCATTTAGTTTTTATACTGCACAATGGATCTTATGGATGGAGATATCCATAAAGACTTATAGGTCAAGGATTTCTAAGCCATGATATATTAGTGAAGAATTAAAATTTCAGGTATAACGTACATATATCGATTACTCGAGGTCGGCTTCTATTGAACAATTGCAAGATTTCCACTGCGATTCCAGTCGTAATAATAGTCAATAGTAAAGTTGTCAATGGTATATTATTGTGAAAAGCACAAAACTTAAAGTTTCATTTCATGTTAGCTACTACTTTAAGATGTATTTAAAGTACTCCATCCATTTAACCGACCTGTATAATTAACACCTGATTTGGCCTGAAAGGCATTATGTTTCAAAAATTCACTTCCTTCTCCCTTACAAAGTAAATAGTTCGTTCTCTTTTAGTTCTAAAATATGAATTTCACTTCAACTCAATTTCTCCTGACAAAAAAGGGAATTAAAATTAGTATTGCGTGTTTTCATAGCTTAGGGAATAAATATTTTCCAATATGCTTTTTCATACCACAGTACATTAACACTAAACCTACACTGATTTCTAGTTATACCCAAACATGCTTCTGATCAATATATTTCTATTCAATTGATCTTTTATTATGTTCAGGGCCAAATTTACGTAAATCTTGTTTTGTTGTTTGTTTTTCTGTACATTCAAAACAACACCGCAGTAACATCGGCACAGGTGGAGGTTATTGTTTATCAATCCACCACAATAAGACGCCATCAATCCTGCCCAGTCGTTATTTGTTTTGACTCGATACGGGCTCCTGGAAGGTTTGGAGTAAATAAACTGTCAGGGAAGTTTCTGCGAAAGGGAAAGGTCTCTCGATGGCTTAAAATTAATTAAAAAGCCTAGTATGAGGGTAAAATTCGCTAACTATTAATGGTAGATTTTTGCAGCACTAGCAACAAATACGGAAAAATAAAGCAACTCTTCAACCTTTAGATAAATTTACTAAGGGGCAAAAATGTCAGTTTCACACTCAGACCGCTTCAAAAGTGTCCTTTCTGTTTATAAGTCGATCGTGCATAGCAGAACTATTTGACCCTTTTTCAAAATGGATAGTTAATTCTCTTTTAGTTAAGAAAATGTCAAGAAAATGTCAATAGTTACAAATTTAATTGCATCTAACAAAAATTTCACTTTAAATTAGTATTGTGTATTTTTTGGCTTAAAAATATTGGCCAACAATGACCGATATTGTCAATATACTCTGTTGGAGTAAATTTCGAGTAAATTAAAATTGTTGGAAAAGTTTTCTACAAAAGGGAAAGGTCTCTCGCTGGCTTAAAATTAATTAAGAAGCTTAATATGAGGGTAAAACTCACTAGTTATTTATGTTCGATAATGAGGGGTTCAGCGAAAATATGGTAAAATAAAAAATTACATTACTCTTCAGATATTTTTAATAAAGGAAAAAATTCAGTTTCAAATGCAGGCCATTCCCAAGGTGTTCTTTTATTTTTAAAAAAAGTCGACCCTGCATGTGGGAACTCATTGATCCTTTCTACAAAGCAATAGCTTCGTTGTTTATTTCTCACGACGTTTACGTTCCTTGTATCCATGTCGTTAGTGTCCAAATCACTTATAAAGTTTTAATCAGTGCTTTTAATATATATATTTTCTGTCAAAGTGATTCCTAGTAGAATGTGAATAGGCAACTGCAGTTTAGGTCCATAGGAGAATAGGAGATCATCAGACTGTAGACGTTGACATTTTTCTAGAAAAACGCGTCAATAAGGACACAAAAACCATCGGGAACACGTACATATATATAACATAGGCAAACTACAGAAACGATATACCGGGTGTTCAAAAAGTCCCGGATCGGCTTGTTATTTTTTTTATTCTTAAATATTGACCTGCGAAACTTAGAACATGTCTCTTGGACACAAAATACTATTTTAGCAAGTATTCAGTGACCCCATACCTCCTCAGGGGAACGGCCCACGAGGAGTCAGAAGAAAATCTTAAATGTAAGCATAGGTTGATATGTACATCAAACTAAAGCTCTTTTTGAGTAGAATACAATGCCGCAAATCCGATCTCAATCGGGTCACCGAATCCAGAATGGCGGCAGTTTAAAATTTTCTAAACTGCAATCTTTAACATAATTAAAAATTCGATTTCAGACGTTCTAAGCGTCCTTTCGTGATGCGGTTTGCGGCATTTTGTTGAGAATTTCATGCCCTTTAAAATTATGTACAGCACCACCTATGCCGGTCATCATCCATGCAAGACATCCTTTAAGGCACCGTCCCTCATGGAAGTGGTTTATGCCATAGGCTGTGCATAGGTCGATATGTATATCATTTTAAAGCGGTAATAAAGCAAAATTTAATGCCGCAAACCGCATCGCGAACGGACTCTTAGAACGTCTGATATCGAATATTTAAGGAGGTTAAAAATTTCAGTCTAGAAAAGTTTAAACTGCCGCCATTTTGGATTCGGTGATCCGATTGAGATCGGATTTACGGCATTGTTTTCTACTCAAAAAGCGCTTTAATTTGATGTACATATCAACCTAAGCATATATTTAAAATTTTCTTCTGACTCCTCGTGGGCCGTCCCCCTGAGGAGGTAGGGGGTTACTGAATACTTGCTAAAATAGTGTGTTTTGTGTCCAAGAGACATGTTCTAAGTTTCGTAGGTCAATATTTAATAATAAAAAAATTAAAAAGCCGATCCCGGTATATATATATACACATTAACAACTATTTAAAAAATCCGTCCCCTGGAGAGAAGACGGAGACACGTTTGTGACGAAAGTCATGTTCAACTAGACTGTTAAACCTAGGCGAAGTGCAGCAAATAAAAAAAAAATAGTGTCCAAGCTTGTGAGGCGAAAATAACATAAAACTGAACAATAAAACGTGTTAATATCTATTGCATAAGAGTGTAAAAGAACAGTATATCCTCGGTATAAAACCTCAAAATGACAACTCCCTTGATATTATATTTTTTAACCCCATAAGAATTCATCATAACTCAAAACAGACCGATATTTCCCATATTCATTTGCATGAAATAAATTTATTCATAGCCATAATACCGTTGTTATCTGTATTTTTAAATGTTTTTAATTTAATACTAACTGATTTAAAACCACAAATAAACCCGGTACAGAATTTTCACTTGAATACAACTTTGACATAACAATGTCTTTTTAGAAGGGTGAAGCGGTAAGGAATACAGTGCTACCGAGAGCATCGGAGCTGCCAAAAACTGAGATGGTTGACAGACTTCGAGCTTCCAACAGACGCGATTGGCAGGCGACAGCTGTCGACTCGTCAAACCCGACGCCGAGAGTGACGATGTACAACCTGCAGTGATGGTGACTATATGCAGCACTTAAAATCAAAAACAAGGAATGTCCTAAAATTCGCAGTTTATTAAGTGTAAAATTATGTTTTGATAATTTTAGCGAATTTCTAATGGGAAGAAGCTGTAACCTTAGGTCTCATGGCAAGTCTTAAGCCCTAAATCATCATAACCCTTATTTGGACGAGTTCGAAACCCAGCCTGATCTTACCATTTACTGTGTTAAAACCATTTGAAGGAGGAGTAAGGAGGGGTAAACCCTTACAAAAATGGGGTTTTGTGATTTTTAAATAGAAAATAAAATTATCTAATTCTGGTTTAGACCATTGAATTCAGCTTGGAAATACAAATAATTTAGTATTTTGAATTGTATTCCCATCACGTTGTCCTAATGTTAACCTTATGGAGCAATAAATAGAATTATAAATTTTGCTCATTCCTTCATTTGCATGTTATTCTTATGGAGAAAATTTGTGTATGCTCATTTTAAGACAAAAGTTGATTTTATTTGATTAGAGGCATCGTCTAAATGATTGATTTAAGCATTTGAAATTCACTGAGCATACAGGTCTGCTGCAACGAGGGTATTATTTCATTCGCTTGAAAGTTATTCAAGATATAAAAGTTCAAAGTTTTTTAATAAAGATTTTAGTATAACTATTAATGAGGAATCAAGTACCCATCAAATGTCTTCGGTTCTGGACACAGCATAATTCGGATAGCAAAAATGAAAACTCCAGCTGTGTCAATGGCTTGATGTTAGAGACACCTCCGCTCCTCAACAAATTTAAGTAGTTGAACATATTTCCAACATATAGAAGCACATTTAACCATCACATCTTTCAATGCTCAGGTGATTCTGAAGAACATAAACAAATAACAAAACTGTCTATAACATCATGTGGGTAAATAATTGGCAAACAACGTACCATCAAATATCGAACGCCAGCAGCGCACTCACCCGCCTAATGCTGTGGCCAGATCTGAAGGCCTTCTTATACATGTTACAACAAATGTAATCATGTTGTGCTTAGTAAAAAAGAGAATTGAACAGGGACATACAAGGCCAGACAATTTGAAAGTAAAAAGAGGCTTCAAGAGGCTTCCATCCTTTTGAAAAAATAATAAACTAAAAAATAAAAAAATGCTTTTTTAAAAATTATTAATTTGTAGATAAATAAAAATGTTATGATGAGAATGAGGTGCAACTACCCTGACGGTATATGTCAGGAGGACCCCTGTTGTTAAAATTTGAAGGATGATAAACGTTTTACCCTCCGATCGATAAGTGTTCAGTCGCATCCGTAGTTTTTCCTTTTAATAGTTCCAGAGTCAATTGACTATCCTGCGATTTTCAGTTTTAACCCTTACTTCACTATTATTTGCTTTATTTTTTTGGTTCTTTCTTTTTGAAGTTTTGAAAATTGTAAAACGAAATCTAACTCAGAAACGACCGAGAGGCATAGGTTTACTTTGTGAGTACGTAGTTCTGAACACCTGAAATGCCTCCGGTTTATACAATAAATGGCTACATTTTGTAAAAAAACGAAATCTCCGGTAAAAGAGGGTCACAGGTGGAGTTTATTGTTTATCGCTTTCGCCTCAATAAGATGTTTCCCCATCAATTCTCCTTACCCATTATTTATTTCATCTCTTTACTGGTTCCTGTTGCTGAACTTCCGTCGTTTTATAAAAAAATATTTGAAAGTGATCAGTTTTACTTTTGGTAATTTTATTCTTGTTAATCAAAAACAATCAATGTAATTACGGATATAATGAGAGTAGGCTATATATTTATATTAAAAGAGCAGTTTATATTTAAAAGATTCGATTTACGGGAAAGCCTAACAATTTCCCTATAATTACAACTAGGTGAAACCGTGCGAATTCGCACGATTTAATTAAATTATATTATAAATCATCGGCTGCCTTCTATGCGCACATATGTCATCAATCTACTGTAAAAATAGGTTTTCGGAACGATGCAGCGCGCTAAAAGTGTCTCTAATAGCCACTCATTAGGATACGTATTACAGCATTGTAAGCGATGTTCGTTGTGTACTTCCTTCAAATTGAAATTATGGAAAAAGCAACAGGTCAGCCATTGGGTCGAGGCAAAATTGAAGAATATGTACTCTTCTAAGTGGCATATCTTTCGGGTAAATAATTAAGTCACGCACACACTTGGTGGTTTGCTATCGTTTGTTCTAAAAATAATAGCAACATCATTAGAAGTTATGTCGTTGTATCGGCGCTAATATTCTTTTCGATCTCTGACGTGTATTCCGCGTTGTGTATGCTGCTCATCAGGAGTATTTCTCAGAACGCAACTCTTCACGTTGAAAATTTGCGTTTAGGGATTAACTTTAACCAAGTGTTCAGTCAAGCTGTGCATGAGTTCATTGCTGCAAGAGCCGTTGGCTTTGTTTAGCATTCTTTCTTGATCACCAATTTTGACGTCCGTCATAGATACAGAGCATAAAACGATTGTTCTCCTCACGGTTGTAAGGTGATATAATTGAGTGATAAATTTTTGCGTACAAATTTATACATGAAATACATTGTTTTCTTCAATTTAATAGCTCTTTTGCTTATCGTTGCGAGCACAGCGTTCTTGGCATTAATGTTTTATTTGTAGTTTCTGCTCAGTCTATCGGTACCAGTAATAAGACTTTGAACGTAATTGCTTCGTTGAGATACTTAGATTTACTTTTCCCTTATGGCAGCTGTGTGAAAATCCTTTGTCTCTCCCTCTTTTTTCTCGTTGAAAATGTAGTGCGCCACATTTCTGACATGGTAATGCCATCCCGCCAAGTGAATGCTGCTGAATTATTGAATTTCATAGTGCGATTTTGTCAGTGTAATTTTCCACTAATTGTTCCAGCTCCGCGTATGAAGCTTCTGTTTGCACACCTTCCCGTACGTTGTACCGCCGTGTGCGAACATCTTGCCGTACATTGCCCCGCCGTGTCCGACCGCTATAAAACTTCTTCGTCGACTCGTTCTTAGCATGTTTGAAAGAATATAAAGTATCCGATCACAACAAATTTTCGTCGTCTTGTTCCTTTTCAAATAAAAGAAAAAACAAAGAAACAGCTGGGCTGACTTTTAAACTACTTTGATAACTTTTTTTCTTGGTCTGTGATCTATATAGGCTACTTTAAATCTCACACAACTGATCAGATGTTTATTTGTTTACATTTTCGCTTGTCAAAACATTTTTAATTTTATAAAAGTTTTTTGCACTTTTTCCATGTTATATTGCCTAAATTAAAAATCTAAAGATGCTTACGGGAGTCTGCACATAGAGACGCGTGTTTTGATGTATAATATCTAAGGGTAAGTCTTAAAATAAAAAAGCCTTATCGTATCAAAGTTTTCATGTAGCGTATTAATAATATAAATAAGATGGTCATTTAACTTAGAAATCAAACAATTTCAAATGGTTGACAAACACAACCTTTTTACATTTTCGCGAAGACGCACATTTGTACCCGTCAAGTGCGAGGACGTAACGGCATAAAGTAGGAATGAGATACGAGTTAGTGAAATCTTTTATGGACACGATATTTCTAAAAGTGACAGTTCCGCGCGTTTTTATACGCGTTTTCCTGTTTTGAAAGAATCTCTTTGAAAAATATGTTAAGGTTTAATGGAGTGTAATATCGGATTGACTTACCGCTTCGAGCTTTTAACATTTCATCATATTCTAAATTGAATGGACGATCGAAACGTTTGGCCCTCAATCACGAAGAATCAAATGGAAATATCAGTTCTTTGAATGTTAACGGTAGTGAGTTAGTTTAAAGTTTTGCACGTTGTTACTACTTACAGTAGAAGTGAAACTTGATCCAATATATAAAGCCATTTCAATGATAATGCGTCCGTTTTTTTATTAACTATCTGTTTTTTTGTAGTAAAATTGCAATTAAAATAACAATTTATCACAGCATATAAAAACAAATTTAAAATAGGTACACGTGCTTTTTACATATATCAATAAATGAGCATGTTAGTTTGTACATATGTATATACAAGATGTTACAAGTTTCTTCGCGCACGTTCAAAATTTGAAACAGCTGGTACTGCTCCTACACGGTTTTTTGTATCTGTCAACTGGAATTGGTTTACATTCGTCTGCTTGGATGTTTACACTTGAGCCAAAATATAAAGCCATTATTAATAATAACGCGCCCGTTTTTTTTTATTTACTATATTTTTTAGTAAAATTATAATTTACCATATACCAGTACTGCATTCAAAAAACACACATATAAATATTAATCCATATTTATAAAAGAGGATTTTGGTTTGTATATACGTATATACAAGATGTTACACGTTTCTTCGCTCACGTTCAAAATTTGTAACTGCCGGTTCTGCTCCTGCACTGTTTTTTTTCCTTTTGTCTGTTAATTGGAATTGAGTTTATTTGTTTATATTCATCTGCTTGGATGGATACGTTGTTACAGCTGACTTACATTATATGACAGGCATTGTTTATTTACATCCATGACAAACAAACTCACAAACCTTCACCCCTATAATATCAGTAGGATTTATTGTTAATGGACTCGGACGTTACTAGATATTTTGCCATGAAACTTTATACATATATGTAAAATTCACGGAGAAGGTTTTTAAGCAATCCTAACTCAACTGGGTTTCTCCCCAGAGGCCCAAAAGGATTCCCATATTAACCTTATGCAAAGCTATTGTTTATATACAAGCCCACACTAATTACATTATTTCTTGAACTGGTTATCTTTGGTAAACAGTCACAGGCAAAGTCTGTCGGGTTCAGGTAATAACAATAAAATCGTTAGGAAAAACTTATTACTGACTCGAAGTCTCTATTTTTAACAAATATAAATTTTCGGGAGTGAAATCCGTGGAAAAGGTGTGTTTGAAAGCTAAGCCTATATTTTATTAATTTCCTCTGAAAATGTTCCCAGCCCGGGATTATTCGCCGATATTGGCTGAAGGGAGAACGAGATTGAACCGCACCTGCTCCTTACCCTCCGCGACCCGTCAGTGCATATTGGGCTCTGCGATAGCGCGGGTAGTTTGGAAGCTGATAACTTGAAGACCCTAGCTCAACAGAATTCTAACTATCAGACACTAAAGTACAACGTAATAGTTTTATTAGAAGAATTATAAATTCAAGTAAAGGAATAAGTAACTTGTAAATTCGAGGAAACCTTTAAGGGTTTAATATCAAATTAGAATTTTTGCAATTAATTGATTTTTGACTGAAGCTTGAGTGGTATAGGCCGTCTGTCTACCATCGCAAATCTTTTCCTCACACTTGTTTCTACACTTCATAGCTTTGTGCACAAAAAAAGCAGCACCCAGAGCCAAAATTAATTAAATTGTGGTACGTAAGAAACAGATATGTAGCAAAGATAAGAAAGTGCAGTAGAGCTGCCAACAGTATGGGAATCACCCTGCATTTGTATCCTTTGCTCTCAAAATAACAAATAAAATAAATATATTGTACTTACAGCCTTCCTATAGGAACCTGATAAAGACGTATTTTCTTGTTGGTATGGAAAAATTCATTGAATTCGGTAAGTATTCAAAATACTATTGTTACACTGTCATTATTGGTTTAAATATTATTGCTCTACTGTAGGGTGGAGGTGCCACTACCTACAAGTGAGCGGGGACGGTACAGTATTGCAGAAGAGCTGCCAACAGAGCAGGAAGCGTCCTGTACCTATACCCTGTATTTACTGTAGGGAGAGGCTGACACTACCGACAACTAAGCGGGGACGGTACAGTAGTTCATTAGAGCTGCCAACAGAACAGGAAGCGCCCTGTAGCTGTATACTGTGGTCTAGTGTTTGGAGAGGCCGACACTACCGACAACTGAGCGGGGACGGTACAGTAGTGCAGTAGAGCTGCCAACAGAACGAGAAGCGCCTTGTAGTTATATCCTGTGCATAGTGCGGAAGGGCGTGCTCTATTGGAGGGCGGGGTTACTACCGACATCAATCGATTCGTTTAACCATTTAATTTACCTACAGCTAACACTTTAAATGTCAACTTGTCTTAATAAATGAAAGTATAATAGCTTCCCATTATAAAATTAAAAACATTTGAATTTTAGTCCCTTACATAGATTATGAGGAGTGTCCTAAATATCTATGTCAACTATCAGCATTTAATCTAAAATTAACAAAGTTGATTATTACCAATAATTTGGATGTCAAATCTACTTCATTGGATGAAAATATTTTTATTTTAAATCATAAAACCAATGATATTATAAGTTGGATGCCAAAGCTAGAGGCATAGGCTTTTAGAAGCAGTATAATCTTACGTACAACCATTATCACGCTCTTGAACATGAAGGAATTGTGAAAAAATCATCAAAATCTTTCCAAACAACTTCCCATAAACCCCTTAATACCGTCATCATCCCATTAACTGCGTGACATTTTAATTGTTATTGCCTTGAATAAAAATAAATCTTTTTTATTTAGTCAGTTAATTTTTAATGTAGTTTTTTTTATTTAAATCAATTATTTTTTTACAGTTCAGTTTCGCATTCTATAACTAGTTGTAATCCAATTGATTTTTTTATTCTCTCATGACAGAAAATGTTGTATTGTAGACCATATATATGTTCATTTCAATCATATATATATATATATATATATATATATATATATATATATAGCATATAACGAATCGTGTTGTGTACGAATTGCCCTAATATTCAATAATTAATAATTAAATAATTATCTTTCTTAATATTTCTTTTTTAAATTAATCTTTTTTAAATTTTCTATTTTTTTAGTTTAATGTGTAAAAATTTAGTTTAAGAAATTTTCCAAGTATTAAAAATAAAAGTGACTGAGACACTCTTCCCCACACACAGATGCGTAGTCTTGTGGGGAATAATTTCCATGTATTAACTTATATGTGTTTAATGTAAATATTGTACATGCTTATGGAAAGAAACTTCTTGATTCTTGATTCTTGATTATTTCTACGATAAGCATCCCCAATTTTTTGAAAACCCTTTATTCAGTATATTACTTATTTAAACCCACACTAGAGGTTCGACGGTCACAATACCAATGTCGAGGTCACATCCTCTGGGGGCGGATGTTGGTCTAATCAGCTAATGCACCGCTTTTTCGGACCTAACTACCTAATCACATTTCGAGCTATATTTGGTCTCGTAGAATTGTTGGCTTGATCATTACTAGGTATTATTAGAAAACTGTATACCGATGAGAGGATAAATACTCATTAGACTTCATTAATACTGTTAAGGTGTTGTAATATAGTTTACCTTTTATGTTTCAATGTAAGTCGTTTTTAATCTTCTATCTATATATATATATATATATAGATAATTCCGTAAAGGAAATTTTTGCGTCGATACTGTGGGCGTTTTGCAAGGTCGCAGGATGATGGGAGAGGGCTCAAAATGAAGGTCTTGACACTGGGAACTCAGGAAAAATACTGAAATTGCTCCAAGTTTACCAGGAAATGAGATATAACGAAAAATTTATGTCAAAAGGCATTGGGATCCAAAAACGTTACTTTGTTTACATAAAATATGTGGCGCTAAAACTTAATTCAAAACCATATCCTAGATATAAACATAGTTTGGTGGATCTGAAACCCAGTTTTCTATGAGGGTACTTAGTACTATAATAAAGAGGGCTTATGATTAGGGGCTTTCCCCTTCAAGCCTCTAGTATTTTATATTTAATAAAATCGTGTTTGTAATTGTTGTTTAGGAATTTTTAAATTCTTCCATCATAATCTCCTGAAAAATTACATTTCATAGAACTGTCAAACTATGAAATAATAGCTATCTATTTATTTAACAATGTTTTAAGAGCTCTCATTTATTTAGAATGTATTACAACAGCTTGAAAAAATTTAAAATTAATTCTATACAACTGCTACAGTAACATGACTAACGTCCTCTCTCAGGTTATCTTCGAAAATGTTTGATAACAGATTATCTTTATACCATTTGATTATCAATTGAATACCGAAATTAATTTAAGATATTTATTATTTATTAAAATGTAAAATCTATTATCAAAGTATTACAAACCTATTCCTTCTTGATCAACCAATACGGTAAAATGATTGACTCTAACTTGGTAATATCCTAACTCCGCTCATTTAATAAGGGGCAAACTCTAATCTACCAGCCAGGCGCGTAACCCGACAATATTACAATAACCTGTATCTGCATCAACGCAGTCACTTATTAATCATTAGCATTGCTTCGCAAGATACTTCATTACTATATTAAAGAGTGATTACGATAAATACTACTATTTTGATTACTTACAGCCTTATAACAACCTGATGAAGAAGAACTGTCTTCTTTAGATTGAAAAACCAATACATTAGATTATGCGTGTTATCATGTTAGATTATTATTATATTATCATCTAATCCTCTGAATCGCTTATGTACAGTCAATATTTTAATTGTACATCCGTTATATCCACCCTTTCTCAGTTGCAGGCAACTTGCTCCGCAAATAGTGAATGTGAGGTTAGTCCAGTTTTTGAAACCATGGTTTTTATCCCTAATTTATGTTTAAAATTCATATTCAGTGTTTTTGTAAAGTAATACGTGACATTTTATAACCAACGAAACCCTACGGTGGGTTCATCTTTTGAAATTGGTTGACCTATTATCTTATTGGTCAATACCTATTATCTTTTTATACTTAACTGATGATATAAATCTTCGGGTTTGAAATCGATATATATGGATTGACAATATTAGGGTTGCTAAGATAAGACATTAATATATAAATTAATTAAAATATTAATGTCCCCTGGAACCATCTCATTCAAATAGTACACAGTTAAAACAGTACAATTTTATTATAAACTTAACAGCATGGTTAGTCTTGGCTTTAAAGCTTCATAAACTATATATCTTCCTAAAAAATACATATTTTGAATATTAGAAATACAATCATGTATTTTGGTTTGAAGTAAGGAATACTACTGAAGTTGGAATAATAAAACCTTTCGTTAATGATATTCCACACTAAGATCGTTGCATAGATATTCCACACTAACTAAGCAGAGAATCTTGCTGTGTGTAACCGTGATACGGCTTGGCAATGAGGAGTTGAGGCTTGACATTTCCAGGGTAGGTCCTTACGGGTGCAGCTGTTACACCTGACAGTTGGTTTCAACTGTAAGTTCTCTAGGGATTCTCCCCTGAGGACGTCCGGAATCCCAATTTTAATCCAATTAGCCTGTATGGAAACCTGCTATAACTTAATTTTCACAACTTTTTATATCATACTATAGCAATCGATTTTGTAAGAATTGGATTTAAACTAATCGAAACAAAAACAATTATTGTGAACCTATAGAATCAGGATTCCTTTTCAAATCTACACTTTTCAATTTGACGCTTCGAGGAAATTTAAATGATCCAGTTGTTATAGCAAAGATAAATGACATTCACTCAGCAATTTTTGTAGCTTATCGGCTATTTAATGGGGTGTTTCGTTTTCAAAAGCATTGATCAATAACATATTTATTAAGTTTACAGAAACGTCTGAGTCATTGACTATAAATTTAGATGCATTTAAAGATTATCCACTTCTGTTTTAGTCAATGGGCTAAACCGAAACAGGTTCCTTTAATAAGGTATGATTTCAGCTAAAAAATAATAATCGGTGAGTTGCACCAACGGCTGCATGTATGTTCGTTAGTTAAATTATCAGTTATTTAGAGCGATATATCACCTGAAAGTAAAGTACATACTTATTTTTGGATGCAACTCAAGGTGAAGTAGTGTAAAAAACATAAAACAAAAAACAAGGATGTTGTGTGATCACTTCTAAAACATGTGCAAAGACTGAAGGCGACATAATTATATTATTTTCAGCTGAGTCAGTTATAAGCTCCAGAATTTCCAGAAATTTCAAATTTGTTTGAAAATAGAAAACTCTTAACTGAGGTATTAAACAAGTATTAAGGAGTGGTACAAGAGGAGTAAGTCAATAATCTTAAATTTAAGAATGGGATGATAAGATATGTACATTAAATGAAATACCTTTTAGAGCGGAAGACAACACCAAAAACCCAACGTCAAAGGATGATTGAGACAAAAAGGGCAGTCGATCGAACATTACATAAACAAGGCATTTGATAAAATTAATATTGTGATTACTGACGTTAGAGGGTCTATTTGAGGGGCATTGAGTTGAGCTTTCGAATTCCTTTAAAGTGTGTATAATTTGAGCTGTGCCTACTCTAAAATAGGCCCGTTTCCCCTAGAGCCGTTCTTTATAGAAGTTATGTTTCAAAGACGATTCGATCCACCGTCTTTTTCAGCACCTTTTATTAAAACAATTTTACATGTTAACATTTTATTGTTAAAATAACAAACAGTACAGCTCATTTGATAAAAAAAGTGCAGGAAAAAACTTAAGATTGATTTATTTTAAGGAAAATGAAGTGTTTTTTATAATTCTTCATTGACGAGCTATGCTAAACAGTTCTTAAAGGGCGAAATAATAAACTAACTTAAACTTCTAAAAAATATTTTTCTAGGGTGCAAACGGGACAATCAGCTAACTCAGTAATGAATTGAACACTTAAAACTACGACGGACTTGTTATTTATATCTTGACTCGTATACAGATGTTTTAACTTTATATTGAAAAACTAAACTATCCTCATTTATTTTAAAACAAATATGTATTATTGAACTGGAAACAAGGCCTTGTCCGTTAAAACCTTGTTTACTGAACTGTGTAATCAGATAAAAAAACGAAGCAGACATGAGCAGATTTCGGCGGAGGTGTTAAAAGTTTTTCGCCAAAATAAAACCCCCAGTTTTTTGCTTCCAAAAATCGATATTATCCTCTTTGGTCTTGATTAAACCAACACTCTTTTGTAATAATGTACATTTTTACCTACAATATAATCTCTTAATTTTTCTTTTATGACTGGCAACACTGTAAAAATAACATTGAGCACTGAAAATAAAAAAGAGATGCTTCAAACTTGTCGAGGAAATTTACAAGAAAGAAGACTCGACGAGGGTGACAGAAAGTATCCAATCCAACAGCTACTCCCGCCACCCCGGTGAATTGGCCCCTCACCCTGTTGGAATTAAGCCGGTTTGATTAGTGGAAAGCGGAGTCAGCTCGACTTGCAGTCAGCTGGGGACAATCAGGTGAACTTAAAGTCAGCTGGGCCACAATGGTATTTTATATACTTCATGATAGTGTTATCCTAGTTTGCTATAGCTTGAAGAAAATCTAACCTCGATTTTTTTTACTCAAAGTCTAATTCGTTATTGTAGTAGGCTTAACACTGGGTTGTCACAACAGATATTATGAAAACATAAATAAACAAAAAAAGCATAGGTAATGTTTCATTAATACACATATGAAATCAATTTACTCTAAAGATAGGTCTTCTTAATATTCTTTGACGCTAAAATATTCTTATTTTATTTAGAGCAGTTTTAGTTTTGATTAAAATTTGCTAAAGTTGATTTCTTTTTGAGATTTTTAGGAAGGGATTTAAACAGTTATATCGAAGAAAAAAGGTTTGATTTTCATAGAGAGTGGTGTTTAGAAGTGGAATTGAATGAGAAAAGCTATAAAAGCTATTGTTTTTAATATAATAAAAATTGCCATTTTTTACCAAGAAGATCAAACATTCTAGAACATGTAAAGAGAGAAATTTCAAAAGATTTTTGGCAGAAAATATTCCCCTACACGTGTTGTGCTTTGCATCACACAGATTAGGTATTTTTCTGCCAGCTGAATAGGCCTACATGATCATCATTTTCAGTTTCCGAACCCCAAATTACCAAGCGGGAAGGAGCGTGGTTAGACATTCATTCATACCTATTCAAGGTACTTTAGACATAGTCTAACAACAGCCCAAGACCTCCAGACTTTTAAACCAAAAAGTTTCTTTGTGCACTGTTCCTACAGAGGTAAGAATAAATCACCGACTATGAACTTTGGATAACGATTACGCGGCTGTTATCCAAACTTCTTAATCGCTGATTCATCTTGCCTGCATTGAAGAAATTGCACAGAGGAACTTTCTAGTTTTATAAAATTACGAAGATTTCCCAGTTCTTAGCCTTTTCACTGTTAGAATCACGTTATGTTAGAAAAGAGATACGTAATAACAAATGGGTCACATTCAAAACCCGAAACATCCGCAAATCTCAAAAGCAGCTTGTTTTAGAATAACTGTTATCTGTAACAATTCTAAATTAGGTTGTTGAGAATTGGAATTATTTTATTTTAGAACAGACGGATGATTAAAAAGAAAATCTGATAAGGGGGACTGAATGGCCATTGCACTCCTCTTAAATAAATAAATAAATAAATAAATAAATAAATAAATAAATATATATATATATATATATATATATATATATTTCGCGATTTTTAAAGGTGATCTTTGGCTGTTTTACTCAATATTTTTTTTCAAAAAATGTCAAAACAAAATATTGAGTAAAACGGCCAAAGATCACCTTTAAAAATCGCGAAAGGAAAATCGCGAGAGAAAGGAGGAAGAAAGTCCCTTTAAAATCAACGTTCTCACTATATTTGAAAAGCATATGCTCGCCTCATCGGTGTCCCTATTATAGTTTGTGTTTAAGTATAGCTGAGGTTTGTTGGTAATTATATTCTACTTTATTCTGTGTATCTCAAATATAAGTTTTTAAAGGTTTAGGAACTATTTATTAAAAGTTGCCTTTTTGGTAGTCAAAGGAGAAAAAATATAACACAGGACGTTTTTCTTAAACGCTTTGCTTAAAACTGTTATGGTCTAAAGTAAAAATAATTGAGAGATAGTAAAGTGTTTTTAACATTTAAAAAAGTATGTCGTAATTATTTTAAAAAAATCCTTTGTCCAAACAGTAGATTAAAGTTTGGAAAATTAAAAAAACTAAATCATTTAAAAATAGTTATTTTTGTTATAAAAAATACCTAAGGTTATAAAAATTAACTCGCAATATATAAGGTCATCCGACCCCCCTTAAAGAAAGTTACGCAATCACAAAATGGTCATTATTGATGACTGTCGAGTAAATCTGCGATCAGCGCTCGAACGTTTCCGGAGACGTTACAGAGATAATGTTACTCCCGATTCATGCACAGTAAACATATCCTGTGACAATATTTGCGTTCCGTCGAGCGTAATTCATTATCATTATGTACCTCCCAACAGTGGTTCCACCCTTTCTAAATCCTTACGAAACACGAAGCAGCAAAACGGCCTTAAGACACGGCAGGAGGCCACTTGTTTCGTGGCTTTTGGACGTAAGCAAGAATTCTATAAATAAAACATACTAAAGAAACCTTCTGGACACTGACTTGTTTAAAATTTTCTAAGCACCATTGAAACGCCACTATCATCACGATCATCACACTCATCCTTCACTCATATTCAGGGTAACGTCCTCCATGAGGTACCTGTCTCAAAAAAAGAATGATTAAGAAAAAGAAAGAAAAAGGAAAGAAAGAATAGCATCGCATGCTTGTGTTTAAAATTACTTTATGATTTCTTTTGATTTCCATTTTTTAATTAGACGTATAGATATATTTCTTAGGTAATCGTTTACATGTCTGCCATGTATTTTAGTGTTTGCTAAAAGTAAAACTTATCCATTCTAGACCAATAGACATGTTCTTTTCATGCTGTAATTAGCGTACTTACAGTAGACAGGTAGGTTGTACTTTACTTTTCTTAATTTATGCTATAGTATCCCGAGTATTCACCTTATACCACATCGAGATTATCTTACTTGTAAGTTAAATTGAATTTTTTTGCTTGTGACATTCATAGCAGTTAAAAAAAATCTGTAACTCTGGAACCACATTAATAAAATCGTCTTTATTTCAATTTCAATACAATTCAAAATAGATTTGTTTCACAAAACAACATTTTAAATACAAAATACAAATAACAAATACATTGGAAGAAAATGAATCTTTGTAGGCTTATACATCTAATAATGTTTACAAAAGTGAAATAAAGAGATCATCCTTTAGGCACAAGCCCGTAAAGGATGCCCTTCTCTTGAAGTTAACTTATAAAACAAAATAGAACTCAGAAAAGTGGGACCGGGGTGGAGCGGTCCAGAGCGCTCATATAATTAAATAGGTATTAAGTTTTAAGGTTCACAAATAGTTAAAAACTAGCCAGTCACGAACCTTAATGACATCTATAAGTTACCTACAAAAAATGTATAATATATTTGCGCTATTTACATGTGATATTTTTCAAAATGATTTAAGTCAAACTGAAACCAAAGCTTATTTAATAAAACAATATATATATATATAATCTAGTTTTACTATGTGAACATATTTATTCATTTATGATTGCATTGCACAGTATATTATTTTTTTATTTATTATTTAAAAGAGGGTGGCGGCTTTTTTTACCTTGCATTTACCCCCCCCCCCCACATGGGCCTCAGGCCTGTGCGTGGAAGTTATCAAGCAAACCAAGGAGTAAGCCGGTACAGTACAAGGATGAACAGTACTGCTAAAAGTATGCGGCATCATCGGGACTCGATCCTGCGACGCTGCCGCCACAGAACCGGGGCCGAGTGCGCTACCAAATGCGCCACCGACTCACTACTGTAATCTGAGACCGAAGTGAAGGGCATCTAATCTACTATCAATATTATTTGTTGAGACGTTGGGACCTGTACACCGGGATCTCGACATACAGGGATTCGCTGAATAAACTTCGATATATATAGTCAAATTTCGACTTATAGAGGTAAATTTCAAATATTATTCGACTTATCTACTGAATTTCGAGCTATAGAGGTATTTTTTTGCGTTGCTTCGACTTACAGAGTAAACAGTGGACCTAAAACTTGTTCGAGTTGAGCATGATTTTTATTTTGACCCAGGCTTTTCCCAGGGAATCGAAAAAATTCGAGTTACGGAAGATATTCGATTATTCAGGTTCTAGTTATCGAGGGTAGTCTACAAAGAACTCACAAAGTTCACTCTACTGCCGACAGTGCGTGTGGGAGACTTGTCGAGTACTTCCGCCCTACTCCAAACATCACGCGGACGACACGGCGTAAATCACAGTGAGTGGGGGAGGGAGAGAGAGAGAGTGAGGGGGGGTGAAGGGGGGAGAGACGCCTACAGGGGTGTTTAATGATGAGCGGCCGACCCTTCAAGACAGCAGGACAAAAACCGACGTGACGAATACGCACTGATCTGTTCCTACTAAATGTAATTTTATCTAAATTAATTTTTAAATAATTTGTAG